>JAZDUA010000123.1:0-355000 GCA_038098605.1 Gryllus longicercus
AAATAATAAGGACGGAAAAGATAGTTACTTTCAAATATTCCCCATATTTTAAATATTTATTTTTGTTGCCTAACAGCGAAAAGGGCTGCCTTCAGAAGATGCATTATAACCTTATTTTTCTCGGTATTTCTATGTGCAAGTTTCATGAGATTTCATCATATCGATATGTGTTGTTGGTTCGTGAGTTTTCTGAAATTCACCAATCGAGTGAAGGGCCAATGTACTACTACATTTTGCAGCACAAGTGCGATGGATCGCTCGCTCTAAAACTATTAGTGCAAGAAGCATGCACTCTTTTGTCATGAATGTTTTCGAGTTTATCTTTCGAGTTCTGTTTGTAACATCCGCCACACTGAAAGATTCGGATGTTTCGAATATCGCCGGTTAAGAAGGGGCTAAAATGTCTACAATGAGAAATTTTTAACTTTGTTTTGAGATAAGTATTTTATTGTTACAGATTTCACAACGTGCGTAATGGGATGCCCGTCAATGATTTCACCGAAAAACAGCTTGCTTGTACCGGAACTTGTCCGTCAACCAACGTTGAAGGAGTAGATTGCGCGCACTGATTAGTGTATATGCCTTAAAAATGCTATTGGGCGGTCAATAAACAAAATAGAGAAGGAAAGGTATTTAGTCTTCAAACATTAAAATAATCAACATAAAAGTGAATAAAATCTGAAGTGAAATCCAAAAGTGAACAAATGAAAAAAAGTCAAAAAGAAGTCGAAGATATCTTTCTTCAGGGAGTTTAAGAATGTAAAAATTGTTTTTTAAGATATTTTCTCTTCTTTTAGCTATTGTAATACAGTAAGGACAAAAAGGTCATATTTCAAAGGATTTATACATTCACAATCATTTTTTGAAGACGCGATATTTGTAATATCATTTGATATGGTGGACGATATTTCGATTAACTTTTTTTTAAATGCAGAGTTGTTATTTTTTAATTGGTAAGATTATTATAAATAATGAAGCGATTTGTATTTGAAGCTCTTTATGATGCCTGATGGATAATGGTGTTAATTTCATAATTCTATGAAGGAAATTATATACAAATCACCTTAAAGATATAATATTGAGCTCCCTTTGCCTAACTATACTTATTCTTTAAGGGATTGCCCAGGATATTGAAAAAGAAAGGTATGTCCCGGAAAAGGTAACAACTTAATTGGCAACAGAACTTCAAAAATATATTCAATTAACTCAGAATTAAACGACCAGTCGCCACACTGTTGATTAAAACATTTTTTGGGTCTAGAGGGATCGCACAAATCACCAACTGCGAGGGTAGTAGCAATCAGCAACAGCGAGGGTAGTATTTGCTCACCGCCGTGGAAAGTCCTTTCCCTCACATGGAGAGTCGTCCCAGTGGACGCTGCTGTAACGAAGGCCGCGCTGGCACAGGGTCATGGCTGCGGGGGGCGGGCAGGTAAACATCCGATTGCGGAAAGGTACCGCAAGGCCAGCGGGGCAACGCGGTGCGAGGCGGGGCGGGGAGAGGCGGGGCGGGGGCGAGGCGGGGCGGGGCGGGGCGGAGCGGGGCGGGGCGGGGCGGGGCGGCGCGGCGCGACGGTGGCTGCGGGCTGCTTCGTATTTTTACGCGCGTCTCGTGGGATTTCCTCGAGGCGCGGCGCGGCGCGAAGCGGAGTGGAGTGGAGTGGAGTGGAAGGCGGGGCGGGACGGAGTGGGGTGGGGGAGGGGTTGAGTGGGGTGGGGTGCGGGCGAGGAGGAGCAGAATGAAAGGTGTTGCGGAGCCAGGAGCCATTGGCAGGGCGAGGCGAGGCGGGGTGGGGTGGGGGCGGGATGGGGCGGGATGGGGCGGGACGGGGCGGGACGGGGCGGGACGGGGCGGGACGGGACGGGGCGGAACAGGGCGGGACGGAACAGGGCGGGACGGGGCGTGACGGGACAGTGTGGGGCGGGACAGGGTGGGGTGGGGGTGGGGCGACACAGGTGGGGCGGGCCGGAACGGGGTGGGGTGGGACGGGGCGGAACGGGGGGTGGGGTGGGGTGGGGTGGGGTGGGGCGGGGCGGGACGGGGCGGGACGGGGCGGCGCGGCGCGGGACAGGGCGGGACGAGGCGGGACGGGCTGCGGCTGGCCGGGGCGGAGCGGGGCGGAGCGGGGGCGGAGCGGGGCGGAGCGGGGCGGAGGCGGGGGCGGCGGAGCGGGGCGGAGCGGGGCGGAGCGGGGCGGAGCGGGGCGGAGCGGGGCGGAGCGGGGCGGAGCGGGGCGGAGCGGGGCGGAGCGGGGCGGAGCGGGGCGGAGCGGGGCGGAGCGGGGCGGAGCGGGGCGGAACGGGGCGGAACGGGACGGGACGGGACGGACGGGACGGGACGGTTCGGGGCGGGGAGGGGCGGGACGGTGTGGGGCAAGGTGAGTCGGAGCAGCGATGAGGGGAAGGGGGCGGTGAGGTGGCGGAATGAGGCGGGTGAGGAGGTGGGGGTCGGGGGCAGGAGAGGCAACGCTTCAGCGGCAGCGCGGCGCGCGGGGCAAAGGTGCGGCCAAGAGCGGCGGTGGACAGTGGCTCGGAATCGCTGTAGACAAGTCACGCGACGTTGGTGCTCGAGACAGAGCAAATACCACTTGCATTACTGATACAGAATGTTTTAGAAAGCAGCCGGGCATCCGCGTTACATTCTAAGTATACACAGTGTTTAGTGTACGTAATATTTTCCGCACATCTTCAGAGATTCTGTAAATTTTGTACCAACCTTTCATGTATAGTTCTTCGGATTTAACATTAAAAAATATTTCAAATGCTACTTATATTGACATGACTGCTCTGACATTCGTTTATTTAAATATTACGTTAATAGATAACTAATTTTTCCACGTTTCCCATTCTTGAACGTTTCAGGATTTGGGGGAGAATGAAATTCTTCTTCCTATCGTTAATACAACGGCGTGCGATGTTAGCGTAGGATAGAAATGTCTATCGAGTGCATTCGATATAAATAAAATGAACGTGGCCAATGAATGTGTGCAGATGCACATACCCACAGCAATGGAATGAAAATACGAGAATTAGTTTGAACACATTATTATGCTTGACATTTCTCTTTACTCGTGCCCCTTGACATCAAAATTGTAAATTAACGTTCTGCCCAAAATATGTGCCATTGAAATAAATATTAATAACTACAATGTAATAACTTTACGTAAATATTAATCAAATAACATATTGTCATACATTTTTCATGCAAAAATAGTTGATTTCTGGTGAGATTACCAATATTGGTTGAAAATACTGTGGTATGTTACTAGATGTCGATACGAGAAGATACGAGATGGAAAAAAAGTTATGTAAGAATGATCTTCGTACTATCTTTATTACTAACTTCCAATAAATGCTGAAATTGAAGAAAAAACAACTATTCAGCCCCTGTTCATGTGAGAGAGTTGCTATGGATTCATTAGAAACCCAGGAACTCGGGGAATATCCCAAGACAATAAAACAGTTTCGATTTTTACTTAAACATGCAAATACTTGATGATGTTATTTCACATAATCACATACTGCGCGTCACAACTGGAGTGCCTTATTCAGTGCATACAACAAAGCTGATATCACGTGTCAGCAAGGCTCTAAGGAAGAAACTGCTCGCCTTAATCAAACTTAAATATTTGCAATTCACTTTTTGCAGTTACAGTTGCAGAAACGAGTATGAAATAGCAACACTGTTGATAGTTCCTGATATGCAAAGAATTGTTGTTCAGTGTATCCGAATACACTACATTATGTTATTGCAGTATTTGTGAAGACTGGTTTTGTTAAAATACTTGGTACATTTATACAAAAACGATCTAAAATATTTATAATATGTATTATATGAGCGTTTTATTTATCGTTCTTGATAAGTATTCGTGCTACTTTTTTCAAAACCATTTTAGATAGTTTTGTTCAGCAGCATTTTTCTGCTGGAGGACTCTAGTTGATTTTAACTGTATTCATATAATCATTTTTGGAAACAAATATTTAATCTAAGGAATAATATGAGCGCATTGTATAACATGACTTGTAGGTTAGATTGTCAAGGTACACCATTCATTAGACGTTTTCATAATAACATCTTTTGACTGTTCACATTCAACGTGGGTTAGACGATCCTTATCCTAAATTCTCATTACAAATGCATTAAACCCGATCAGCTTTCATGTAATGTTGTGAAAACAACTATTACTGCGAGTTGTAGAAAGGTCAATAGTTAACACATGGAATTGATACGTTTCCTTCCAACAGCAAAACAAGTCATCAAGTACGAGTATATCAAGCTAATTGGAGAAGTGACGTTCAAACTGTCAAGGACGACGCATGGTATTGCGACAAGTCTCTTCGCTTTCACCGCTGTGATGAGAATTCAAATCCTAGTAGACACATGTGACGGTCAATATACCATGTGGACAAAGGGGGTTAGCATCTTGACAATCATCTATCCACCAAAATCATTCACTCATTTTTTAGGTGTGATCACCAGGCACTGTTATCTAAACTTTTACTAACAGCCTAACATAGAACTGTTAGTTCGGTGGTCGATCTTCGTCATATAGACATTAAGCCAAAATCGTAAATAATTGACATTAAATCAAAATCGTCATATAGACATTAAAAAAAAACAGCTCGCCGTTTACATAACCTTCTCTTCTTACGAAGTACTTCGCAAGGCGAGAAAGTGAAAAGCAGCAGAGAATATTACCACATTGTGCCGTTGCTGGGTTTTGATCCGTGGCCGCGGTGACGGGTTCACTGTCCGCCGGGCGGTGGCTGAGGGCCCTCCGCCGCGCACCGCTCATTAGGGACGCCGCGCCGGTGGCGGTGGAGGCGGCGTCGCGCTCCGCGTGCCAAGCAAAATGGCGTTAATTCTCGCGTTTATAAATGGACTTCTGCTGCGTCTGAGTGCCGCCCCCCGCCGGCCGCCTCCGATAGCTCAACTCCGCGAGACGCGCGCTCGAGTGCGAGGCGGGAGGACGGAGCCGGAACGTTTCGTGTAGAGGCGCTCTCGTTTGAAACTGGTGTATGCAGGACCCGTATATTTAGGATTCTGGTCAGTAGGACATATCGCATTCAGGCGCGGATCCATGGGGAGGGAAATAAGGGAAATTTCCCCCCTACAATTTTTCAGTAACTATTAATTTTAACATCTCACGAAACTTTCATACAAAAATATTTTCGGATACTCCATTAAAACTAATAAAATCGTATCGCAGCATGAGTGTAGTCTGCCACATTTAAAAAAATCTGTAATATGACACAGTTGATCAAAACATATTGAATTTCCCCTCCGAAAATTCGTCTCTGGATCCACCCCTGTCACATGTTACCGAGCGAGACGGAGCGAGACGGAGCGAGACGGAGCGAGACGGAGAGAGACGGAGAGAGACGGAGCGAGACGGAGCGAGACGGAGAGAGACGGAGAGAGACGGAGAGAGACGGAGAGAGACGGAGAGAGAGACGGAGAGAGACGGAGAGAGACGGAGAGAGACGGAGAGAGACGGAGAGAGACGGAGAGAGACGGAGAGAGACGGAGAGAGACGGAGCGAGACGGAGAGAGACGGAGAGAGACGGAGAGAGACGGAGAGAGACGGAGAGAGACGGAGAGAGACGGAGAGAGACGGAGCGAGACGGAGCGAGACGGAGCGAGACGAGAGAGACGGAGAGAGACGGAGAGAGACGGAGAGAGACGGAGAGAGACGGAGAGAGACGGAGAGAGACGGAGAGAGACGGAGAGAGACGGAGAGAGACGGAGCGAGACGGAGCGGGGCTGGTCGGAATGAGATGCAACGGAACGGGGAGGTCAGATTGAGTCCTGGCAGAGTGGAGAGTAGTGGAGATCGAAGTTTTTGAATAAAATTATTTGCCTTTTTCACTGTTGATAGTATTAATTACTTTTCCTGTCATGGCAATTACTAGCGAATTCCAATAAATGCCATGTCACTTACCTGTCAGAAATGTTATAAGAAATAACATTTAAGCTTAAAATGGAATGTTAATGGTATATTGTTCCAGGAGTATCTCATGAAATTTCTTTAGTGTGACAGATAAGAATTTCAAACACAAAAGATATTCTGTTAGCCATAGAATGTGTAGTGTAAAAAACATTATTGAAATGTCGCCTTTGATTTAAGATATTTAGATAAATTTAGAAATACTTCAGAGGATCCTAATTACACATCAACTTACGCATACAGGTACATAAAAACAAGTTTTTCTTTGAGAACTGCGAATGAAATGACAACCAGAAACCCACTCAATGAATGAAAAATATCGCAGAGTATTAAAAAGGCTATGAAGATAACGAGTTCTCCGACTCCGCGCCATCAGCACGACCCCTCCTTCAAGTGTCTTTGCGGAACTTCGGGAGGGCGTGGTCGGCCCCTGGGGGCGGGAGGCGGCTGCAAATCTCTGCACGAGCGATCGGCGGTGCAGATTCTTCGCGCCTCCCGCCCGTCGGCCCCCGATCAATACGCGAGGCCTCCGTAGGCCGACGCTGCGAGAGGCAGGCGCGTCGGGGCGGGCGGCGCGGGGGAGAGTGGACAGTGGCCACGGAGGTGGCAGAGGGGGGAATTGGAGTCTATGTTGGGCGGGGAGGTAATGGGGGATGGGGTGGGGCAGGGAGGCGAAGGGGATTGGGTAGGCCGGGGAGTCGATGAACACGCGAGTTGGGCGGGGGGCTGAGTTGAACTCAGTTGGGCGATGAGATGACAGGAATTGGGTAGAGCTTCCAGGTGATGGAGACGAGGTTTAGCGGGCGATGGGTTGGGCATGGAAAAGATGTTGACGGTGTTGAGCGGTAAGGCGATGAGGACTAGGTTGGACAGGGCGGAGATGAGACCTGGTCCAGTCCGACACGAGATGGAGGAAAGAGTGGGTGGGGAGGTGAAGATTTGAGTTGGGCAGGAAGGTAATGAGAATTGGCTTGGGCGTGGAGACGATGAGAGTTGTCTTGGGCTGGGAGGCGATGTAGAGTAGGGTTGCGACATCAAAATCGATGTTTTTATAACGTCGTTTTTTTCCGTAGAAACATCGATGTTTTAAAAATCGATGTACTAACTCCGATGTTTTTTTATCATCGATATTTTGTAATCGATGTTTTTTATTTTCCGATGTTTTTGTTTTTCAATGAAAAATTCTTGTGATCACAATACTGTAAAAATTAAAATATGAAACAATATCTGATAGGAACACATATTTGTGTGAATGAACCAAAGAACGCTGTTTGCACTACCATCAGCGACCAAACTGTCTCGCTCAGATGACCTCCATGCCCTTGCCTTGCATTTCCTCTTTCTTCATTTCACACATTAAGATATGGTCAACAAATACGCTGTGGGCGTAGGCCCCCTTCTTCTCGTTCCCTTATCCGCGAATTGATAAACACGAACACTGTTAAATTAAATTTTAACGCACACGAATTTAATGTTAGAGGTTACTAAACCAGTCAAAAAACATCGATGCTAGAAAACATCGATGGTTTTTAGTCGATGTATTTTGAACGTCGATGTTTTAATTTTGAACATAGATGATTGCTAACATCAAAGTTTTGTTATCGATTTCGCATCACTAATGCGGATTGGATGAGCGGGAAGGCGATGGGAGGGTGGGAGTGGGGCAGGGTTTGCCAGTTGTTGGGTGAAACCACCAGGGCCAAGCGGAGGAACAGAAAAGCTAAACGAAGTCAATAGAGGCGCATCTGACATCGAACGCTGGAATTAAATTTTATCAAAGGATTCGGTTCGTGAGGAGGGAAAGAAGGGCATTCTGAGTTTTGATAGTGGGGACTTGAATTATCAGGAAAGAAACGGTAAAAAGCTGGAACGCAGGTAATGAAACGGACGCAGTTAGAATAGAAGTACATCTTACATCACATGGTTAAAGTGGATTTAGTAGATGGCATTAGGGTGGTATAAAGAAGGTAGAGGAAGTGTGCTTTCTGCAGGTGGGAAGGTGAATGATGTAAAACGAAACATAACTAGAGAAGAACCGAAATAATGAAACACAGGCATTTTCTCGTACAATGCACAATCGGAGATGGTAAATGTGCGTTTTGTAGCTTCTTTATGGAAAATGTGATACAGTGTTGAAGGCGGGCATTGAGAAAATGGCAAAGATGATTAACGCTTCTGCCAAGCTAGGAAAACCAGTGAAACTAATGAGTAATTTGACGTACGTGTGTGTGTGTGTGTCTGTGTTGCAAACTTGAGATAAGTTACACCTCCACGTACCTCCGAGTACCGATATCTCAGGGGCCAGTTTTGATAAATAAATTGACAGAGATGATGGTGATGATGATGATGGGAAAAAATAGTGAATGATCGAACACTAGTGGAACGATCCACTATCGCATTGGTCGAACCTCCAGGAACGTAATGTGATACGCCCAGCGGTGTTACGAAAAAACAGGGTATGGTAGAATGTAATGATACATTTTTCCTTAGCCGTACCTTATGGTCTCTTTTCCGCGGCTTTGATGCAATGGAGAGACCATTTGGGGGGGAATACCAGAATTCGAAAGATTAGAACGCGAAAGGATGTAGGTATTGTAATGGCTTAAAGGCCTTCGGCTTAGCCACATAGGATCAAGTAAGCTAATTTGTTTGTAATGATTACCTATTAAATAAATAAAATAAATAATGTAATGGCAGAAATTGCGAGGTGGTATCAAGGCGGGAGTGTGACGGCCTGCTGACCTCAAGCAGCAAACGGCGAGTAGGGGGGCGAAGCGAGGCAGTCTCGGGAGCATGTCTGGCGGCAGGGCAGCGCCATTGTACCGGCGGTGTCGACAGCTGCGCGGAGGCGCCGGTGGCGGAGCCGCGTGGGATCCGCATGACAAAGCTCTTTGATGGGATTTGCGGAACGGGGTTTTCCGACGGCGAGGCCGAGGAAACCGGCTTAGTGTAACAGGTCCGGCGGAAGATACGGGGACGGGGTCGCGGGGCGTGGTCGCGGGGCGTGGTCGCGGGGCGGGGCGGGGCGGGGTCGCGGGACGGGGAAGGCGAGTGGCGGGTCTGGGGAGGGGCGGGTCGCAAAGCGGGGGCGAGGCGGGGTCGCGGGGCGAGGCGGGGCTGGGCGAGCCGGGCCGGGGCGGGGGCGGGGGCGGGGGCGGGTCGGGGCCGGGTCGGGGCGGGGTCGCGGGGACAGGCGGCGCGGGGGCGGGGCGGGGGCTGGGCGGGGGCGGGACAGGGAGGGCGACACTTGCGAGGGTCCCGCATCCGCGCCCTGTTCGGCCCTAGCGAGGCAGCGGAAGGAAGCTCAGGAACTTGGACGCCCCGAGGGAAGGCCGGCGCCGTCCCACTGCACCGCCCCCACTGCCCACGGTGACGCCGCGCCGGTTCCGGCGCCGGCTCCGACGCCGGCGTCGACGCGGGCAACGCAAACTTTCGCCTCTTCGGTTCCTGGTTGCAGGGGCGCTCCTCTGAACTTGCAACTTGGTGTAGCGGGAGGGGTCGGAGGTGGCGGGAGGCAGTGGCAGTAGAGGAGGTAGTCGTGGTGGTGGTCGTGGTGGTTGTCGTGGTGGTTGTCGTGGTGGTTGTCGTGGTGGTGGTCGTGGTCGTGGTTGTGGTCGTGGTCGTGGTGGTGGGGGGGGGTGGCGGGGGGGGGGTGGCGGTGGCGGCGGCGGCGGTGGTGGCGGTGGTGGTCGTGGGTGGTGGTGGTGGTGGTGGTGGTGGTGGTGGTCGTGGTGGTGGTGGTGGTGGTGGTGGTGGTCGCCGTCGTCGTGATCGTGGTGGTGGTGGTAGTGGGATTGCGATGATCGCAGTGGCGATGTTGGCAATGTGTCTGGCGGCAGACGATTCAGTAGTGGGATCGGTGGCGATGGCGGCGTCATCGGCGATGGTAACGGCGGGGGTGACGACGGTGACGGAGTCAGAGACAGTGGAGGCGACGTCATCGGCGGTGGCGGCGGCGATGGCGGAGGGGTACCGATTGCTTGCTGCGAGATTCTCCGTTGGGGTCGCAGAGTTTTGTTTCCTGCTCGGAACTTTCCACTTAATTTAAAATTTTGAGATTTCGGAGATTGTGTTCTCATTAACGACTAGTGAAATTCGTAAACCGCTTACTGAACTGCGCTCTTAATGAACTTATCTACCTTTCAGTGTGTGAGAGATTAAGTTAGTCGAACTGTTGAACTTGCAGGAGAAGACTTAAGTGCGACGGTGGCACGGAGCCCAGTCTTCTGCGGTACGAAAACTTGGAACTTAATGACTCATAAATAAAACTATGCGAGTTCCCAGCCTCTTAAACATACAGATTATTTCATTTTGAGTGCCAGATGTCTGGTACGCTATAGGGCCTCCATTTAAAAGTATCGAGAACATATATTAGAGAACGCAAAATGTGCTGTTCAAAAATGTTAACTTTCCTCTTAAAAGGTTTCAAGATATTTTCTTCACAAAGATAAGCATTTTATAAAGCGAAAGCGGTTTAATTATAAACATCGTGCAGCCTTGTGAAGCTTTACTGTTGGTGAAATTTGGGTATACACAGTTTGGATTTAACTACTACAGACGAAATTACATCTAAACACGCGCTGACGCATACTATTTTCTCCGCAAGCTTAATTGTGTGCATATGTATGCATAACACGCATCTACAGTACGAATCTGTATGCATTGCATGTGCCAGCTGCATCGTATCTGACGAAGTCATATCTTGCAGATCTAGTGCACGACTTTCATTCCTCAAGTGCAAGTGGTTGACAGTAATGGTAAATGAGAACACCAGATTAAATTTAACAGAACAGTGTTTGTGAGAAGGGGATAGATATTTTGAATCGGAAGAAATATGCGTATATTTAAATTGTTCTGTGTATTTTTTAGAAATGATAAACTTTATGATTAAAGAATACTTTAAATTCCCGATAGCTATGTTTTCTTTCCCAGTAGTTTATAAATAATATTTTAGTACACTAATTTTAAAACAAGAAGGTATTTTCGAGTATTATTTACATTTTTAAACTCGTACTTTTTATACATGAAATATTTGAGAACGTATAATACAACATACGTTCATATAGTACAATATTATGTCCTTTTATTTAATATAGGTAGCTTGCTGATGTTTATAAAATAAACACTATTGTTATTTTATAAGCCATTTGTTAATAAAATTTATTCACAATTTATTCACGTTTCGGAAACTCCTTCTTTCATCATCAGGTGTAAGCTAAAACAATTAATTACATTTTACTATATTAATTCGATAGATATACCTATTCTACGATAAAAAAATCAATTTATCTGTCTATTGTTTTAAAACATTTACTTATTCTATGCTGAATTTGTCTAACTATAAATAGAAAAAATGTCATTGCATCATTAAAATTGTTTTAAAACATATAACCTAACACTTTTCTGTTTCATAATTTTACAATTATGTATGAACATTTTTGGTAGAAAATATAATGACTAGGCTCACCTTTGGATACTTAGCATGACGTATGTCCTATTATTGTATTGTATTTGTGAGAAGCGAATGTGAAAAACAGTCATACACATTCGAATAAGCAATACATTACTTTCGTCCAGTCGTCTGACGTAGCGGTTAATTATGCGTTGTAGAGTTAATATATTCGGTGTTTTGGAGATTATTTCATCTGTACGTCATCTGAAGGAACCGCAATATTACTTCTTGCCCATGGTCGTTAAAGTTGCTTCATGATATCTTGCGTAGCAGCATATTGTGACGCTAGCATTTTCTCAACGTTTCTCGTATTCATCAAGATCAGCAAAGAAAAATTACGTTTTATATTGAATTTCTCCTCCACAGGATACATAGAGTTTTAGTGGTACGGTGAGAATGTTATACACTGTATAGTATATATAACATATCCATTGGTAGAACGGTTTGAAAAGTCATAATATCCCAAAGATTTGAAACCAGAACGCCAGTACACGATTCATTAAAGCAGTGTCTGGGATACAAATTTTAAGACAAAGCCATCCAAAAGTGACAGCTTTTGCCACCATACGCTCATTTCTCCAAGAAGAAGGTAAATGAATGCTCAACACAATCCCAGTTTCGCAAATGTTTTGAATTTATACCGCAGATTCGTGATATGCACGCTGCAACGAAGTCTGCATCCATCTTCGTCCCGCCACGTCGAGTGGCTGTGCGGAACGGCGAAAGGCCGAGGGCGAAGGGAAGCTCAGAGGACGCTGGTGGGAGACGACCTTTGGCCGAGGGACAGGCGTCCTTTCTGTTGGCTTGGCACCTCGCGCACACGACGCGCGGGCGCGGGCGCGGGCGCGGACGCGGGCGCGGACGCGGGCGTGGCAGGCGCGAATTTACGACGGTGGAGCTGGCGGCGACAGCGGCGGCTGTGTTGGGGGGGGGAGGGGGGAGCATTGGCGGCAGCAGTGGCGGTGGCAATGAAGGAGGTAGTGGAGGAGGCCGTGAAGAAGATATTGAAGGTGGCTGTGGTGGCGGACGTGATTGCTGTCACGAGGGAAGTGGCGACGGACATGATAGTGGTGGTAGCAGCGCAGGTGGCGGCGATGGTGGTGGCAGCGATGGTAGCAATGGTGGTGGTGGTGGTGGTAGAGACAGTGGCAGCGGTACTCTGGTAATGGTGGTGTTGGTGACGGTAGGGTTTTCGGGCGCGATGGTGGTACTCGTAGGGGAGATAGGGTAGGTGGTTATGACGTTGACACTGGTGGCGCGTGTGGGGCTAGTTGATAGTGGTGGCTGAATGCACAGCAAATACCGGAGGGCCCTCACAGCATTGATGACTGTTTCATGTTTCGTAATCGTTTCTTAATCTAAGAAATGTACTGACACGACACGTTGATGTGCGAGTTTATTCAAAATAACTTATTCTAGCTGACCTGGCTAGAACTCTCACATGTTAAACCCCCATCCTCTTCGCTATCCGTCCATTTCCACATCAAGGGGTGAATTTGTTAACTAAACATGTAGAATTGTTTAAAAAATGAAAAAGTTAGCTTAAAATGTACTTACAGAATATCAAATAAAAATAGGAAACAATGCTATTTATATTTGAAACGAATGTTCAATAAATGTTTATTAAATAGTATAGTTAGATGTTCTTGGCACAATTCACAAATTTCGGTAATATTGAGAAAATATTGTATTTGAAGCAATTATACAATCTTACTTGACAGTTTTCTCTTCGCTTTCCTTCATTGTAACAAAAATATTAGAAAAGCTGTTTACTATTGAGAAAGCTACGTAAGGTTGGCCATGGAAAAATACAGGATCGGATAAGAACAACCTTGCTCCTTGTAACGTTTGAAATTGAAACTGCGATGCAATGAAAAACCGAGGAGCGCCGAACCAACAAGCATGTAATAGAATAAATTCAGTGGTGGTAGCAGATATCTTGTGGTAATCCATAATATGGTAAAGGAAATAATCGTCCACAAAACGTTACCTTTTGGGGAAGATTATTTCCTACCATATTATGTAATAGAATATTCAAGATGATCTCTTCCTGTAGATTACGATGTGCAGAGCATTTCTTTGAGGCCTATTATGGGCTCAAACTTAAGGCCGTAGAACGCTTCCCTTTGGAGTTGTACAACCAAATAGATTTTAACGCTGCTGACCGAGTGTTGCAGGTTGCATTTG
Source organism: Gryllus longicercus (assembly GCA_038098605.1). NCBI lineage: Eukaryota > Metazoa > Arthropoda > Insecta > Orthoptera > Gryllidae > Gryllus > Gryllus longicercus. Next base: position 13,588 of record JAZDUA010000123.1, read on the forward strand.
AAATATTTAAACGCGTGTTTTTCAACAAATACTTCATATTTTAAAAGTTAAAATGCAATTCGTCAAGTCTAAGTGAAAGTATCTTTCTTTAGAAAAATTATTTAAAATATTGGTTGAGTGTGAGAGCTGCAAAACTCATCTGCACTACAAAAATAATAAAATATAATTAGTTCCTTCTTGATGTTCACAAGTAGGAAATTAGGCCTCGATAGAAATATTCTGTTATTAATTTAGGTGAAAATGTTTAGGAAAATTCGTGGAGGATGAGAGTTTTACACGAACGTAAAAATTGTGGAAAACAGGTAGCCGTGATGAGCCGGATCGTTAAGGCAGTAGTGTAACGATTCTGAACTGAAGGATTGCGGGTTCGAGTCTTGCCTCGGGCATGGTTTTATTTGTGTTCGTCCTTTCACCTCCTATCATCACCATATCATGTTATCTTCACAGTTAGTATACCGTTAAACGCAATAGTGGTCCAAATAACCTGGATGTTAATGCGACCTTCAATAACCCAAAATAAAACAGCAACGATGAATGAGGCAATGAATCAAGCACTGCTCCACTACTATAATCTGCAGGGGATGAATAGAGTGCAATAGTGGCAGAGAAGGCGCCAGCGGTGGCTTTAACGGTGTGGCTGTGACACTGCAGGTGACGATAGGCGGCGGAGCGGCCCGTGGCGGTGAGGGAGGCGACGGTGGCGGTGGCGGCGGCGGCGGCGGCAGTGGCAGGGGCGGTGGCGGTGGCGGCGGCGGCGGCGGCGGCGGCGGTGGCGGTGGCGGCGGCGGCGGTGGCGGTGGCAGTGGCAGTGGGGATGGTAGTGGCGGCGAGGGAGGCGACGGTGGCGGTGGCGGCGGCGGTAGCGGCGGCGGTGGCGGTGGCGGCGTCGGCGGAGGCAGCGTCGCCGGTGGCGGCGTCGGCGGTGGCGGCGTCGGCGTCGGCGGTGGCGGCGTCGGCGGTGGCGGCGTCGGCGGTAGCGGCGTCGGCGGTGGCGGCGTCGGCGGTGGCGGCGTCGGCGGTGGCGGCGTCGGCGGTGGCGGCGGTGGCGGTGGCGGCGTCGGCGGTGGCAGGGGCGGTGGCGGCAGCGGCGGTGGCGGTGGCAGTGGCAGTGGCAGGGGCGGTGGCGGCGGCGGCGGCGGTGGTGGCGGTGGCGGCGTCGGCGGTGGCGGCGTCGGCGGTGGCGGCGTCGGCGGTGGCGGCGTCGGCGGTGGCGGCGTCGGCGGTGGCGGCGTCGGCGGTGGCGGCGTCGGCGGTGGCGGCGTCGGCGGTGGCGGCGTCGGCGGTGGCGGCGTCGGCGGTGGCGGCGTCGGCGGTGGCGGCGTCGGCGGTGGCGGCGTCGGCGGTGGCGGCGTCGGCGGTGGCGGCGTCGGCGGTGGCGGCGTCGGCGGTGGCGGCGTCGGTGGTGGCGGCGTCGGCGGTGGCGGCGTCGGCGGTGGCGCCGTCGGCGGTGGCGCCGTCGGCGGTGGCGGCGTCGGCGGTGGCGGCGTCGGCGGTGGCAGTGGCAGGGGCGGTGGCGGCGTCGGCGGTGGCGGTGGCGGCGGCGGCGGCGGTGTCAGTGGCAGGGGCGGTGGCGGCGGCGGCGGTGGCGGTGGCGGTGGCGGTGGCGGCGGCGGCGGCGGCGGCGGCGGCGGCGGCGGCGGCGGCGGCGGCGGCGGCGGCGACGGTGGCGGCTGAGTCTTAAGGCGCGCCGCCTTTAAGCAGTGCGTTCGCACCTGCGCCGCGCGCCGCTCGAAAGAAAGAAATACGCGCGGCGCGCGGGCGGTAAATCTGCCAGAGCGTTTGGCGGCCGCGAGCGAATTTCAGATGTGCAGCGCCGAGAACGCGAAGGTGACTGTCGGCCTACTTCTCCACCGCAATGCGGCGCTCCTGCCAACTGAGGGGCTCGCAACTCTTGATAACAGACGTGGTTTTTTCAACTCTTCGGTCGTAATTTATCTCCTGTTCGCGTAGCCACTTTCGTCATTTTTATCTCAGACTGCGTAACACCTATTAGGAGATACAAGGTAATTGAGCTCGATAAGTGTTGTACTTGTCCTTTTATTCGCATGACGGAAAATAACAATTGGCGCGAGAAAATACATGGAGAATATTCTTAGTTGTTCTTGTGAATTTATTCGATTTCTACATGATATTGGTGTTGGTAAAATAATTGTGCAAAATATTTGTAAATTCTCTGCACTTCTTTCTGAATTGTTCGAGAAATATTTGACTAACGGAATGTGATTCAATCAACAGATAAGAAAATAACATAAATTGGAAACGTGATGAAACTATATATTCACAGGGGGAAAATCAGTTTTTTAACAGTCGATAAAATGAATGTTTCTCTCGCCTTGTTATAGGGAAACATATACATTTTAGATTCGAAAGAGATACATTGATGCAAAGGTAATATACATGGTATGGAATTTCACTTTAATGGGGAAGTATGCAGATACAAAAATTAATATAACGGTATCGAATAGTAAATTTTCGTCACATCTCTCTATTTGCTCAGGAAATTCAATCGAATGAAATTGCTCTTAATGGATAATGCACAATGACACTAACATCCGCCATACAAACTAGCTGAGTGATCATACGTTTTATGCAATAAACAACATCGTTTATTTTACAAACCAATGGCTCCGTACAATATCAAAAGAGAAACTAATACTATTAAACGTATTGCCAGAATGAACAGATATGACAGTAAACTCATAGAAAAAATAATTATAAAATAATTGTAGGAACAAACTACCAACATTAAATAAAATTCTGAATGTGGTTAATGAAGTTTCATCCATGTATAATTTCAAATGAAAGTCAATGTACGTTCTGTAGAAATATTAACTGGAGAGTATATCGTAGAGTGTACCACCAAAATTTAATTCATGTCTGATCAACATTATGTGTATAACAGTGACGCAGATTTGCAGGTGACTATCAAACACTCGTATCTATCCTACGCGGCAGAATTCTATGACACACGGATACAAATGTTGATACCACGGCATGAAAAATGTCTCAGTCTTTGTGGCAATTGAGTGAAAAAGAGTGGAAATATTTTACTGCTAGGGTGCATCGTAAATGTTATTTCTCTGATTGAGCAAAATATCTTCGTGTTTCGGCTGGTACTTTGGGCGGATTAAAGAAATAAAAGTAAAAACAGTATGTATGATAGTTTTTGATGTGACGCGGCTGCCATTGGAGTATGATGGCGGCGCGAAAGGTGCAGACAAGCACGAACTAAATGTGCTGTATTTGTGGCACTAGTTTTTCCAAGAAATTTTATTTTATGTCTTTTGTTGACAGGAAAATTACTTTCTGAATGGGCTTGATATGGAAAATGATATATTTTAAATCTTCTTTAGATTTACCTTCAACTTGTATAGGTTGCGCTTTATGAATTATTGGATAGAAATTACACTTTGGAACGACGAAAAAGCCAATAGTGGCCAAATACGCTATTTTTGTACGTCTCTGACGTCCTGTCCACCAAGAGAATCAGAAACACGCATTCCTTAAATATTATTTTTTGTTTGAAGATTGCATTAACTCTGGGGTCATTAGTAACCACAGTTTTGATTCAACGTAGGGTATCTGTGCGAGTAGTCGGTTGTCAAGAGGACCGCACGGGAGCATCTCAGCGCTTCTGTACACGCGCTCCTGCGTCACTACCCAAAATTGGAAACAAATTAGGACAGTGATAGAGTTTCGGGCACTTCACGGGGGTTGGACTAGCCGCTGTGAAGCAGTCAAGCTAGCTTTTTCGGAACAAATTTCACATGAGATAGTCCAGGAATCGAACCGAGGCGTTAGCACTTAAAGATTTTTCTGTCTACGGTAGTTTCAGCAACTCTTCTTCGTTGAAGCTCGATGTAAATTTTCCTTCCATCGAATGCAACATGAAGCTTTAATGAATACCTAGATTTTTAATTACGCATTCGAATGTTCAGTGCGACATCACAGCGCTCGTCGCGTTAGACATAAAACACATTTCACGATCTGAGTCGTTTAAACTTTACAGTTAATTACGTTCGGTTTATCGAACTTTGTTTACGGTTTGTTTAGAACAACAGAGCGTATCGTTAAAAACATTCGGTGATACAACCGCGTTAAAAGGGCGTATTCGTTTATTAGTGGTTTGTCGATATTTCGAGTCGTACGAGCTGCGAAAATTACGAGTCGCAACGGCAAGATGTCACCATTTGAGACGTTTTAAACAGGGTTGCTGCACTACAGCGTTTGCACTATTACAGAGTTTCTTTCAATTCCATGAAGATTTATTAATATAAATAAGAAGTGTGAATGTAAATTTATTAGTATAAAAAGATCATTATCAATATGCATATTACGTATTTTACTACAAGATTTTTTAACATCATTTTGTACTGGTTAAACATTTTCTAATGCCATCCCTTGGTACGATAAGTATACCTACACAGTTGGAACAGTACCAGCAGAAGCTAATAGTAAGTTGGGATGTAGGTCAGCACGAAGTGTACCGTTGGGAGGACATTATTGATCGCAAACCAATATAGGCGAAAGCATACCCGTACCACCTGGCGGTTTGCTCCAAATCCTAATAAAACATATGAACAGTACGACAAGGTATGGAAGATCGACGTGAGCAATGCAACACATTGGAATGGTTTATTGGACAAATAATTGAGAATTGAAATGTGGTCAGGTTTAAGTAGAAGCATTACATGTACTACTGACTCACCTCTTTGTTCATCTCATTTATTTACTTACGAGTTCGCATGCACTTAGACGAAAAATGTCAACAATAATATTCTAATATTTAACTAAAATATTTTCAATACGATTATTTTGCTGTCCTCCACTGTCCATACAAGATATTATCATATACAATTATTTGTATGAACTCTAGAAAACAGAGGTTGTTCACGTATGAGTAATTTACGTTACATGGACAAGTATTAAATTATCAGTGATATGTTTCCGGCTTCGGAGGTGGAGGAACTAAGGCTGGATTTTGAAACCTATTACAGCACTTCCACCAATCTGTCGTAACACACTTATTTAATACAATAAATCGAATTTTCTTCGTTTTAATGTAATGTTACATAGATATATTTATTATTTCTACAGGTAGGTATACAACTTGGTGGCAGAACACTGCAATTTACATATTACAACTAAGAATAGTATTACACTGTAATGCAACCTTCCTTCAACTTCAACACGAGATTTTAAAAGAGAGTTTAAAAAAGTAACGCTTTTTTTCTAAATTAAATAAGTAATTGAATCGTCAAACTACAATACAAGACTAGAACGTATGGTAGGGTAAGTGGTCGGGATGAGCTGGACAAGTAAGACATGAATAACACTACGAACGCTGTCGCCAGGTGAGTGTAGGAGTGATGGAGTAGCTGTGCACTTAAATCAACTGTGAAAGCAAATGACAGAGAAAGAAGTGGTGTGATAGGCGAGGACAGTGTGGAGATGAGGCACTAAGAGGTGAAACTGGCAGCGACTGCATGAGCACGTGTGGGGATGAGACGTTCAGGTACGAGCGATGGTACAAGTGCATAAACACTTATGGGAATGGCATGGTACAAGTGCATAAACACTTATGGGAATGGGATGGTACAAGTGCATAAACACTTATGGGAATGGGATGGTACAAGTGCATAAACACTTATGGGAATGGGGCGTGTTCGGGAGGCACTACCTGCCGAAACACGGGGACGAGATATACCAATTCAGGATGTTTTACGCACAGAGCGAATTCGTAAGCAAGAGAGCCCAACTACCACGTGACCAAGGGAGACGCCACGCAAGAGACATATGAGCTTCAATGAGCAAATTCTGGGGCTAGTGTGTTAACAGTTACAGGAATGGGGCGTGTTCGGGGAGGTACTACCTGCTGAAACACGGGGGCAAGATATTCCAATTAGGTAAATTTTACGCACGAGAGCGAGTTTGTAAGCAAAATAGTCCGTCACGTGACCAAGAGAGACGCTACGCAAGAGCCATATCAGCTTCAACGAGCAAGTTATGGGGCAAGTGCGTTAACAGTTATGAGAATGGGGTGACGAAATAGCCAAAACCGGGAGGCACTACCTGCTGAAACGCGAGAACAAGATATACCAATTCTGGAAGTTGCACGCACTATAGAGAGCGAATTTATTAACAAGAGAACGCAACTCTCACGTGACCAAGAGAGAGGCAATGAAAGAGACGTATCGGCTGCGACGAGGGCTAGAGCTCCAGTTGGGCGGAGCGCGCGCCGCCTCCCCAGCCGAGCGTCGCGTGGCGCGTTAATCCCCTCGCAACGCGCGTATTAATTTCCGCGCCGGCAGCGAGCGACGCGCGAGGCGTCCGCCGGGGCTGGCGCTCTAATCGCCGGCCTCGTTTGCGCTTTCTTGTTGCGGCCACGCGCGGATAAATATGGATGCGCGGCCCGCGCGTAATGAATTGGGAATCCGCGCCGCTCCACTCCCTGCGGCCGGCGCGCCGCGCGCGTCGATATGCAGATGCTCTCGCAGGAGATGGGCCGGTTGGATGCGAGAGGCACCGGTTTGCAACGGTGACAATTCCGATACACACGCGTCCTTTTCGTATGATAATGATGTGTGGTTCGTAACGTGTTTCGAACTATTATTTCTTTGCGTTGGTATGAAGGTTTAGTGACGATATTTAATGGTTTTGTGTCAGAATTGAGTGACGAAGAGTTTAGAAGACATTGTTTATTCCGTGCGGATTGTAAAGGGAGGCGATGAACAATGTAATCGGCGTCGTTCGATCAGAGGAAACGATTAGAATGGAAACCAGAGAAGACATGCTTTTGGAAATTTGTTTTTTTTCTGTTGTGCTTTCTCATTGTCCGCATTTAGGAGATGGGTCGTTTGGGTGTGAGAGGCCCCGGTTTGCAACGGTGACAATTGCGATACACACGCGTCCTTTTCGTATGATAATGATTTGTGGTTCGTAACGTGCTTCGAACTATTCTTTCTTTGCGGTGATATAAACAGTTTAGTGACGATATTTAATGGTTTTGTGTCAGAATCGAGTGACGAAGAGTTTAGAAGACATTGTTTATTCCGTGCGGATTGTAAATGGAGGCGATGAACAATGTAATCGGCGTCGTTCGATAAGAGGAAACGATTAGAATAGAAACCAGAGAAGACATGCTTTTTGAAATTTGTTTTTTTTTGTTGTGCTTTCTCATTGTCCGAATTTAGGAGATGGGTCGTTTGGGTGTGAGAGGCCCCGGTTTTCAACGGTGACAATTCCGATACACACGCGTCCTTTTCGTATGATAATGATGTGTGGTTCGTAACGTGTTTCGAACTATTCTTTCTTTGCGGTGGTATGAACAGTTTAGTGACGATATTTAATGATTTTGTGTTAGAATTGAGTGACGAAGAGTTTAGAAGACATTGTTTATTCCGTGCGGATTGTAAATGGAGGCGATGAACAATGTAATCGGCGTCGTTCGATCAGAGGAAACGATTAGAATAGAAACCAGAGAAGACATGCTTTTGGAAATTTGTTTTTTTTCTGTTGTGCTTTCTCATTGTCCGAATTTAGGAGATGGGTCGTTTGGGTGTGAGAGGCCCCGGTTTTCAACGGTGACAATTCCGATACACACGCGTCCTTTTCGTATGATAATGATGTGTGGTTCGTAACGTGTTTCGAACTATTATTTCTTTGCGGTGGTATGAACAGTTTAGTGACGGTATTTAATGGTTTTGTGTCAGAAACGAGTGACGAAGAGTTTAGAAGACATTGTTTATTCCGTGCGTTAATTGAAAATCGAGTAATCGGCATCGTTCGATCGAGGAAACGATTAGAATGGAAACCAGAGAAGACATACTTTTGGATATTTGTTTTCTTGTTGTGCTTTCTCATTGTCCGAATTTTCGAATTGTCCGTAAATATCAAACAACATCGAAGATCAAATAATTGATTGTGGGTTTTATCCGGCAATAGTTATAAATTATGTTTTTTGCTGATATTTGGGAAGAGGCAGTGTTTTATCTCAATTTCTCACTCACAATCGGAAATCATCCAACTCCGCGTAGAGCAGTTATCACTGATACCAACTGCTTTTGGTCGACAACTGACTGAACCCTCGAACATGAACCGTTGAATAAAGAAAATATTCGATGGAAATATATTTTAATTACACGAACTTACTGAAATTATCTGATGGAGATTGCTGGCTCATTTGATCTTCCTACAGCTCTCAAAATTATGTATATTTTTATTATTTGTTTGTATTATATATTGTATTATTTGTTTGACTTGTATGTATTTATTGTTTTGCGCTCTTTCGTATAGAAATATAAAAAAGCCAATGAGACAGTTGACAGCCAATGAGCTGGCTATTCAGTAAACGCCTTCGATCACGGCAGAACGAGTGGCCTTGGACAGGACGGTCCCCGTTGAAAGGCTGCAGCGGCGGGCGCAGCTGGTCGGGGCGTGAGAAATGAAAGCCTCGTCGCTCTCGTAAACAAGCGAGCTCGACGTAGAAGAGTTGGGACGATGTAGGCCAGGGTTATACAGGGGATCCCTGGCAGCGGATGAAGAGCAGGGAGGGGACGTCCAACAGGGTGAGCACGTGAGGAACGCAACGAGTCGAAGGAGAACGATGCAAGGCGATGCGGGGTGAGGCGTGGCGAGGCGGAATGGTCTAGCAAGGAGGGCCGAAGCGCGACACGACAGGTCGGATTAAATACGTAGCGGATAGTATCGCATATCAGAGCGTGTCGATGAGGGTCGATTCGAATCTGAGTGGGTTGGAGTGAGTCGGAGAGAGCGCGATTTCAAGCGAATCGAATGGCGGCACGGATTGCCGGAGCGGGGGGTGGGGGTGGGGGGACCGAAGCAAGTCGGGTCCGGCAGGGTGTGTGATTACAGAGCATGGCGGTAGGGAGCAGCGTGAGGAGAAAGAGGGACGAACAAAACAGAGTGGGGAATTGCAGAAAGGGGTAGGGCTGGGAGGAACGGCGCATGGCGAGGAGTAGGATGAGACCACGCTAGTTGGAGGGGAGCAGTGCGGAGAGAAGAGGGTCGGGGCGAAGCGGGGAGGGGCGCAACGGGGCACGGTGGGGCGGGGAAGGACGGCGTGGATGGAGGCTGAGCGAGGGAAGGCGGAACGGGGTGGGGCGAGGCGGAGATGGGCGCGGCGCGAGCCAGAGCGAGGCAGGACGGCAGAGCATGTCAGAGTGGGAGGTGAAGTCGGGAGGTGGGAGACGGGGTGGGGCGATGTTAGCGGTGGGAGGAGGGGGCGGTGGGAGGAGGGGGCGGTGGGAGGAGGGGGCGGTGGGAGGAGGGGGCGGTGGGAGGAGGGGCGGTGGGAGGAGGGGGCGGTGGGAGGAAGGGGTGCGGTGGGTCGGGGGTGGGGCGGGGTGGCGTTTGAAGGGGGCAGAACGGGGTGGGGTGGGGTGGGGCGGGGTGGCGTGGGAAGGGGGCAGAACGGGGTGGGGCGGCGAGGGGAGGGGGCGGGAGGAGGAAGGGTGGGGCGGGGCGGGGCGGGGCGGGGAAGGGCGGTGAAGGGCGGGGCAGGCTTAGACATAAACATGGGTGCGCCCAGGCCCTTGAAGCTCGGGCACGGCGCTGGTCGCAGGTAAATGGCAGCCTTGAGCGGCGCTGGCATCGCGGGATTCACTGAAGGTTTTATTGAGCGCTATTTTATCGGAGCTGTCTCTGAGACGCTTTGATGTCGACACGAATTTACCTCTTGCGGTGCTGCTCCATCAACAGAGCGCAATTGACGTGTTGGTATTACTTACGTTACGTAATCGGGATATGCAAGGCGAGATGGTAGGTAGAAGATTAATGACTACCGTCGGAAAGGTACATTATTTTTACAATTTCAGCGTAATTTGAAGGTAGAAATTATTTTAAGACAGGACAGAATTTCTATTGAGAAATTGATTTGCGTGAATATAAAAGTATTTTGAAATAAAATTGTGCCGATTATATTTTTACTGATGGTAACAAAAGTGGTACTCCAATTCATTTTTTTGCATTATTTGTAACGCTTGGACGCAATTTATTTGCATGAGTACATGTTTTTAAAACGAGCGACGTTAGGAGAGAGTTTTCGAATTTGTACAAATGCAATACAGCAGTATTACAAACGAGTTGCATAAGTCGCTTTTTTGTATAATATCATTTAATCATTTAATTTACAAGAGAATCCGACTTAACAACTTCCTTGTGACTCTCAGGTATTTGACATGTGTGCGAGAAAACGGTGGTCTGCAGCTACCTCCCTGCGATTGGCTGAATGTGTGATGACGTAATCATTCGTGCCGCACAATGCTAATACGTTATTGATGCCGTAAATTGCCATTTTACGAACGATTTCTTGTGACAGGAAAGGCCGTTCATACAAATACAAAAATCCAGGTATAAAAAAAGAAAAGGTTGTCAGGTCCCACAAACATTTCTTCTCCGCGTTGGGAATTTAAATTATGTCCGGCATTCACGTTATCTCTACACCAGAGATTTCCAACTGGGCCGGTATTGATCCGCTGGGGATCCATGGAATTTTGAAGGGGTCAATGATGAGCAAGGCGCTGTCTGGGGTCAATAGCCAAATACGAACCGTCGCCTGACCAATATAATCAAGATCCCATTGATTACAAAAAAAATAATGAAATTGTTTCCTGATATAAAGCAAAAATACGTAATAATATATTACAAATTCGCTCTTCTTTCGTATCCATCGTTCATCTCTAGAAGTTAGGATGTTCAGGAAACTGAAGAAATTATAACTATGCATTTACATCGATAATCTATTACACAAGAAAGTACTCTCAGCAATACGCACTGGGGAAACGTTACGTTTATTTCTTTAAAAAAATTGTAACCATTGCATTAAATAAACTATTAGAATCTCAAATTCTCAAAAGCGGAATTGTCTTCGATTATTGAAAATTGATATATTTACAATAGTGGTGTAAAAAATTTTTATTTTTAATGCATTTACGTGCAATTCTTTGTCATGATTGTGGATGCTGTATATTGAAGAGTGATCTTAAAGGACGTCGATGAAACAAACAATTCTCTTCAAAAGAGTCGAAGAAAGAAAGGTTGGATATCTCTCCTCTTCCCCATTACCTCTCACCTGAACTCCACAGTTTGTGACGCCTTGAAAATATTTTGAAAATTTTACATTTGCAGTTTTCAAAAATTCAGATAATTTCATTTACACTATTTCGAAATTTAATTCAAATGGCAGATTTCAAACAGAACAATCCCTATCATCAAAATTGTAGTTTCGCATTGTAATTTTATTTCAGTTTTTGAAAGTACAGAAAATTGCCGTAAATACGATCTCGCAAATTTTTGAGCTCTTTGCTCTATCCTAAAAAAATTAAAGAAAAATTTAGATCTGTTATTTATAATATTTTACATAAGTTGAATTAAATTCAACCAAACTTTAGGTGAAAGTTAACTCTTTTTTTAGAAAGCACATTCATAATCTTATATAAATATCTTATTTTATTGTACAGGTTTCATTATGGAACAAATTTCTACCATCAAAATCGTAGTTTTGTATAATTTTTTGCAATTTTAAAAAATACTAAGTTTGTTCTTTAAGGGTTTAATTTGAGGAACACATTTAAAGATAAAAATGTGGTACCACGGAGAAAATAGTTTTAAAACTGCCTACATTACATGCAAAATTACGCGAAAACTGCATATTTTCAAAAATCTATACTAAAACAGAAAGGTGGGAAAATATAAACTATTGATAATTAAAGTCATTGAACAGTTTCAACAGTATCTGATATTTTGATGTGGTTTCCGTAATTTATTTTGCATACTCATTTTGTATACGTCATTTTATGATAACATTCAAGGTTAGACAACACCGATTTCACGGCACGTCATTTTCTTATCTCTCCTCGTGTAATCCCCAATGGTCTTCGTATTTAATCGTCTGTGTCGCAATAATGAGGCGACAAGAATTACGCGATGTCTCTCTGTGTGCCAAATGGTGTACTATTAACTGAAAATATGGTCAGCAGTGCAGGTAAGATGTTTCGTAAGTACCCGTTGCAAATCCCATGACTTGTGGTTTCATATTTCCATCTGAGAAATTAAGTTCAGAAAAAGAAAGAGACTAACAATCAATTTTAATTCGACATTGGCGAATCATCTATCACATTATTATTACATAAATTGGCACAACTCAGTAGATATCTCTTCTCTTATAAAAATTTATACATTTTAAAATAAATCAAGACACTACTAATTTTCATAATAAAGACAGAAGTACATGCGTTTGCACACGGTTAATTAACTTTCGCTGGAAACTGAAAAAAATGGAACTGCACAGTAATATTGTATAAAAAATACATTTTTATTTTAGGATACTATTTTAGTGTCCCAAGCAGCCTTGCACATCTTTCATAATTTTTTGTTTGGTTAGAAATGTCAATATTGATTTCGTAAGTTCAGGAAACACAGCTGGGTGGCAAATGTTGAATTGATCCGGCGCTTCAAAGACAAAGACATACATAGTAAATGCATTTAGAAAGTTATTTCTGCAATTAACCACGGTAATATTTCTTTGCGTATAGCAATCTAGATATTTAAGGTTAGAACCGAATATATTTTTGAACTCAAGTACGTGTAGTTTAGGTAAAAGGAAGCTTTAAATGAAGCTTAATGTTTTATTTCACTTTAAATTGATCCAGAAAATTTAAATTAAATATTCTCTCACAAAAATCTAGATAGTAACCTTTAACTTGTTTGAATTAAGTAAAATAGTTATATTATCGGCGAAACAAATACAATAAATCAGAAGCGTAGGTATAAATTTAATCATCCGTCATTTTAAACTCTTGTTCAATTGCATTTTACGCAAATAGTTATTTAATATTTTTGAAAAAAGGGAATACGGGAGACATTTTTCACTTAGATAAGCAGACAGTTCCTATTAAAGCAATAAACAGAAAATTATCCAGTTATAACGTTGTTCAATTTCCTTATAACGTTGTTCAATTTCCAATATTAATCATCATTGAAATGTGATAATTTAGCCACAAAATGGTAGAGTAATTATCCAAATTCACAATGTAACACGAGCCTTTTCTACTGTTGAGCGTGTAGTTTCTCCTAACAGATCGCAACTGTGCGACGGGTGTAATAGAAAACTTAAAAACATGAAAATCATAAATATTCATTATTCATTTGCTTCAGTTTACAACGCGACGAAAAGGACAAAAATACAAGACTGGAATACTGTATGCGGCATGTCATTTGCGTGGGTGGCCGGTTGCGAGCGCAGCTCTGGGCGGGCAGGGCTTAGCTCGTTCACAGGCGAAAACGAACGCAGAAACGCGCGTTAAACGAAGGGAAGAGACAACGTGAAGAAGAATTAGCGCAGTAGGTAGTAAAAGGAATTCACGGGAGACGTGAAATGTAGGGCGAAAGTACAGTGATGCAGATATGAAGAGCGAAAGTTTGAACTCTGAGAAGAATGGCTCTCCAGAGGGGAATCATAATGCAAAAAACTATGAACGTGAAAGTTTTAGTGGTTTATGCCTATTTATTAAATGTGAGAGGACGGTTAAGAAGTGGGTTGAACAGGATAATGTAAGGGATTAAGATGACGGTGGCGAGAGTGTTTGATATTGGTGTAAATCAGTGAGAAACCATGTGGATTAATGCAAAAGAAATGAGCTGTGCGAAACTTGAATGATCGCAGGATGCAAATGAGTAGGGAAAAGCCTTTTTATATCGAGAAGAAGAGTGCAGAGTCAGAGATAAAGTTAAGATATGAAAACGCAATAAATATAGATTTAGGTGAGAATGATTATTAAAAGAATGATATAGGAGAAGAAAATTTCTCAAGAGGAACGACGACTCAGTAAGGAAACTTAGTGCATATGACGATAACAGGTTGACGATGCACGCCAACAGAGGCTTGGAGGCAACGTAAGCCAAACTAAAAGGAAATTATTTTTGTTCGGCATCACTTACTAGACATCAATTACAATGTGACATCCTTGACAACATCAATTACTAGAAATCTGAGACTGTAAAGGTGGCAAACACAAAAATCCATTAGGTGCTCAACATTGTTTCGTTTGGTATACATCGTACGTTTTAAATACACAAAATATTTTCTCTACCTATTTTTTAAAAAAATTGTATAGTGATATTCAACCTGGTAGTGGGACGGGACCTTTTAACGCATAACCTATGTGTGCCAAACAACAATTATATCTATTTGTTTCCGGCGCATTGATACACATTAGTATAAGCGCAGCGGAATCCGGTTGGGACTGGGTAGGACGGGGCGGGACGGGACGGAACGGGACTGGGCGGGACGGGACGGGACGGGGCGGGGCGGGGCGGGACGGGGCGGGACGGGACGGGGCGGGACGGGACGGGACGGGGCGGGGCGGGGCGGGGCGGGGCGGGACGGGGCGGGGCGGGACGGGGCGGGACGGGGTGGGGCGGGACGGGGCGGGACGGGGCGGGACGGGGCGGGACGATGTGGGACGGGTGAGAAGGGGTGGGACGGATGGGGAGGGGTGGGACGGGCAGGGCCGGGCCGGGAAGATTGGAGAGGCAAGAAGCGAGACATAAGAGCGGCAACGTGGGCCGACGGACACTCAAGAGGCGCCCCCTGCAGCGCAACTGATACGGGGCGCTTTTCTTCCGCGGAGCGCTGCGGGTGGCGTGCGCCAGGCGTAAGGGATGATTTTGTTTTGAAATTCAAATCGCGGGCGTGTGTCCCAGCGCCTGGCAGGGACGGCCCGCGGGATCAGCGGCCGCTGCCAAGAGAAAGGGGCCGAAAGAGCTGAGATGACGCGCGGGATTTGGGACGAGGGAAGGGGCGTGCCCAGGTTTTCTGAGCCCACGTCCGATGCACGCTTACATTCGAAGGTCAGCCGCATCTGCTCGTCTGGTATGCGTCACCTCTGGAATTCACAAATAACCACATGTGCACTAAAACTCTCGCATTAGTACGGTCGCACCGCTGAAAAATCGAGATATAATAGAGAAAAAAACTGAATGAATCCAAAATCTTAATTGTGAAACTCAAAGAGTGAAACAAGATAATGCAATTATTGGAGAGGCCATCAATGGACCTGGTGATGTGAGAGCACTGAGGCGGGGCGGAAGCGGGAGTGGGGCGGGGCGGAGGGATGGGGCGTATTCGGGTCGGAGTCGGGGGGTGGTCGGGGCGGGGGCGTTGACGGAGGCGGGGACCTGGTCGGGGGCGGGAGCGTGGTCGGGGTCATGTCCGGGGGTTGACCAGGGGCGGGGGCGGGGGCGTGGTCGGAGTCGCGGGCGTGGTCGGGAGTGGGGGCGTGACGGGGCGGTGGCGTGTTGGGGGCCGTGGTGGGGGGTAGAGGCGTGGGCAAGGCGTGGGCGGGGCGCTCCGAGGCGCGAGGCGCGTGTCGAGGCCGCGGCGCTTTGAGCGTCGCCGAGCGACGGAAGGTGCTTCGCGGCGGCGTATTGGGTGAAAGCGGCGGAAGAAGTGACATTTGCGACCGGCGGGGGTGGGAGCGCGGGCGGCCGTGCAGAAGGCGGCGGCCTCGATGTGACGTACGGGGCGGCGACGGCCGATGCGCGGCCACGGTGCAGGGGCGAAGGTGGAAGAAACGAGGCAGGGTGGACGAAACGGGCAAAGAACAGAAATGGACCGGTCAAAATAGTCTCCGATTTAAACACAGTGGCACCTCAAGGCCATGAACTGTACGAAGAGTGTTACACTGTCGGGAGCTTCGCTACGATTTAAATTTTTGGTATTGGAGGTATCGATTGGATGACAATATCCCCCTCTCCTCACGGCTCGTAGGGCCTCTTACAGGTGCTACAATAATAAAAGTATAGTAGACAAAACTGTTGAGGTACGAAAATGGAACAGAGACAAGATCAGACAAAAACCGTCGACGGGCCTGATATAAGGGTGGAAGAATTGATATAAATTCGTGGTTGGGTCAGACGCATGGCTAGAACAAATGATTGGAGTAGGGTTGAAAGTGAAGTAGGGTCTTGTGCTGGGAAAATAAATTGCTACAAGAGTAAGGGGCAGTGAGGGTAGGGAGCAAACAACATACGTAAACATGGAGAATATGTGCGGGGGCGGAAGTAAAACCTGCGCCTAAAGAGGCAGAAGAGGTCGCCGCCTGCCGGTAATAGAAGTGCGTACGCAACCTTCTGAGATAATCGCTCCGCTCTAAATATAGCGAGAAGCGGCGGGCTCGGCTTTCTGAGTGAGAAGGGTCGTGGAGGGGGAGAAAATAGCACGAGATAACAAATCGAGAGTGTGCAGAGAGAAAGAGAGAGGGGGGAGAGATAGAGGAATGAGGCGTTGTAACTACGACGAGACAGATGGAGCGAAGCAACAAGACAAAGTCACATTGAGAAAGTTAAGTGGAAGATAAAAGAAATGGGCAGCGAAAGGAGAAATTGTCTCATCCGCAGTGAAGCCGGAGCAGACAGCTGAGAAAGTGGTGTCAACTAGCAACATACAAAATGAAAAGTAAAGCATGTAAAGGACGGAAGAAGGGATGGCGGGGAGGGTTAGTGAACGCGAGAGTGGGTGGGTCCCCTCACCACAGCCCCGTGGCCGCCGAAACGGAAGAGCGACATAATTCGCCGCAACGAGAGTGTTGTAGATCAAAGATGCGATTACGTCGAGCCGTAATCGACGAGGCGCCTGCGGGGCGCGGTGGCAGCGGCGGGGGGGGGGGGGGTAGGGAGGGCCTTGGCGGGTCAGTCGGTATGGGACGGGAAGGGGTAGGCGGAGATGATGAGGGGTAGAGCGGAGCGGGGGTAGGGTTTGGAAAAAGAACAGATGTGTTGGCCATAAAGGTTATGCGGGAGTGTGAGGGGTGCGGTGTGAGGGTGGATGTGAGGGTAGAGGCAGGAAAGTGGAGAGTGGGAGGAGGCAGGGAACGGTTGGGGCGGGGCAGGGGCGGGGGCGAGTCACGGCTGGAGCAGGACGGGGATAGGGTGGGAGCGGGGGTGACAGTGATGGCGGGTAGGGGGCGAGGAGGGGGCAGTAAGGGTGCGGGAAGAGTGGTGAGGGGTGCAGATCAGAGGGGCGGGAATGGGATGGGCGGGAATGGGATGGGCGGGGATGAGGGGCGGAGACGGGAGGGGAGGGGCGGAGATGGAAGGGGAGGGGCGGAGAGGGGACGGGGAAGGGAGATGCGGGGAGGGGAGGGCGGGGAGGGGAGTGGCGGGGAGAGGAGTGGCGGGGAGGGGAGGGCCGGGGAGGGGAGGGGCGGGGAGGGGCGGGGAGGGGAGGGGCGAGGAGGGGCGGGGAGGGGAGGGGCGAGGAGGGGAGGGGTGGGGAGGGGAGGGCCGGGAGACGGGCGCGCGGTTCCGTCAACGGATCGATTTCCGATCCCGGCTAATGAGCGGAACGGCGCCCGTTTTAGACGCAGCTGCGGTAACCATGGCGACGCGCCCGCAAGCCCGGCCCTTTCTCCGCCGGGGCGCTCGCGTGGCCCCGCGGGGGCGGAGGTGGAAGTGACGCAGATGGCGGTGGCAGGAAACAGGGAGGGGGCTATGAACGCTCGGATGAGGGGTGACAATGGCCGCTACTTGGCTGGTGTGGTTGTGTAACACGGGATTTGCAAGCTATCATTTGCGAGGCAAACAACTAAGGTGTATGTCGACCGGCGAGGAAATTGGTAACATAGAACCGAATGGGATGATGCATTGCTTTTAAACAGTTTTTATAGTGAATGGAAAATTATTCTAAAGATTGCGAGAGAATTTCTTGTTTTCCAAATCAACTATATTGAGCTACTTGTTTATATTTTTAACATTTTCATGCAGAAATACGAAAATTATTGTTTTTAATAAAAAAATTATTAAACACGTTTTGTACATTTATGTACGTATGATTCAATAAATTCTTGAGATCCTAGCCATCATGCAGGCAATAGTCACTTCAACTCGAGGAAATAAATGTTTCGCAAAATATACAATGAAAAGGAAGTCAATAGTTACATTATTGTGCTTGTGCAAGAAATATAAGCTATCAGCAATCTAAAAAAAGAAACAACTTTAGTTTAGATAGTACATAAAAAACACATACTCATGCCTCGTTCTGTTTGCGGTTCATCATCTCATGCGAGGTGATAAAAGTACCGGTGTTCACAAGTTAACATGTACAGGACTTCGTTACCCGCTTTATTTTAAAGCAGACGTCGTGTAACGAACAGAAATTCAATGTTTGGTAGCACACATCTACTCAGATAAAGAAATGTAAACATTAAATCAATCAATCCATGAAATAAAATACATTTCGCACTGAGGTGTAAATAAAGGACTCTTCGGCTACCCACAGGAATCAGATTCATCATTTCGGGTGGTTGTGTTAATTTACCTGCAATATCTACGCCTCTCTGCAGCGATTCATTACTTGAACATCCCGCAGAGAAACACCCGAACGGACCTTGAAATAACAAAGGCGTCTGTGGAGCGAGATGCGGCGGCGGGCGAGGCGGGGTGCCGGGTGTTTGACAGGAGGCGAGGGCGCAGGCAAACACTCCAAACGTCACTGCAGCGGCGGCGCTCGCGACGGAAACAGACGAAGTTCGGTCCGCAGTTCCGAAGACCGACCTTGAAGAGGAAGAGAGTGGGGGCAGGAGGGGGAGGTTGCTTTCGCTGAGAGGTTGAGGAGGAGGTTCGGCGTAAACGGCTTCGCTTGTCAGCACGAACTCCACAACCACCGAAGCAGGGATCCCTTCCATCATATTCACGATTGACGTGTTTTTTTTTTCTTGAAAGTTTTAGCTGAATATTATTTCAACGAGATTTATTTCACCGGATATTGTCCAAACTTAAAATACGTCAACCCAATTGCAATCTGAATCTCTGTAGGGTAAGAAGTGACATTTCCTAATCTCAAATACCAAACATTCAAGGCTACACATAACCTTTTAATTTGACACAACCTTTGGAACTGCCTATGCTCCACATAGGCCGTGTCTTGGCCGTGGCGTACGGAAGGTCAGTGGTCCAAAAATATGCAATTTTCGCGTCGAAACTTGCGCTCCCAATTACTTTTTAATAAACGTATCAAATACCATTTGGGGACATATTAATATATTATTACACAACAATTAATGAAAATCTATGGTGTCTCGAAAACAATAACCGTAACGTGACCTCTGAAAATACATTTTCGAAAATGATGAACACAAAATTTGATCGTGCTGGAAAATAAAAGTAATTTTAGTGATTTCTCTACATTTTTAAGGAACCTGTTAGGAATCCATATATTGTTTCTAAGCGGTAATATTGATTTTGTTGACATAATTAGAAAATGTCTGTTAACGGATGAATGATACTAATACTTTAAAAGTGTTTTTGATTAAAGAAATGAATAATAATCAACAAGTTTTTTAACAATTTTAGAGCATTAGTTATAAGAACGAAAGAATATTCTATTATCCATTCATATTTACGTATATCATTTTACTAAAAAACTTAATTTAGTTTCGAGTCACTGATGTGTGCGATTGGGGTCTTTCCGTCTTCCTGGCTGCCTCCGTTGCTTCCAGACCTTTCGTCAAAGGACAGAACGACCACAGCCGCCGCAGAGACCGCTTCAAAGAGCGAGAAACGGGAGTCCCTCTGAGGAAGGTCACGGAGGCCGAGGAGGAGCAGAAAACGGCGCGACGGCAAAGGACCGGGTTCGAGCCCCCCAGATGGAAGGATTTTCGATACTAGCACGATACCTAGGTCGAGTTCTGCCTGTGTGTGGAGGAGATTTCTAGCAGCCGACTGCTCTGTTCGGGAGTTTTCCATGGTTTCTTCGTTCAACACCGGGCGAATGCAAGATCAGTACCTTACACGCGAGCCACAGACCGTGTGCAATCTTTTCCTTCTCTTCATTGTCTTGTTCTCACCCGTTACTTACACATTCACTCATATTCACTGCACTACAACAAATGCTGGGACACCGGTTGGGAGTTTAAAACTTGTCACGGCTCGGGCGGTGCCTCGCTGGAGGGAGATACCCGATTAGGGAAAACCCCGCTAGCCTACGGTAGGTCGGCGGGGTAGTAAACTTCACGGAGAGGCGGGGTAGTAAACTTTAAGTGAGGCATGGCGTGTGAGTTAGGTTGATGAAGGGAGGAGTGAGGTAAGGAGAGGTGAGATGAAGTGAGGCCTAGTGGTGCAAGGCGGAGCGTATCGCAGAGCGCGAGCAAGGCGGGATGGGTCGGGGGTGGAGAGGGGTGGAGTGGGGTGGAGCGATGAGGGACACGGCGGAGGGAGGCGGGGAAGAGTGGAGCGTGGCGGGAGGAGCGGAGAGTGGCTTCGAGGAGCGTAGCGTAACAGGGCGGATCGTGGAGGGGAGGAGCGAAGCGGGACAGGGTGGAGGGCGGTGGGGAGGAGTGGAGCGTGGCGGCGAGGAGCAGAGCGCGATAGGGAAGTGCTTGGTAGGGACGAGCAAAGTGGGACAGGGGGAGCGTGGCGGGGAGGAGCGAAGCGGGACAAGCCGGAGGGCGGTGGGGAGGAGTGAAGCGTGGCGGGGACGAGCGAAGCGGGCCAGGGCTGAGCGTGGCGGGGAGGAGCGGAGCGGGGCAAGGTGGAGGGCGACGGGGAGGGTCGGAGCGTGGCGGGGAAGAGTGGAGCGTGGGGGAGACGAGCGAAGGGGGCAAGGGCGGAGCGGAGCGGGACAGAGCAGAGGGAACCGGAGAATAGCGGAGCGTGGTGGGAACAAGCGGAGGGTGGTGGAGAGGAGGGAAAACCGCGAGGAGGGGTACGGCGGGGCAAGGCCGCCGAAAGGGGCAGAGTGAAAGTGGTCGGGCGCGGGCGGTGCCCTCTCAAAGGGACCGCGGGGCGCGCGCCCGCCCGTCGACCTCTTTCGACTGGCGCCGCGCAAAGGAATCGCACAACGACGGCGCAACCGACGCCGGCTAACGCACTTAATGGTAACCCAATTACCTCGAGCGCTCTTTGGCGGACGGCGCGGCGCGGGGGGGGGGGACTCACTCCGACTGCCCGCCCCGCCCTACACGAACACAGGAACACGTCCCTTGGAAGGTCTGATGGTTTCCAATCTTAACTTACTCGATGCATTTAGTAAAACGTCTCGTATTTCAAAATCCCATCATCGCGAAGATGTTATAGGTGGCATTCAATTATACGCTGATCTTTCATAACACCGTTTTGGAAGGAACGGGTCGCAAATGGGAGCTTCCTTGAGAAGAATATCTATAGAAGACAAATTCAAGTGAAATGAAATTATAACAGATTTTTACAGATCGCAAACTGGAAGTAATCATAATTGACAATTTAAGAGTTGTGCTCGTCATCTTGAAAATTTTGAATTCAGTGTTAGAATCCAAAGAAATTAAGATTAATTGATTTAGTGACTCCGGGGCCGTCAATATTTAAAGTCATTACTCCCGTAAGGGTAGTGCAAGTTTTATCGCGGGAGGTGGCGGTGATCTTCCCTCACTGGACGGTGAGATCCGGCGCCGACCTACACGTTGCTTCGCGAGATTCTCCCCAACCACGAACCTCCCAACGACAGGGCACCCCTCCAGCCGGGACAAGCTCAAGCTGCCCACTTAACTGTCCTCCAGAAAGGTGTGGTAGTGTAGTGCAGGCATGTAAGTGAATGTGTGTAAGGAATGGGTGAAGATAGGTCCAGGAACAAGAACTAAAGATCGCGTTAAACCGGTCCGTGTCCCGTTTGTTAGGGTAGTGCTCCGGAATTCACATGGCACTGATCGGAGAAACCACATAAAAGGTCGATCAGAGCAGCCGGCGTCTAGCCAGACAGCGGCTGCATTCGACCTAGCTGCAGTGACATTAATTGAAGCCTTGAGCCACCTAAGCACGTACAAAGAAATAAAGTGTGGAGGACTTCAAAGCATCGGAGATTTTTTTAGTACTTACATTTTTCCGTTTAGTGTTACCTTAAGTACTTCAAATTTTTAAAAAAATAAAGTAAACTATTGTGTTTCTTGTAAATTGGGAAATGAAATTTTTTTAATTAATGAAAAAAGTGCACTAATACAAAACAAATCTCTTGGATATTTTAATCTACTCAAATTAATATTAGGTATAAGAATTCGATTGCAGTCTAAAAGCGATATGTAAAAAAAGTACCTTCCGCGCTCTCCGTCGACGCATTGAAAGGCCCCTCCGCCGCTTCGCGCCACGTGCGCGTGATGGAGTGGGGGCTCGACGCCCAGGAACAGAGCGCGCGTGCGAGGCGCGGAGCGGCGGAGGCGGGGAGGGGGGGGAACGGGCGCTCTCGCTGTCAGCGCCGGCCGCCTACTCCAACGCGACACCGCTTCGCTCGCGTCATACAAAGAAGTCGCCCGCCGCGCGCGCGCTCGTCAAAACCCGTCTCGCGAGCGCCGACCCACGCGCGGCGCGCTCAACGCGCTTCACGCCCATCGGGCTTCTGCTTTTTGAATCCTGCTCGCGTTAAAGGCCCACTCGCAATGCAAACGTAAACATAAGAATAGCGCCTAAACATAAACATTAACATAAGTGACTGAAGTATTTACTACGTCTAACATAAACGTAGACAAAATAAAGGCCCATTGACAATGCAAACGTAAACATATGCATAACGCATAGCCGTAACCATTAACATAAGTGAGAGACTAAAGCATGCACAATGTCTAACATAAACGCAAGCAAAGTAAGAGTTTCTATTGGCTGTGAGACATTCTGGTTTACTATTGGTTGGATGTAAGAATCGATTTCAAGGTATCGACTGTGTCCATGGCCCGGTACGGCGTTACGGTCGTCTATCGACTACGCTCATATTTCGATTCTCGATTTTGAGTTAACGTACTGTGATTGGTTCATTTCTTATGTCTTACTTAAGCTTAAGCACAGAAGCTTGAAGCTTGCAAGCTTGCAAGCTTTTAAGTTAACGTCTTACGTGTTATGCATATGCGAACGTAATTGTGAATGTGTCCGCTTATGGGCGTCTGTCCTAACTTTTATGTTAACGCCATGTTTATGTGTATGTTTGCATTGTGAATGGGCCTTAACACACCGAGGCGCGTAAAGTACGCGTGGGATACGCGGGGCTCTCAGACCTCTGGGGGGCGCGCGTGTGTCGCTGTGTGGGGGCGAGGTGGGCGCTCATTTGATTGATTATTTCTGATTCTGGGTATGTCAATTGCTAACGGTCATTAATCCCGTAAGCATAGGTCATGTTATGAGGTGGCAGTACTCTTTCTTGCTGGATGGGGAGATTCGATATGGACCTACCCGAATTTTGGAGGTGGGGATTTCTCTAACAAGGTATCTCCCACTACTTGGGCTCCGCCTCAGACGGGAAAGCCCATTCGGCCCTGTACTTCATTCTTAACCTCGAACGCGCTACACAAGGCTTAGCACCTTCGCCTCTACGTCACTTCACCAGTCATTTGGATCGATGACTTCGATTCTGTAGAAAATACATAGTTGCATCTTTGATTTTCTATCTAGTCGTACCTCTTATCTCGTTCGGAGTACATCTTTTAAGAATTTTGTAGTTGCTATTCTGTTGCGTACTGCCGCTCGTGCTTCTTCCCAAGCTCCGCACTTATTTTCGCCAGTTCGGCGAGTTGCCTACCAAGAAAGGGGCAAATGTTGCATGCACCTTTTTAAAATTTCTTGCATGTTCATTGAAGGGAGATTCTATATTCTAGCCCTATTCATACCATAAAATTTTATAAAATTTATTCTGAAACTGTAGAAATTTTACATTGTAGTGATTTCAAGCATTTGAATTTTAAACATCAGAAATTCCTACTAACGTTGAGTGTTATTTTGCATTTGTTTTGCAACGGTCTTTGTCAGCTTCGAAACTAAGTTGACGAATAAAAACAAGTAATGATCGGCAAGTTTTCATTCAGGGAGAGAAGAATTGGGTGATCGTCAATAAACGTTTCAAGAACAGTAAGCAAGTAAACAGCTCCAGAATTCTCCTTTGGTAATTGTCTCTAGGAGGGTTTCAGTAGACCGTGAGCCTTACCAAACGACAATGGATCAATTGCAAACAGAAAAGATAGCTAGTTGCAATTGTGAATGACAAGCTAGGAAAGGGGGAGAGGGTCGGCGTGGCGGCGGAGTCGGCAGAGCGGAGACATAAGAAAGCGGCTGGAAAGACGAAGTGGCGGTGTTCGCGGGGTCTGTGAGGTTGGTGGGACGGCAAAGTAGGCTGAGCGATGGGATTGGCTGAGCGGGGAGGTTGGGGGAGCGGATAGGATCGCGGAGTGGTGAGGTTGGCAGAGCGGGGAGGTTGGAAGAGCGGGGAGGTTGGCAGAGCGAGGAGGTTGGCAGAGCGAGGAGGTTGGTGGAGCGGGAAGGTTGGTGGAGCGGGGAGGTTGGTGAGCGGGAAGGTTGACAGAGAGAGGAGGTTGGTGGAGCGAGGAGGTTGGCGCAGCGGGGAGGTTGGTGGAGCGGGGAGGTTGGTGGAGCGGAGAGGTTGACAGAGCGAGGAGGTTGGTGGAGCGGGGGAGGTTGGCGGAGCGGGGAGGTTGGTGGAGCGGATAGGATCGCGGAGTGGTGAGGTTGGCAGAGCGGGGAGGTTGGCGGAGCGGGGAGGTTGGTGAAGCGGGGAGGTTGTGGAGGCGGGGAGGTTGACAGAGCGGATAGGATGGTGTAGCGGTGATTGGTGAGGGTAGGTTGGCTGAGGGTAAGGGTGGCTGAGGGGTAAGGTTGGCTGAGGGGTAAGGTTGGCTGAGGGTAAGGTTGGCTGAGGGTAAGGTTGGCTGAGGGGTAAGGTTGGCTGAGGGGTAAGGTTGGCTGAGGGGTAAGGTTGGCTGAGGGGTAAGGTTGGCTGAGGGGTAAGGTTGGCTGAGGGGTAAGGTTGGCTGAGGGGTAAGGTTGGCGGAGGGGTAAGGTTGGCGGAGGGGTAAGGTTGGCGGAGGGGTAAGGTTGGCGGAGGGGTAAGGTTGGCGGAGGGGTAAGGTTGGCGGAGGGGTAAGGTTGGCGGAGGGGTAAGGTTGGCGGAGGGGTAAGGTTGGCGGAGGGGTAAGGTTGGCGGAGGGGGTAAGGTTGGCGGAGGGGTACGGTTGGCTGAGGGGTACGGTTGGCTGAAGGGTAAGGTTGGCAGAGCGGATAGGATGGCGGAGCTGGGAGGTATGCGGAGAGGTAAGACTGGCTGAGGGGAGAGGTTTGCGGAGCGAGGTTTGCACAGCGGTGAAATGAAGGGAGCGGGAGATTGGCTGAGCGATGAGGTCGGCTGAGCGGTGAGGTTTTCAGATCGGTGAGGTTTTCAGATCGGTGAGGTTTTCAGATCGGTGAGGTGTGCAAATCGGTGAGGTTGGCTGAGAGAGTGAGAGTGGCGGAGCGGGGAGGTTTTCAGAGCGGTGAAATGAAGGGAGCGGGGAGGTTGGTAGAAAGGGGAGGTTGGCAGAGAGGGGAGGTTGGCAGTGCAGTGAGGTACGTGGAGCGGTGATGTTGGCAGAGAAGTGATGTTGGCAGAGTGATGGAATAGGCGGAGAGGTAATGTTGGCTGATGGGTGAGGTTTGCGGAGCGGAAGGTTGGCAGAGCGGTGAAATGAGAGGAACGGTGAGGTTGGTTGAGTGAAATGAAGGGAGCGGGGGAGTTGGCCGAGAGGTGAGGTTGGCAGAGCGGTGAGGTTAGCTGAGAGGTGAAATGAAGGGAGCGGGGAGGTTGGATGAGGAGTGAGATGAAGGGAGCGGTGAGGTTGACTGAGGGGTGAGGTTTGAGGATCGGGAGGTTGGCAGAGCGGTGAAATGAGCGGAGCGGGGACGTTGGCGAAGTTGGGGACGCGGCAGGAGGGCGGGGTGGGCGACGCGGCGTGGCCGGCGGAGTGTAGGGCCGGCAATGTGACGGAGGGCGGGGCACTGCCGGAGCAAGCCTTTGTGCGGCGAGGGAGCGAAGGCGGGGGCGGGGGCGGGCTGCGAGGGTTCGGCCTGCGTCCGGTGACAAAAGCGCTGCTTCGAGCGGTGCGTGCGGGCGACGACAGGGGTTGAAAGCAGGTGGGCGGGCGTGGGGCTGGAGGGGCTTTGCTGCATAGGCGTTTAACACAAAATGACGGCATGGGGTGGTGTTTAGAGGGTTAACCGATAACTGAATCAGACATTAGCTGGACGCAGGTCAGTGACAAAGTGTTTCTCTCTGCGGTATTTGACAGAAAAAAGCAGAAATAAATATATAACCGGATGAGAGTATGATTAATACAATCTAACCATTCTAAACTTATTTTTTATTGATAATACAAAATACAACTTACGGAACTACCATCAAAAGAGGTAACTTTCTACGTTGTTTCGTCAATTTGAAGTTGAAGGTAATATCGTTGAATGAAATAAAAATAGATTCTCTCAAACCTGTAATAGTAACCTTATGTTCCCCAAAATATTTTGTTACATGTTTGATACACATAATTCGGAAATATCTGCGACTTATCTCACGAAATAGAATAACTTCGGCCACTGATTAAACAAATTACTTGCAAGTAATTTCGGCCATTTGAAATGCAAAAACAAGGAAGAGATCTGTGAATGAGTAATTTCAAGATTTACCTGAGCTTTTATTTAGACATACGGAATTTTATTGAAACTACCATCTCTGATTTCAGATTTTTTTTGTGTAATATTAAAAAACAAAAAAAAATTAAATTGAATGGAAATTGTTCTACATTGAAGGAAAGCAATTTGGTAGTTCAAGAATCACACCGTGTATTACAAAGAATCGTGAAAATTGACATATTTTAACTTTAATTTTATTCGTTAGGTTAAAGACGCTTTATGGCCAAATATATGTTTCTGCAATACATCTTAATTACTACGTACGGTGATAAAATGCTCCTGACCGCTTCTGACAATGGCGCCCAAGCTCTTGGCGGATGGGTAGCAAATTATTTGTGCTGACGTAACCCAAATCTATATTTATTACATTTTGTGTGTTACCACAAACAGAAATTGGATACAATCAACTATTACATGCGTCGCTAGTGATACTTTATCTACTCGAGAAAAATATCTCACACACGACTGTCGTCACTCGTGGGGTTATATCTTTCTCCTCGTAGATAAAGTAAATATTTTTACCATCATATATTAAATTTCTACATTTATCATTCGATAAAAATCCCGTAGCAATTTTAAAGCCGAGGAGCGCTGGAAAGAGAGAACTGCTGCCACCACTGCTCGGCTGGGCCCTGGGCGCCCCACGCGGAGACGTCTGCGGCGCCAACGGACGACCAAAGATTGGAACCGCAGACCTCCAAAGGGAGGCGAGCGCACAAAGGCAAGAAGTTGCGTTTGTTACGCCTTCCTCGCGCCTTATCTCACCCATCCGTCAAGCGCGTCAGCCCCCGAACTTTTTTCATCACTCTCCACACGATTCCACATTCCCGTTCTCATCGCTTTCAGCTGCGCCCCACCGCACCGTAATTCCCTCGGCGCCCCTCAACGCACCCCCCCCTCCCGCTGGTTGAGCCACGGGGCTTTCGGCCTTTTCCACCAACTCGTTTGTAGCTGCAGCTAGGTAGATGTTTCCTTGGTCACCACATTTGAAGTAATGTCTAGTAGTCAACCTGGCTTGTATTCTGGTATCTCATCGTACGCAATTCAACTGAGATCAATTAATACAAGATAGTTGACTAGCTTACATTGAGGAAAATATCTAAACTTCCAACAATGTTCTTATAGTTGCAATGATCGTGTTTGACATAAACAGAAAAAAATACTAGATTGAACTAACCAAATCGAAGTAATTCTAATCAGTCAACCCGGCTGCAACACGATTATTGCCCTAATAATATTTCTGTCTACTTAATAATATTACTGTATGTCTGGGGTAGGGGTGAAACGATGTTGCTACTTACTCGGGAGGCCGACACGTGGTGGGATCTTTCTTTTACCGGAACACAAAACTAGCACGAAACGAATCGTAGTAAGAGTCCACAACAGTAAACGGTACAGAATCACACACACGATACATAACCATAGAAGTAATGGCGCTCTTCAATTTACAGATACTTCGCGCTGTAAGATTTTATGTTTTTCTTAATAAGTATCTTAATAAGTATCGGTAAGTGACGTCAGCAGAATTTGAAGCCGCTGATCGAATAACGAACCCCCTATCCCCAGTCAGTCGTTAGCTGTCTAGTAGACAGAAATATTATTCGAACTATAAGTGAATCGAGCGAGCTGTTATGTAATAAACGCCCACGTTGCTACAGAAAACATCCATTTGGGCCGTTTTTACTAACCGCCCGAGTCCTGCAACCAGGAATCTGCTGACTGCAAACAAGTATTGTTCTTTCAATCTCCAATGTATATGTATATTTGCTTAAATGTAAACTATGAAATCGGTTTCTCTTTTCCTCAAAACAGTATGTTTTTTTCATCTCTTTCTCACGGGAGTTATAAGAGTTTGTAAAACATTTGAGCATCAAATATAAACCGAGTTTACAACAAATATCTAAATACATAGGTTTAATATTGTATAATATTTACTTTACCAATATGTCTTAGTTTGTGGTACTTTGTGTGAGAAGTCTGATCTCCATTTTACATCTACGAATAAAATCTGACGTAAACAATATGATATAAAATATTCACAGAATTCAAGTTTAATGATATTGTGCTATGAATATAACACAGACATGTATCAATTCAGTTATGATATAATATCGAATGGAGCATTTCAATTGAAAGTGTATCCTGTGAGATAATCAATCACTCTCCGCGTAATAGAACGTCAGGTTAATGCACGTACGTCCATTCATGTAACTTATTCTTCTTAAATTACGTAATCTACGGTCCTGAGGCAACTGACACATGTCCCTTTGTGATGATAAATGTAATAAAGTATATTAATGGAAATTGATCGTATATCATTTTAGCCACAATAATTAAATTATTTTGTCACACCCAACATGCATGGAATCCTACGCATGCATTCAAGCAGCAGTATATGCATCTCAACAGATGCCGAGAAAATGTGGCATTGACAACCTAACACCATAACCACAACAATTGTCTCTAACAGCGTGACGCAATCGTTAAATATTTTGATTTATTCTGCGTGTTGTTCATTGAATTATATTTTGAAAGCTCAAAAATAAATCAACAATTTACAAACATCATTAACGTTTCAATAAAAATAAACAGAGCCTAGAGCATCGCAGAGAGCAGAGTCAATATTCAGAACGAACCGAAATTCGTGGGAAGAACACTCATCTAATTCAGAGGGAAAATACCTGAACAAAACACAAATAAATTCATGACAAGGCAACCATAAGAATTAACGTATTTACGCGCTATGAGAATATCCCAAACAAGAAGAAAACTGAACTGGACATTAGGAGGAAACTTTAATTATTCTACTAATATTTTAATATATCGATGACGACATGACGGCATGATTAAAGCAGGTATTTTTAATATCAATATTATCGTTGTCATTTTTTGTTTGTGAATGAAAAATTTCCATAACATAATTTTATAAATGGTAATAGAAGTGAATGAAATAATAATTGATGATACTAAGGTGAGTTTGCAAAAACAAACGTTGTTGATATACGTACTAATTATATCAAGCGGACTACTCTTTTCCCGGGGAGATAACCCCAGTGCCGTGGTACCTCCTACGCCTTTCCTCGTGTCTCATTAGCGGCCAACGCATGTGCAGTAGGAATAGGGAGGGTGTCCCCCTCCTTCTCGCATCCTGCAAGGTGAACTGAGGAAGCTCTGAATCTTCATGATGAGCACTCGCTCAAGCTTTCAGATTTAGTTTTGTTAATTGTTCTTATAATTTTTAAGTTTGTTCTGTCAGTTAAACTTTAATTAAAATTTAATATAAAAGACGCCTGACAAGTTAAATTTCCCCAGCTTGACCGTGTACGTTGCAGGTATTTAAACCACTTTTTAAACAAATAACAAAACATAACATAACATTTAATAAAACAAAGTGTTAATTAAGACATTACATTTTTTAAAAAATTTAAACATATACGTTTTGAAACAGCAATATTGTGTTTTCGATGTCGCATTTCAAAAGCGAGGTTCGTCATGGCCGTTGCCGGTACCTGTGAATCCGCGAGCCAACACAGGATGATCGAGCGTAAGGAGCTCGAGGATAAAATTCTCGAGCGAGTACGAGCGAGACAATTGCACGCCCTGCAGATCTCTAGTCGAGACCGTGAAGCGCGAGCGAAATAGCCTCGAGTGGAGTTGGAGAGCATAATGAAAACCCAACCCAAAATTTCAAGCATCACCATCGTAACCGAACAAAACGCAAATTACCAAAACAGTTCTTGGACCCTCCACAACCTCCTTTCGAATCTTATCAACCACATTAAATAGTTTTGTTCTTGATGCGTCAGCTACATTTTTATTGTTACTCATTTTCTGTATTTCTTATTCGGTTTGTTTTTCTGCTGCCAAGGGCCTAACTGGCCAAAGGCATGTAATTATTCAATAAAAACCAAAACAATTCTTCGACCCTTCATAACCTCCTTTCGAATTTTATTAAACCCTTGAAATAGTTTTGTTCTTGACGCGTGAGCTGCATTTTTATTGTTACTCATTTTCTGTATTTCTTATTCGGTTCATTTTTCTGCTGCCAAGGGCCTAACTGGCCAAAGGCATGTAATTATTCAATAAAAACCAAAACAACACTTCGGCCCTTTATAACTTCCTTTCGAATCTTATCAACCACATGAAATAGTTTTGCTCTAACATTGTTATTGTTATTCATTTTTTGAATTTGTCATTCGGTTCGTTTTTTTCTGCTGCCAAGGGCCTAACTAACCAAAGGCATGTAATGATTCAATAAAAAAACTACTTTTCAGGCACATGTCAGCGTAGGCTTCCGCGATCGGAGTCAGTATTTAATTGGCTGTCCGGGTGACATGGGTGTCCATGGCAAAGGTGCCGACATTTCGGTCGCTATTCTGCGACCTTCCTCAGGGCGTAATGCATTGAGGCATGAGTAATGTAAGGCAGGGCATAATGTGAGGCAGGGCATAATGTGAGGCAGGGCGTAATGCGAGGCCGGGTGACCTTCCTTACTCCCTGAACAGAATGGCAGAATGGCGCAGAATGGCGACCGAAACGTCGGCACCTTCGCCGTGGACGCGGCGTCACCCGGAAAGCCAATTAAAATCCTTTCCAGGCCTGGCGTCGCCACTCACCGGTCGAGCGTGAGCTCCTCGAGCTGGTTGAGGTCGCAGGCGATGTACTCGAGCGCGGCGTCCGTGATGCGCGGGCACCACGACAGGTCGAGCGAGCGCAGCTTCTGCAGGTTCTCGGCGATCAGCTCCACGCCGTCGTCCGTGATCTTGCTGCACCCCGACAGGCTCAGCACCGTCAGGTTCGGCAGCGAGTGCACTGCGAACACGGGGTGAAGCACAAGGTCATTCGCGCTCAAGTGTCGGACAAGCTAAATAATGGGAAGAGCATAGATCGCATAAGGAAACATATTAGAGTTAAAAACATGTAAATATTTGAAAAAGAGTGTGCAAGAAACAACACAATGCTAAAGAAAGAAAATCTAATATATTCAAAAATAGAAGAACTAACTTTCATTATTTTAGTTCTGCGTTTCCTGGATTTCTGTTGGAACGCCTCTGTCATGATGTTGATGGAAAGTATCAGAACTTTCTTTTGCAGATAAATATGAAATGAAGAATAATTTAGACGATACAATGGAATTCGTCGCGATATATATATATATATATATATATATATATATATAGAGAGAGAGAGAGAGAGAGAGAGAGAGAGAGAGATATTACGATCTCACACTGAAAATATGAGAACCTTGATAGAGATTAGAAACCAAAACCCTATAATAGATATATAGTAGCAGTCTTCTACGCCATTTGGATGAATAATTGTAGAACGTTAAAGTGAGAGATGCTATAAAATGTGTGTGTAATTTGTTTAATTGTAATTGCCATTGAGTGTATGATTAGTTGACCATTTTATTTCATAAAACAACTGACTGTTGCATGTAAATCATCCAATAAGATAACTTTCTCCCAAAGTTCATTTGGTTATGTGGATAAAACTTCAGTTTACTGAAGAGCAATCGATACAATTGAGTTGTAGCGAAGGTCGCCTGCTATTCAGAGCGAAAATATTTCGTTTGTGTGTCTGTGATTCTTTTGAATAACAAGGTGGTCTTACAAAAAGTACTCAACATCACACGACTATTAACAACAAAACAAAACTGCTTCTTTCGCCGACTAATGTTTGCAACTGTAACAACAGCACCGTACAACGTACCATCAAATGGATCAATGCTCATATTTTATGTAATAGACTACTTTCTAAAATAACCTACTTTATTAATTGATTTGATTAATTGGAACTTTTCTGTAAAAAATGCAAACGTAACGATCCGATAAGTAATGCATTTAAGGATTGTTTATCATCATAAAAACATTATGACAATTTGTATCGGATTTATATTTCAAAAGAAGAGAGTTTAAAAGCGATAATAGCGCAGCTGCTCAGCCCTACAGCCGGAAAGCACTCCATTCGTCGTCAATGGCTCGTAAAATCCGCATCGAACCAAATCGCATGCCGATGGTAATTTCGAGAGTCAAATGTAAATTTTCGGATCCACAAACGCAAACTAACGATGTTACGAACGTCGCTACGACACGCTACTCGTGATTTTTAATATAATTTTCAGCGACATTTTTATATACCTACAGCTATTAGACGGTAGTATATCAGAATGTAATGACTTAGGCTAAGCATGCAAAACCGTACCCACACAAACTACTCGCGCTCAGGCTCTAATAGGGAAACTCAATACAAAGGGCGCTCCAAATATCAGGAAGAATGATTGCTTGCTGGGTGTAAGCCTGAGTACAATTGAGCTACTAGTAAGCATGACGTTTTCTATCGTACAACCGCGATTTGAATTATGTTTATATACTTTACTACTTATTACTTACTTACTTCACGTTTATTTAATTTTATTTTTCAATTCTGCCATGCACAGACAATTTTTCCTGGGGGCAGGGATGTCTAGGAATGGCGAATTATTTCTTGTTTTTGTTTTGAGTTGTTTCATTAAATCATTCAGTTATTAGTAATAATGAGTAATAAATGAACGGGTCTTCATAAGTTAACAAGTCTTGCTTACGGGCGGACAGCTCTTTAACAAACAAATCTTGCTTTATTAAACCTTCTACCCCAAACGTAGGACGTAAATGCAACTATTCCACTTACATAAACACGATTACAAAATCAACATTCTTTCATTTCAAAATGTTTAATTTTACTCTCAATTGACAATATAATATGACCAATGTATTATATCGTTTTGGTGGAACATTTTTCTGATTTAGTAAATGAAATGGAACTGCATATGGCTTTTGAGGCAATAAATGTTAAATTACATCGCTAAAAACTGTGATGTGCCAGGTATCCAGTGACATACCCCCACCCCGGATCAATTTGTACAATTCTGACTTTAAGGGGCAGTTGGTCTGAAAGCAGTGTCTGAAACTGTTAGCTCGTAGCCTTGCCTGTAAGTTTGTACCTGTAAGCTTGTTACCTTGCCCGACTTGTCCTCAACATGCCTGGCCTACGCAATTCCAGTGGTATTACCGACAAATTATTAAAATGGCTTAAGTTCCATGAAATACTAATTCAACCCATTCTAATAATTCACTCCACCCTGTAGAAGTGAGATAAAATTTGAAAGAAGTTATTGTTGAAGTCCAGAATTATATTACCATACAAATTAATAAATATTGTTAAGTCATATCTTCTACCTCTTTTACGAATTTCGCTTCCAGAAGCTTTAAAATTACTTTTTACCAACCTTTCAGCAATTTGCTTTAACATCCCAAAACAATACAGTATTCAATATCATTAAAACTCTCCCAGAGTCAGTATAATGTATAAAAAGTTCGGAGAATTAATAGAAAGCTGTGGGAAAGGCGATCAAATATATTACCAGAAAAATTCCCCGAAAAAATTCCAACTATCATAATTAATAAGCAATATTTTCATAATTTATATAATGTGTGCAAAATTGAAGAGCGTGGCGATGCTAATAATTTTGTAGTTATTCTCCATTTACTCAAAAAGCTTCTATTATACTAGCGTAACATCATCAAACGAAATCAAAGTATTACGACAGAAATGGAACGACAGCGTCTATTGGTATTAAATAAAATAATGTTGAATAGATCGTAATTTCGAATCAGGATCATGGTACTCGTTGAAAGCACCACACATCGAAATAAGTCAGCGTCCATCACGCAGAGAAGGTAATATACCTATAATGTGATCTAAGAACCTCACAAGGATTGGACAGTTTTCAATGACAACTTTTGCAGTGAGTTTTGCGAGTTGTTTATACGAGTTTAAATATGCACAAAACATGCAACGACTCGTAAAGCCGATTGGTTAATATTAATCTCCTTTAAAAGACCTTACTCTAAGATCATGTCCATCTTTTCGCAAATCTAACACACATTTCCACTGTCCACAAAGTAACAAAGGGAGCCGAAGGTACGTAGGGCCAGTAAACAATAATGAAGAGCCCCATTTCCAGACATAATTTGCAGCGCGTACATCACATCGCAATACCGAGAACATTAGAGCCACTCACCACCAGCAAGGCTATTTCGCGCTTCAACACTCGCGCGTTAAAGACACTAGAATAACGACTCGTCATTACAACAGTTGAACGTCGCCGCCTCATTCGCGTGCGCTGGGAAATCCAGCCACCGCACCGCCCTGCTTCGACGCAAAACCGGCCGAGACGGTTCCCGAGATGCGAACCAACGCCCGGGGGATTATCTCCGCCGTTCGGGATGAGGCCCTGAGCGATGCGTGGGCGAAGCGACGCAAGAAAAGAGCACAAGAAGCGGCGAGAGGAGCGCGAACGGAAGATCCGTGCTGCGAAGCCGCTGCAAGAACTGGAGGTTCGCTCGGAGGCTTGTCTGAAGGGCGGCGAGCGGTGCTTCGCTGTACGGGCGGACGGGGTTCGATGTGGAAGCTCCGCAGCAGAGCACGTCCTGCGGCGTTAGCACGCGAGTTTTTATTTCCCTCTTGTGTGTCCTTTGGCCTTCGTGGCACTATCGGCGCGGCGCATTTGCTGCCTGGGGACCCACTGAGTCTCTGTGCGAAGAGTTATGGAAACGCCCCGTGTCTCACACTACACTTCACGGCCTTGAGAAACAGCGCTGCTAAGCCTAAAAATAATCAAAATAGTTTGAAAGGATGGTGATTATTATTATTATTATTATTATTATTATTATTATTATTATTATTATTATTTATTATTATTTATTATTATTATTATTTATTATTTTTATTATTTTTATTATTTTTATTATTATTATTATTATTACTATAATTTTGTTAAAATATTGAAATATGCATTAAGTTTTACACGTAATATAGAAGAATTAAACTTCATGCATTTGCCGTTTTAAGAATAATTTTCTGCATTAGTCTAGCTGAAATGGAGCTATTATATTACACACAAGAAAGAGTAGAAAAGTTATAACAGAAAATTCTTACATACGCACTGTAAGGGAAATCGAAAATTCATAAGATATTGTTTCATATCGTTCTTTATGTACTCTCCAAGACTGCTGCCTAGCACTCACCGCTATCGACAAAAGTTATCGTTCCGCTCTGGGAACGAATCGTCTCTAAGGGTCTCGCTCTCAATTATAACTTCTTTGAACATCATCTACATCAACTACGAGATGTCTCATGGGGTTTCCTTCAAAAAGAAAGAAAAATAACCTTTATTGTTATATTTTCGTGGATTGTCAAGTGTAATATAACCAACAGCACTTCGATACTGAACTTGCAATACATAAATAAAGAAAAACTTTTGTAAAATTCAAAGAGTGCTGTATCTTATCTAATACAATCCATCAAAATGTATCTCTTGTTATTGTATTACTGTGACAAGTAACTGCAATATGTAGCCACGGTTATAAGTCAACCTCTTAATTAAATATTTGATATTTAAAATCTTCTGTGCGGAGCTCAGAAAAAACATTGTTAGAGTGCATTTTTTAAAGTAAATAATGGAACAAACGCGGACAAAAAAATGATTTAATTAATTCTAGTGTTACATCCGAGAAAACTTCGAAATCGTCCCTGTGAACAAGTTTGCATCAAGTGCGCAACTTCGCTTCCGCCGCGTTGCCTTCCCTTGGAAAGCGGAAGGCGGTGGGCGAAACTTGCGGAGGGAAGTGGGCGGCAACGCAAACCCCTCTCAAGCGCCCTCGTTTGCGTCAGTTTTTACTTCCCGACCGCCGCCTCCATTTCCCCGTCTACCTCCTTATGTCTCCCAAACCGACCACAAACATTCACTTCCAGGCGTCTATATCTGCACTCTAAAAAAAAAAGGGGTCTGCGCTGTTGGCGGCAATTTCCCACAGCCTCAGCCGCCCCGCGCTCTCAACACATCACGTCCGCGCCGGTTGCTCCGCAGTCATCCGCGCGCAGCGATCTCGGCCTCCCATTTGCGGCCCAACCGCCGGCGCCAGCAACACATTTCACTTCTGGGCCCCCGTTCACGGAACAGGAAAATACTTCCCTTCTATTCTCTCGGATGCGGTTATGGATATGTTCATTCCGCCACGTGCCGACGTTATCGGGAACGACGCGCGGCTGCAACTTGTTTACAAACTCACGGTGAGATTCTTCTGTGTGCGATGAGATTCTGCGATCGTTATGAATTTGAGTTCGTGCTAGAGAAGCAACGTTCAATAGTCTCATCGGAGGAATAAAGAAGGGTGGTACAAATGCTTACCCTGTTAGAATGCCATATATTATTATTATTATTATTATTATTATTATTATTATTATTATTCAAATTAATAAGATTAATAATAATAATAATAATAATAATAATAATAATAATAATAAAAATAAATTTATTAATGCAAAAGAGCGTACGCTCGGTGCCAGTTAAACAAAAATGAAAGTACAAAAATAAAAATTAAAAGAAACAATACATATAGATATTAAAAAATATAAGTAGTAAAATATACGAATAAAAATTAAATAAAAACAGAGACATATTAAAAAAGGTGAATAATACAAACAAACAAAAATATTATAAAGTAAAAATACAAATAGACAAGTATAAAAATATAAACTAGTGGCTCTACAAATGGCACAGACTTTTCCGTATTAATTTTCTGTTTCCTTTGGTTTCGGCTAGCTACTCGAACTTGCCACATACTCTTGTCAATGCCATCTATCGCCGCCGAAAGTACACTTTTTACAATAATTTTTTTTTTAAATTTTGAGCGGTTTTTGAGAAAGTTTTGAAAATGTCCGGGGGGTGCATGTAAAGTACCCCCAATTTTAAAGAATGTTTTTTTAAATCTCAAAGATTCTACTCGAGACAGATGGACAGGTGTTTCTTCAATTTGGAAAAAATCCTACGTGTGGTTTGGCCACTAGTGGTGTACACGGACAGACTGACGGACGGAAGTTTTATAAAAAAACACTTTCTCGGTACCCGGAGAACCCAAAACGTGCATTTCCTTTGAAATCTCGAAATCGATTTTCCCAAGCATTACATAACTTTCCTTATTCTACTTATATTACTTGGTATACACAGGAAAGTGTAAAAATAGATTAAAGGTGCCATGTCTACACCTTACCCATCCCTTTACTTTTCTTTACTTCACTTCACTGTGTTTCTGTAACCAGTAATTTATAAGTGAACGGCAAGTATATGCATCACACTTTCCGGCACATAATGTTGGCCTTTCCGTATTCTGAAAAACGTCACTGCACATTACTGTATTCCTGTACTGTGCTCTTAAGAACTCTCGAACTCATTACTCGCGTGCTTCGGGGAAGAATCGCTAGCACCTCTGGTAAATTGTTTCAGTCAACAATGGTCCTATTCACAAAACTAAATTCTGTTCTTTGCTTTCTGTATTTCGTTTTGTGAATATTTGAATGGTCGCCCGTACTTAAATAACATGACATTTCAAGTCTTTCACTGATGAATTTCATTCCGGTTGCTTTGTGTAAGCCTTAAAAATGTCACACAGTCGTTCAGTTTATCTTCGGATAACTAACGATTCCAAATTGACACTTGCTCCATTGTTTCTGTTCATGAATTTAGCTGCTTTTGTCGACACTCAGTTTAACGCTTTAATACGATCCCTGTGAGGGTCTTCGTATTGGCGGTGGATGTTGTCGAAGGCGACAGCATAACTCTCAAGACCACGCCAAGACACACAGAACTGGTTGGTGAGGCAGGCTTCATATTGTCGGAATTTAAAAATTCAAATATGATAGATGTGTGTAATTCGTAAAACCTCAGATCATCATTACTTTAACAATTCACTTTCCAAGAACAAGTGTGAATAAATTGAAAATGAGGAATACTGATTGCTTGTTTCCTGGTTAATGGTTGACGTTAATTGTCAAGACAACTATGAATGCTTCTAATTCTATGTGCTATGGAACGACCAACTTATACGTTGTACGATTACTCTGAATCTAGTAGGTTTTATTATATTTGATTCAATACCAAGTGGTGAGTGAATATTCTTAATTGGTAGAAGTGTTGATCGAAGAGCGTGCTAATATATTAGGTACAAAAGTAGAAGTCGTGAAAGAAGACTTGCATTCTGCATGACAGGCATTTATTACACTTTTCAAACGACTTCTGAATATTATTTTCACCAAGCAAGAATCAAATCAGTTAGATGTGTATCACAGTGACGAAAATCAATGACAAAAATAGAGCATTGAGTATGAAAAATGTGGCGTTGCAGTTGGGTAAATGACAAAGTAGAATTCAAATACCCCAAAGGCTTTACAAGCATGATTCTCCACTAGGTGCATCGATGACAGCAATGTTATATGGTTGTTATATATATTTCTGATGCAACATTACTGAAAAACACTGCAAAATATATAATCAATTTTAATGAATGACAAGTATGATTTAGAACGAAAACCATATTTTAGAACAATTTAAAAACAAACCAAAATATTTTATTAATTTACAAATTATTTGAACAAATTTTAACTATTATTATTAAGTGCTCCTTTAATCTGAAAATCTATCTTGAAACACTTAAATCTATTTCATTAATAGAGTTTTTATTTGTAAAAGAAATAATGCTACAATCAATTAAAGCTCACAAACTAAATATCTTCCATTTATATTGAAACTGTTATTTAAGTGTGCACTTGCATGCATATAATCAAACTAGAATTATTGTTGTTTAGGAGAGAGGCGGTGAGCAATGATGAATCAGAGATCAGTAGAGGTACATGGTTCAGTAAAAAACGTATGGAAAAAACAGAGATAATAGTTACAGGAATGTCAAAGAGAATGATTGTAAAAACCTATCGTACTTAAATTGGCTATGTCATTTTTAATTTTAAATTAGTTAATTGTTTTGAATGTAATACATAACTTCTGTCGGAATTTGAGAATGCAATGTATGTAAAAGTTTGCCAGTACATTAATCTTTTGTGTTCAAAAATGTTTATACAAGCATCTACTCTATATAATTCAAATGTATAATACACTTGAAACTTATTTCTTCGTTTGTAAATATTTACTCACACGGCCACGTGAATCACCGGCACAAATGATTCACCGACCCCGCAGGTTACAAAAAGGGAACCCCAGAGGTGCTGCACTTCTTAGAAACTATTGGTAGACGAAGGCGACGGCGCAGAGGCGGCCCGGGGGTAAGAGCAATTGTGGGCCGGGGTGCGATGGCGCGACTGCGCTAAAAAATAAAAAAAAAATAAAAAAAGGGAGCGCGTTCTCTAATGAAGTCACCTGCACCGCAAAGCCCCCTCTCCCACTCTCTCAGCCCTCCCCGCGCCACCCCACCCCGCCCCTCCCCACCCAATTCCCTTTCACCGCCGTCTCAACCGCCCTCGCCGCCCGCCCGCCCGCCCTCCCGCTCGCTCGCCCGGCCATTCATCGGCGGTGCCCGTAATTGCAGCTGCGGCGATTAACGGCGCCACCTGACCCCGCCCCCGCCCACTTGCTCCCAGTCGGCCTCGCGCGGTCCGCCTCTTCTTTCATCGCGTCGCCTTCGTTCTCTTTCAGCCGCGTTCCTTTCCACGCTACCAACGAACGCCTTCAAGACGGTTTATAAACCCATTCTCTGACCTCTAACCACGCATGCGTGATCCGTTTGAATTGATTTTGCTCCGACTAACTCTAAACAAAATTCGAAAACTCGCCACTTTCTCAGTAAAGAAACTCGCAAAAAGATCTAGCTACGGAGCCTATTTGTATGTATATATTTGGCATTTTGAGTCGGTTGTCCTACTTCCCCGGCTAGCGAATGGTGTACCGGTACCTGGGTCTAGTTTAATTCTTTTGCTAGTAAGTACAAGTAAGAATCACTAGTGACGAACATGACGTATTCCCTTCTCCGCAACTAACAAACTCCGCCCGCCTCAGCGTTTCTTCGTCACACCTACAGAAACTGAGATGATTTTAAAGGAAAGTTACAACTTTATTTTTGTCCCGACCGGGAATCGAATTCGGGATCGCACCACGAGAAGCTAGTACGCTGCCCTTGAGTGCTAACGTAGTATTATACAACATATTTAAGAATATATTACAATAGTGTGTTTATTTTGTGTAATCTTAATCATCGGCGCCGTACATTGTAAACTAAGAACACCTTCAATGAATCAAAAATGCCCAGTCTCAGACCATTAGATCTAATTTTCCTCCTGACTACGCAAATTATTTTGCTATGCTCCTTTTGTCATTTAGCAGAGAAAGGAAGTATCGCTCGAGCGATAAAACGAGCGATTTGAAATTAGCCCAGAAGTTTCTTTTAGACTTGATATTTTACGTGCAGTAAATCTACAACATGGGACAGCCGGATTAATTTTCCATCCGAATGAAAGCGTTAGCACGATTTTTTTCGCCGTTGAAACGCCACGGCATCGTTGGTTTTGAACCAGCGTTTCGTTACCCCTCAGAAGCCACATCTTCGTCCTTTATGTATTTAAAACAGTATCTCTCAACAGCCAACCAATGTCATTCCGGTATCCGGAGAACATCAACTGGGAAAGGGGTTAATGGCGAGCCTCAGAATAAATCACAATACAATTAAAGGAAATTTGTTTTTTATTATAACATACATTTAGTATTTGTTTTTATATTTAGCTATTATACGTGCCATAAAGGGTTCGGCGCAAGAGGCGACCTTAGATCCCAGAGTTCCTAGTCGGCCACCCAACCAGGAACCCGTGATGTCTCGAATTCACTTAACCTTCCTGACTTCACATAGTTAACAAATTCGGCTAGCGTCGCCGGCTTCGCAGCCATGGCCTTTCAGTTAAACCATCCCATCATTCGCCTGGATGACCAACTGGATTGTATTTTAGACTGTTGGTCTATAGCACTTGTCGCACATGATTGCAGTATTGTTCGAGATGTAATGTTGATGGGTAAACTTTGTTTGACGTATTCTGTATCTAATTAGTACTACTTGATCAGTTCGGCGAAAGGTGACAACTAGATTAACATTGTGAAACTTTCTAATGCTTCTTAATTTGAGCTTAAACCATTCCATTCATTAACCGTCTGTATTTTCCAGTTTGTTAACATACAATGTTACTACGCTTGGCTGATATTACGCGATAAAAGTACCATTCTATCAATCTGAATTTCACTCCTTGTGATTACCCCCAACGATACAAGTTACTTTTCTTCCTCTATTTATCATTTCTGGAGGAATAATTAACTGACTATCCTCAGTATTATTTCGTATTAATACAGTCATATCATTTGTAAAAATCTAAAATCTGATAGATATGTTATCTGACGTAATTATTTTAATAAATGAAACAAACATGTGATCCTTTTTTTGGAGTGTTCACTCTTCTCTTGCAGATACTGCAGTTACTTCCTTTCTCTTCTGATTGCAGACTTTCTCATTTCTTCATCGCGTCCGTTT
Source organism: Gryllus longicercus (assembly GCA_038098605.1). Lineage (NCBI taxonomy): Eukaryota > Metazoa > Arthropoda > Insecta > Orthoptera > Gryllidae > Gryllus > Gryllus longicercus. The sequence continues at coordinate 55,467 of JAZDUA010000123.1, forward strand.
CTTCCCTTTGCAGTTCCTTCTTTTTTTGTTCTCATCGTTTCTTCTTTAAAGTCAGTTTCTGCAAAGCGGACTCGGAGCAATTAAACAACACCGGTGGCACAAGGCAAAATCTCCCACAGAGCAATTTGAAGCTCGCCGATTGGTGCGTAACCTATTAAGTGGGGAACGGAGTTATTTGGGGAACGAGTGCATTAGTGAAGGCAGTTGCGCGTGGCATGAACATTTGTTCCAAATAAATAATGCGCTCTTTATCGGATTTTTAGGCACAATTAACGACTGAAAAACACACCGAGGCTGTTAATATTTTATTATATAGTTTGCAACTGTCCATGAGTTTTGTTTCTACACATGAAATTATTGAACTTGTAACATTCATACCGATATGCTGCGTTGCAGACAGTTTATTCACGTTGAGTTATTTCAATAAAAAAATTTCCTTTGGTGCTACTTCATGAAAACACATACAAAACACAAAACTTTAATGCACAACAAAAGCATTCTAACATTAGGAAAGCGAGGAAACAATATTCTTACTGGTCACCCGTTCAGGCGTTAAGATGAAGAGAATCCTAGAAGATATGTATGGCACTATAAAGCGATTCTAAAGGAAATACAATTATTTATATTTGTAGTTTGTCAGAAATTATTAATTTAGTATAACAGCTTCTAATACAGAATTACACAGTATGTACGTTAAATTTTCCAACATTTTTCGGGTGCAGTAGAAAAAATCCGAAGATTAAAGAAGCTGTGTCCATTTCACTTGCCAACACACACTGCTCTTATTGCTTAGAGAGGAAGAAACATCAACCAAACAGATATCAAACCCAGGAGAATACAAAGAAGAAAGTGCCGTTAAAAACGCTGTCGCTGCACTCCTAATGTCGCTGCGCAGGTGATCGCTTCGTCTTCATCTCCCCCTCCAAACGACTCAGCGCCAAACGACTCAGCGCGGGGCGGGGCGCTGCGCGGCGTCCATTGTTTACGAGGATTCCCGCCTTCGATCGGCCGACGGGGAAGCAGGGCATTAAGGGCGCAGTTTAAAGATAAACCCTAATGCGCCCACGGACCTCCGCCGCCGCCGCCCTCACCCATTTCGCTCAGTCCCCCGCCCCCACTTCCATCGCTCCGGCCGCGCCCGCCCAACTGCCACAAGCAGACTCTCCGGAAATTACTTCCGGCCGAGTTGGGAACACAAAACGAGATTCGACTTCTTCCCAGGAATGTTTCTCTGACGCATTCCTTCGAAGACCAAAAACACCAATAATAATAATAATAATAATAATAATAATAATAATAATAATAATAATAATAATAATAATAATAATAATAATAGGCCAGATGTAGTTTTGATTGACAGGGACTAGAAAGAAACTATTTTTGTTATATAACCGTTGACACACAACCTAAAGAAAACAGAGGCCGAGAAAATTACTAAGTATGAAGACCTTGTTGTGAAAATAAAATGTGGAAACTACAGAGTGTAACAATATATCCACTTCGGCTGAAGGTATAGTATCAAGCAATTTCAAGAAAACTCTAAAAAAATGGTATTACCTACAAAAATTTGAAAATTACGGACAGAAAGCAGTGAAATCGGACTCGGCTACAATGCTGGTCCCCAATTAAAGTTACATGCTCCTGCCACCGCGATAATGATACTGAGCCACGGTAAATGCAGGATGCATCCATGCGTGGTCCTAGTCGGCCTATTCGCGAGCAAAGAAAATACTCGTGACTGTTTTATTATATGAAAAAATTATTATTCACAATGTTCTTTTTGTTAACAGAGTTATATATTGAGGTGAGTTCGAAACTCTATTTAATTATTTACGCCGCAAACTACTTGGAAAGCAGGCATAGGACTAATAAAAAAACGCCGAAAAAGATTTGTTTTTAAACGAGTTTTTAATATTTGTTTCCACGTAGGGTAAAGAATGTAAAAAAGAGAAATACTAAATTCATTAGAATCGGAAACACGCATACTGGAAGCCACAATTTCTTCCAACTCCGAGGGCGAAGGAGTTATTAATTCCGCCTGCGGAGCGCAGCGTATCGTAAAAAAAAGTTCCACACCTTTCCGCGTTTAATTAACGAATGCAGCGCAATACACCCCGGAGTTTTATTGCGGCCTTTCTTGTTAGAGGGGCGGTGGGCGCGCGGTAGGTGATAAACGGAACAGTACGTACCGCGCTGCTTTATCTGATGGTCTGCGTGCAACGTCTGTGTCGTTTGAAACAGGTGGCGACTGCGGACACGCGAGGGGCGACGAGAGCGCCCTCTGCCATCTGCGCTTCTGGCGCCGTCGTTGTCGCCGAGCTTTGGATCGACGGTCATCTTTACAGCTTTCCGAGCCTGAACCGGCTTTTGTCAACGCCATATTACAGAATAGACAATACCCGTGGACTTGCCACTGTGAGTGAGGGCAGTATTGAAATTAGGATCGTATTTTCAGAACATTACACACTTTTATGAGAAATTATTAAATAGGTAATACTCTTCGAGGATTAATATGTCAGACTTATGTGAAAGTGTGCGATGAAATAAAACAAGTTTGGTATACTAATTTTTGGTCGGCGAAGCTAGGTAGATTAATCTGGGAGAAACAATCTAATAATTTAAAAAATGAAAATAAGCCATATATGATTTTTTACGACTTGACAAACCAGATCAATTTGTTTAATGAGTAATTGTTGGATTTTCTTCTTCAACACACACATATATTTAACAGTATTTCTTACAAATTTACTGTAAGAATAATTACTAGATAAAACAAACTATTTCCATATAATCACTTATGTAATGCTCCGATACACAACTGAATGAAATGAGAAACTACACAGAGAAACAGTGATTTATTTGAGGTACCGAAAGGTTGCAACAAAGGCATTCCTTTGATTGTTTGTGGGGTCTGAGGATTTACTGATAACAGAACAATGTTTTCTGGTCGGCACTCATTCTTGAATTTTATAATTCGCATAACAATAAAGTAGGCAATGGGTTTCAGTCAGTCTGGACTCGACATTTTCATTGCCTTTCTCTTCCTGCTGCCGCCGTTATCTCTATTCGCCATTCCATTGGCTGCCTGTTTCACTAAGGATAAAATAGCGAATTGAGTTCGCTTTTGCCGTGGTTCTGGAATACTTTTGTTTCCAGTTGAAGCGTCGCATTTATAGTCCCTTAAAATTTTATGGCTGCACTTTGTGTTTTTATTCATGCAGAGCATTGTTCAGATTTACACAGCTGTATCTCATGATGTCACGTCCATAGCTATTCACAGAAAAATTCTGAAAATTTTCCAAAACGTTGGAAATTCTGATCAATTTCTTTGTAAGACAGCCTTTCCTCTTGCCATAAGCCTCAACATGAGGAACTAATATAGTTTTGCTCCGCTAATACAGCAATAATTTGAATTAATTCGTATATTCAGAAAAAATAATACCACCGCTTTATAACCAGGTTTCAGATCCACTACTTTTTTAATGTTAAAATGAATGCTAATACAATGTTATTCTAACGTGTTCTAACGCAAAAGTACAGCAATTTTTTTTTAATGTAAACATAAGGATTTAAAAAAAAATGGAATAGATTGCATTAAGAAAGTAATCCCTTACTCCAGTATTGAAGGTGTAACATACATTCCAAAACAATTTGAACGATTGCTATTCTAGAGATTTGTAGTCTAGAAATATATTTTTATCCAGCAAAGCGTTGTATATGAAGAAAAAATTGGAACTGTATTTGCTAATATTTTGTTTACATATTTTTAATTCGTCACGATTTCATTCAAATAACGCGTAAACAACTCGTATTAAAAAAACTGTACACGATAAACGCACTGACAGAAGGTTGAAAAAAACAGTTTTCCGTCATTACTTAAGTTATTACATAGATGAGCAAGATAAAACATTTTGTTCGGTACCAAAGTTCCACAAACCTGTTTTTATCACAAAAAATTGGTACTTTTTCCTGCAACAATACATAACTTTCAATATCTGTTTAGTAGTCCCGGGAAACTAATAAGTAGTTGAAAAAGTTTGAAACGCAAAGGAAAGTTTAAGTGTGACAAGAGTTTTAATGAAAATAATATGCATTAATTTCGGATTTTAATGCTCGAAGATTCAAACGATCTAATTTTAACACGCGGGAAGGTTGTAGATAATTATTTACAAAACAATTGTTGTATCCATAGAAACACAATTCTCTTCATTACATTATTTAAGCGCGTTTTTATTTTGTCTAACAACATATATTAAGAAACCTTTAAAGCACCTGTGCTACAATAAGTTTTTAAAAGCAACTACATGAGTATGTGATTTCTAGCGCAGTATACGATTAAATGCAGGAGGGGGGTATTTGAAGGTAAATGAATTTAATGTACTGCACCGTTAATAAATAAAAACAGTTTAACCAATTCCGGGAACTCTTTGACTATCTCGTAGTACTCATTTAGACCAGGTAGGTTTCCAGTTTCTAAATCGAACGTCTATTTTATTGAAGGTGCATGTAAGTGCTTGAAAGTGCTAGAGAGCGCGTTACTGTCGACCCAGCGTCCACGCGACTGCTCGGACGCGGGGCCGGCGGTGCAGGCGCTGATCGTTATCACGGGCGGCGCTGTCGCATTCAAAATTCAATTAGCCGGCTCGCCGCGCCGATCGAAGCGCTTCGGCCGGGAAGGGCAGCGAGCCGGCCCAAGACTCCTCCATCCCCGCCCACCCTCCGCGCCCCCACGAAGCAGGCCACCTGCGCTGCGACTTTGCACAGAGGCGCGGATGACTCTGCAAAGACGAGGCTTGCGACCAAAGACGTGGCACCAGTCAACCCCAGGCCCCGGCAACTCTCCATCAAAATTGGGGACAAAGCTAGAGGTTGCTACTTTAGGATGCGCTAGTGTCGCCGGATACAGCTGCTGGTAACACTCGACCAATTTTTATTTGCGAAACTTGGCAAGAAATACTGTAACACCCTCCGGGAGAGAACGCCCGGTAAGCGGCGCCGGTTGTAGCTCAGTCGGTGATGGAAGGAATTGTTGACAAGACACAAAGGCAGTACGAGACAAACACTTTGATCACTGGTAAAAATCACTTTTATTCCTGGGCAAAATAATTTAAAATGCCCCAGGGAAGTTACATTTGCAAATTGAAAAATTAAAAAAAGAAAAGAAATGAAGAGATTAATTAGAAAGAAAAGAAAATTAGATGTTAGACATCACAGTAAAGCTTAAGAAAACTAGCAAGAATTATCCTTAACATTACAATGGTAATAATAAAAAAAATACAAATCAGCGTGCCATGGCGCGACACCGCATTACATAAGTCTGACAGGGGTGAATGCCCTGGGTTTATACTGCCTTGGGAACGGTTCTTTTATGCAGCCGGGACGGACCCGGCGGAGACCAGGGGGGCGGTTGCGGCCTTGGCAGGAACGCAGCGGTGGCGGTGCCACCCCTCTCCAACAGCTGAGCGGCCCTCTCGTGACGTCACCAGTGGAGCGACGGCGTCTGCGGCGCTCAACGGAGTCTGACCGCGCTGTCTGGTAGATTCTGGTAGATTCAGGTAGATTCTGGTAGATTCTGGTAGATCTTGAAGATCGTCGGGATTTTCTCCCGACCTCAGGCACGGAGTAAATAACTATGTGTCCTTCTCAAATACAATTTTGGAAAGTCTTGAAATCCTTCAGATACGTTCGCCTCTCTTCAACGAATAACACCCCCCAGAGAATTTTCTCTCCCTGCTGCAGTCTACTCGCTGCGTCTTGCCCCTTTTAATAAGTCTTTTGGAGGAACACATGCCTCTAACCGACGAATAATACCCCCAGAGAAATTCTCTCCCAATTGTTATCAGCCCCAAAGCTCAGGCTCGCACTGAAGTTTTCTAAGTCTTGCAGAGACACACTGGTCTCTCCCCGATGAAACAATTACTCCCTAGGAGAAGTTTCTCTCCCGACTGCCCTGCGTCTAATTCCCTTCTGGCCCCGTCTGATGCCCAAGCTCTTCTGAAATTTTCTAAGTCCGACAGAGGCGCACTTGCCTCTGACCGAAGAATATTCCCCCCAGAGAAGTTTCTCCCCCGACTGCCCTGCGTCTTCTGATTTTTGTAAGTTGAAATTGTATCAGGTTAACTTTTGCCCCCACCCAATTTTTTCGTGTGTTCAAGCTCCTATGATAGTCGCGTCGCTATTGGCCGAAAGAAATGGCGCATTATGTTATTTCAGCCAATTGCGACGGGGAAGCCACGTAAGTTTCAACTCTTTGCGTCACTGTGAGCGTCCAGAATTTTCCTATTCCTTCTAGAACATGCTTGCACAAGACAGGCGTTGTCCGTGAAAGAATTTATTGCTCTGGGATTCCCTGGATGTCGATTTCAAGAGCGTTCTAGAAGGTTCTGCAGCTGGCCGGGGCGGCCACGTGCGTCTCGCAGTGAATCTTTCGACGACTGACCCTTGTAACGACTTTCTTAATGTGCCGGGGGCGCAAACGAGTGTCGCGATAAGCGAGGTTGCACGTGCAACCTCGTGCACCGGTTGCACGTGCAACGCTGTCTGTTCATTTCCCAACTGCCCTCAGCCTTATGAAATTTTGTATGATCAAATTGGTATCGCTACAATACGAATACACTTTGATTATCAGCGTTTTCTGAAATAAACACATATTATTTAACTTCTTTTGTAATTTATCTTCTGAAATTCATTTATTCATAATAATACACGCATGAAAGAAAATGTGGCGCGAAAAGCGGCGTGGTCTTTTGTATCAAGCGCGTTGGTTTGCGTCCCGAGATCCCACGCACGTTTTAAATAACGTTGGTAGCAGTTCGTATTTTAGTTCGTGTAAGAAGGTGATGCTCTAGAGGGCGCCACTGTAATGGTCCCCACCACGTAATATGGGAGTTATAGGACTCTGGTCAACCCCTTGGGTACTCAGCGGTGGGACCGCTTGCCTTTCACCCCTGACTTCTTTGGTTCAATCTTCCATGTACGATAGGTAGGTGACTCATTATGGGTTTTCTTATGATGAATTATGTTGTGTTCTAGGAGACCCAGGACGCAAAACAAAAGTACAAATCTAAAAAACAGTTTATTACGAGCGTTAGAATATAGGTGTTCTGGTGCGTTATCGTTGGCATTTTTAATGAAATAATTATAAACATTGTCATTGCCAACTATTGTTGGCAATGACAACGTTTATAATTATTTCATTATTACGAGCGGCCGAATACCGCTTTCCAAATCCAGTGCAAAATACAAAGCCAGTTAACCAAGTGCCCAAAAGCTGTACCATAAGCGAGTGTGCCAATCCAATTACCATGTTACCAATATTCCAAACGTCTATCCAGTTCCGTTATCGCTCGCGCACAAAATCGCTTTGTCGCGGGCGCTGGGTGCCCCTCCCCCTCTCCTGCCCGCCACGGGGTTGAGTGGAGCGGAGGGGTGGAATGCCCCCCTCTCCTCACCGTGGGCGCAGTCCGCAACCCTCCCCTCCGCCGCGACTGCTGCGGTGCCTAGCGGCGGGACGGTGGACTTCTCTCTGGCGGCGCGCGTTTTCAATAGTGGCGGTTTTTTCCATTAGTGTGACCGCTACTGCAAATTTCTCGGTGGTTTCCTGTTGCCTTTCCTGGATTTTCGACCCTGGCTTCTTTAGAACCTTACCTCCGAAACGGGTCTGGGGTCCTTATCGAGCAGGTGCGCTTTGCGGGCAGCCTCCAAGACACCTGCAGTTTGACTCTCTTTTTCTCTCTCCTCTTTCTCCGCCCATTTGGTCTTAGTATATCCGAACTGATTGGCAGAAAATGAGATTTCGTTATGGTGAATGTGGTCGGAAGGATTTAATTTTGCAGGGGATACCGCCAGAGTTCTTTTACATGCCACAAGTGTGACATAGTTACTGTGGATTTTCCGCCCCTCGAAAATCCGGGCACAAATATTAACAGTCAAGATCGATGCATCGATTCTTGAAAATGCTGATAATATTTTGAAATGTTTTACCAAGAACAGAAGTGTTAACGGCACAAACGGCAGAGGGTGCGGGTAAACGAAGGGAAAGTGGTGTGTACTGAAGGACCGGCGTCCCTTCGAAATAAAGTATTAATTCCAAGGTCGATTGCCCCGCTAGGGCTCCTTGTAATGCCAGAGGGGTTCGTCACGTAGGGCCACTTTGACCCCCGAAAAGAATAGCAGGTGGAGTGGGTTTAGTAGTCGTTACAGGAGCTACGGGAGTGGAAAGCCCTCAGCTCCAGCTAGGACTCGACCCGACCGTTTTCTTCTATAGCGTAGACACTGCGATTCCCTTCTACAACATGCCACCATTACAAAACCAGCCCACGCTGAGGCACCTGGTTTACTGAATAATCAGCTGCAGATGTAATATTCGGTATGAAAGACCGTCATCTTGCGACTCCTCCGAACTCAGCGCCAAATCAAAACGAGCAGAGAGTTTCTTTACATGTGGAATATTTTTTACACATAAACGACGATTTATTACTTTTAACACGGTTTCTTTGCTGGATATCGAAGACAGACATTATTTAAAAAATTCATGAATAACGAATTTCCCGTTAAGATGAATAAATACTCATTTCAAAAGACACACCTTCGAATAATACCTCATTTTCTGTAGAAAGCGTTCTTGAAAACCCCTTTAAATTATTTCTGAATGAATGATTTTTGTCTTACCTGTATATTTTCGTAAGCTGCGCTTAAATCGTCTTCCAAATCCCCTCCTTCACGACCACAAACGTATTACCACAGTTCCTCCCTCCTCATCCACGCAACACCATTAAAATATAATCATTATAATTTAAACAAACACGATAAAGCGCGAAACCACATACCCAACCATCCCCTCTAGCTGTGTATTGTTCTTTGAGCCTCGGCTCTGCAAACATAATCCAGTTGCTTTCTAGACGCACGGAAATTTATAGCGAGGGTGCGAAAGCAGGGGCGTGCGGCCGTGCGGCGAGGGCTGGCAGTCTATAATTCAATGCCACGTAAGTTCTGCAGACAAATTCCTTTATTCCTTGTATCCACTACCTTTCAGTGTAAACATTTCTGAACGGCCGTCTTCAAATGTAAATTTGTCTTATTAAAACAATTCCTTTCAAATGCAATTCATATTCCCGGACAAATTCCTTATTCCTTGTATCCACTATCTTTCAGTGTAAACATTTGTAAACACCCGTCTTCAAATGTAAATTTGTCTTATAAACGGTATACCATTTATATTGTTTATGCGTTTAAGGCCAAACTCAGATTTCATTAGATATATAAGATTTTCATTTGCCGAGGAATAAATACGTAGGGTACAAAAATATTCGAAATGAAAATACTGTTTTATAATTTTACACAGCTGAAAATACTCTTAGTTTAACCAAATATTCTCGTGTTTCACACACATTTTTCACATAAACACGTTCTTTACACACCTTCCATTTAGGTAATTAAAGCGCCCATTAGTTTATGAAGCATTGGGACGCAAGTTATTTTACTAAAATTAAAATAATAAATCAATTATTTATCCAACAACAAAGCAAGCAAGCAGTTCGGATCATATTCTGTGCTTCTGATAGCAAAAATCATACTCTTATTTTACATCGCTTGCCATGGGAATATAGTATCTTCGTGAACTAGCAACAATAACAATACTAAATAACAATTAGTTAATAACAATAGTAAATAACAATTATCTACGCAGATACCAGCTTTGGAGGTAAGTTGTAATGAGGGAAATACATTACTGTTTGAAAAACAGATGTCTGTAGAATTAGATGAACATGTTTGTGCCAATAAACCTTTTGAATCACTACTGGAGCGAAAGTTTCTAAATTTTTCCCTAACAATTTTGGGATGCTTTTGAGAAAAAATTAGGAAATTTTGCCACACCAATATGTTATTCTTTTGGATACACCTGCCATTTATTCGTACAATTGTGACACTTTGCATAAAAGTCAATATTAGTTTAGTAAAATACTCCTAACAAAAGTATTTTGTCTGAGAGATTCAAAGAAACGACTTTAACTATTAGCTTTCTCATATTATACTTAAGTAGAATAAACACAGTATTGTAATGTTTCACAGGCAAATGAGATTTTTCGACTTAAAAATGTTAACTTAATTTTAAACTTGTTTTGTGCGTATCTGATATAAAATTGTTGATAACGTTTGCTTCTGCAGGTAGTTAATTACTTCCTAAACACTTTTAGCCAGAATCAAAAGAATTAGAACATGTGGCACTTTGATACCAAAAAATTGGTTAACAGCAAAGCATCTGTCTGTGGTCAAAACTAGTACCTGAACCGTTCAAATTATTCTCTGAACTTTGTATTTCCCTGGCTGAACTTAAGGTCCGGAGAATTTGAAACGGCCATTTTGATTATTGCGCTACATTACTACATAAATTTTGAACATTTTCCTAACTTTATCAAAAAAAGAAGCTCAATTTTTTATTACAATGTTTCATTCGGATGACGGAGAACTCATTTTCGTTGAGTTCTGAATTTTAAAAAATGTAAGGTGTTTCCAGTTCAAAAAGTTTAAATTGTTTTCAGTGACGTCCTACAAATACAGCATTAAAGACAGATATTTTTCCTTGCCGAAATCTCAAAGTCAAAGTCATCTATCACTAAGGTAATGTTCAAAGAATTAATAGCTTTCTAAGGGAAAATGAGTGAAATGTAGGCAATTTGTAAACAAATACTTTCTAAAAAAAAGGGCCAAATATTTTGATTATTTTTTTTCCTTCATATGCAGCAAAGAACGACAAATAAAGGTGCTGGCCCCTTTAACGTTAATCTCTCTAAAATTGCATAAATTAACATTGGAAATGTACTATAATAATAATTTAAAGATTTTTTTCTTTAACAACATATGTTATAAAAACTCAAATCTTAATGTCATACAATATACAACTCTTTGAAAATACGAGCACTGCTCGCAGAAGTTCTGCTCGTAATTAATTAAATGTTCAAAGAATTCTTCAACGACTTAAACATTTTCTTCAAATTTCTTCCATGTAAAGAGCAAATAACGATTATAAAGATGGCGCATGTCTCATTTTCGTTAAACTCTCTGCTTTTCTCGAAAACTGCAAGCGCTAGAAATAAATGCGAGAAACTATGTGCTGTTGTAGCAAATCTAGTTCAATCCCTTGACGATGATGTTAACATATCATCTTGACCAGTGAATATGAAATCCATCGAAATGACTAGTCACACCATTAATTATGATTGTGTATTGTTAAAATTGACGTGCATATAATGATGTATCAGTGAAATATCAGAGGTTGAGTTCATTGCCAGGCAAGAGTGGATAATGCTAATGTTCTCTCACGTGAGGCAAGTGCACTCTACCTCATTCTCATTAAACCTCTTGCGGTATTCAAGTTATTTGAGCACGCTCTTGACGCTCTTTGATCTTTGACATTATGATAATTTAGATACGTCTCCTTGAACATGGTGGAAGTTTCATAAACATTAATATTCATTATTATTTATTCATTGGTTATCTTACAAAAAATAAACACATTTTTTCTAACATTAAAAATTTAAAAATGGAAAATACAATATTAATTTTTGAATGCTTATTGTGTGTAATTCAAATAAAAATATTATTTTAGATCACATTCGATTCCAGTAACAATTATCAGATCAACATTTTATAAGTTCTCAACATTTTTGTTTTTTCGCATTTTTAATTTTTATTTTTTATAGCGAGGAAACTTTTGGGAAAATTTTGTTTCATTTCAAAAGTATGGTCATTTAAATTAATGACTTATGTGAACAATTACGTTAGCTATCAGTCTAATTATAAATATACACGTACAAAGGAGAGAAGCAAAACAAAATAAGTTCCCAACTTTGCCTGAATTTAGGCACGAATTAGGCATGAATTTAGGCACTGAATTTAGGCATGAATTTATATGAAACCTCCACTGGGATACGAGTCATCAGAAATAGTCTCAAACTCGAACTCTCGAACAATATCGTAGTGCAACGTATGAAAAATTCAGGATTAAAGTTTCCTATGTTCGTAAAATTTTATATCTGTAAAATTACTCCAAACGACTGAAAATTTTCCAGAAGAGGAAATTTCACTGTGTATCAGGCAGAAATATTGATTTGTATCTCAGTCGATAACCCTTGCATTCCCCGACTTTATAATAATATCGCGTGCATCCGTAACACATTGTCTGCCTCCAAGGGCGTGGGAGAAGCATCAGCAGCGCACTGCCACGTCAAACAAAGCAGCCGCGCTGCAGCGAAGCCGAAGTTTGCGACGAAGCTTTGAACTATGCATTGGATCCTCGTGGGTCGGCGGACGAGCTTCGCGTCTGTTTACGTTTACGAAACTCTGCAACGGGTTTGGACAGGTAGTTGGTCAATTACGCAGGGCTGGAAATTCAGCTGCTCGTTTCAGTTCGGAAATTTGCATGCATATTCAGGAGTGAAACATCCAATGTTTTAAGTAGTATTGAGCCATTAAACAATTCCACGAAGAGGTTAGGAAGAAGCAAAGAGGACGCCGCCGTGTAAGCCTCCAGATCATTAAACGTCAGCTTTGAACATAGACATCCTTCCTCGCATTCAACAATTGCATTTCTAATGATTTCTAAAATTTCCTATGAAAAAATATAAAAATGACCCTGCACTAGACAACAAAATAATTGGATAAAAAATAAAATTTCGAATAAATTGAGAACGTATGTTGAAATATTAATAATAATTACATACCGTTAAAACGATTCGAAAGATATACGGAGAAAAAAAGATAATAAAAGAAAAGAGAAATAGAAGAGAAAATAAAAGTACGTACGAGATCTGAATGAGGGATGAGCCCATTAAAACCGAAAAAAAGGACAATGGAAGGATAGGGTCCGAAGCGCGCGGCTCATGCAGCGGACGCATGATATACTCCGCGTGCGATGCGAGCAGAGGCGCAGTCGCGGGGGAGACAAATACCGCGTGCGCCCGCTGGCCGCGCGTCTGGTAGGCGGCCGCCGCGCCCGCTTCCGCTGCCCATCCATCAGACCGCCGCAGCCTCACTGGTGGGATGGGGGAAGGGAGGGGAGGGGCGGGGCGGAGGAGGGGGAGGGCAGTGGTGCGCCGCCGCGCCAAACCGATTGGGCATGCCAGTGCGGTGCGGCCACAGCCCTGGGAGGCGGAGACGGGCGTAGCGGGACCGGGCGTAGCGGGACCGAGCGTAGCGGGACCGAGCGGAGCGGGATCGAGCGGAGCGGGACCAAGCGGAGCGGGACCGAGCGGAGCGGGACCGAGCGGAGCGGGACCGAGCGGAGCGGGACCGAGCGGAGCGGGACCGGGCGGAGCGGGACCGAGCGGAGCGGGACCGAGCGGAGCGGGACCGAGCGGAGCGGGACCGAGCGGAGCGGGACCGAGCGGAGCGGGACCGAGCGGAGCGGGACCGAGCGGAGCGGGACCGAGCGGAGCGGGACCGAGCGGAGCGGGACCGAGCGGAGCGGGACCGAGCGGAGCGGGACCGAGAGGAGCGGGACCGAGCGGAGCGGGACCGAGCGTAGCGGGACCGGACGTAGCGGGACCGAGCGTAGCGGGACCGAGCGTAGCGGGACCGAGCGTAGCGGGACCGAGCGTAGCGAGACCGAGCGTAGCGGGACCGAGCGTAGCGGGACCGAGCGGAGCGGGACCGAGCGTAGCGGGACCGAGCGGAGCGGGACCGAGCGGAGCGGGACCGAGCGGAGCGGGACCGAGCGGAGCGGGACCGGGCGGAGCGGGACCGAGCGGAGCGGGACCGAGCGGAGCGGGACCGAGCGGAGCGGGACCGAGCGGAGCGGGACCGAGCGGAGCGGGACCGAGCGGAGCGGGACCGAGCGGAGCGGGACCGAGCGGAGCGGGACCGAGCGGAGCGGGACCGGACGTAGCGGGACCGAGCGTAGCGGGACCGAGCGTAGCGGGACCGAGCGTAGCGGGACCGAGCGTAGCGGGACCGAGCGTAGCGGGACCGAGCGTAGCGGGACCGAGCGTAGCGGGACCGAGCGTAGCGGGACCGAGCGTAGCGGGACCGAGCGTAGCGGGACCGAGCGTAGCGGGACCGAGCGTAGCGGGACCGAGCGTAGCGGGACCGAGCGTAGCGGGACCGAGCGTAGCGGGACCGAGCGTAGCGGGACCGAGCGTAGCGGGACCGAGCGTAGCGGGACCGAGCGTAGCGGGACCGAGCGTAGCGGGACCGAGCGTAGCGGGACCGAGCGGAGCGGGACCGAGCGGAGCGGGACCGAGCGGAGCGGGACCGAGCGGAGCGGGACCGAGCGGAGCGGGACCGAGCGGAGCGGGACCGAGCGGAGCGGGACCGAGCGGAGCGGGACCGAGCGGAGCGGGACCGAGCGGAGCGGGACCGAGCGGAGCGGGACCGAGCGGAGCGGGACCGAGCGGAGCGGGACCGGGCGTAGCGGGACCGAGCGTAGCGGGACCGAGCGGAGCGGGACCGAGCGGAGCGGGACCGAGCGGAGCGGGATCGAGCGGAGCGGGACCGAGCGGAGCGGGACCGAGCGGAGCGGGACCGAGCGGAGCGGGACCGAGCGGAGCAGGACCGAGCGGAGCGGGACCGAACGTAGCGGGACCGAGCGGAGCGGGACCGAGCGTGGTGGGAACGAGCGTAGCGGAGCGTGGCGCGGAGGCACCGAGCGTAGCAGGACCGAGTGAGGCGGAGCGAGCGAGTGATGCGGGGCTGGGCATGGCGGGATGAGTGGGGCGGGGCGGAGCATGGGGGGGCCGAGCGTAGCGGGGTTGAGCGTGGAGGGACCGAACGTGGCGAGGCGAACGAGTGTTTCAGAGCCGAGCGGGGCGAGGATGATCGGGGCGAGGATGATCGGGGCGAGGATGATCGGGGGCGAGGATGATCGGGGGCGAGGATGATCGGGGGCGAGGATGATCGTGGCGGGATTGAACCTGGCGGAGCCAAATGTGGTGAGGCTGAGCATGGCGTGGCTGAGCGTGGCGTGGATGCGCGTGGCGAAGATGAGCGGAGTGGGGTGTGGCATGGCAAGAGGAGGAGTCGGCTTGAGACGGGGTTGAAAACGGCAGGAAGCGGTGAGACGTAAAGGGGATTGTTGGAACGGGGTTGTGCGTCAGAGGATAGGGCTGGGTGACAACGAGGGGTGCGGCAGTGCAGACGAAAAACGTCCTGAGCGGGCAGTGCGTCGCGAAAGCGAGAACAGTGGTGGGGAATGAGGATATTGACCACCGTGTGTGGGGGGGGGGCAAGCAGGACTCAAAATGTGTACTAATATATAGGAATTGTAAAGTAAGTCTAGTGTAGCAATAATGAAGTAGAGACTAGATTGAGGGTGATGAGGCGGATTGGGAGAGATGGATACAAGTGCAACGGATGCGCGCTGGCTGTGGAGTGGAAGAGTGCGCAGAACTTTGCACCGGCAGAAGCAGGGCAGTGGCCCGGGCGGGGAGACGCTGTAACGGGCGGTGGGATGACGGCAAGCGGGGGAAAACTGTAACTTGGAAGGAATGTGGGGCTGAAGACAGAGAGAGGAGAGGGAAAGGAGAAAGAGAGAGGAGAGGGAAAGGAGAAAGAGAGGGGAGAGGGAAAGGAGAAAGGGGGAGAGGAGAGAGAGGGAGGGGAGATTGTGCGGCAGAGCGGGTGGAGCAGAGAGGGTGGAGCAGAGAGGGTGGGGCAGAGAGGGTGGGGCAGAGAGGGTGGGGCAGAGAGGGTGGGGCAGAGAGGGTGGGGCAGAGAGGGTGGGGCAGAGAGGGTGGGGCAGAGAGGGTGGGGCAGAGAGGGTGGGGCAGAGAGGGTGGGGCAGAGAGGGTGGGGCAGAGAGGGTGGGGCAGAGAGGGTGGGGCAGAGAGAGTGGGACAGAGAGAAGGGGAGAGAGGATGGGGCAGAGAGGGTGGGACAGAGAGAAGGGGAGAGAGGGAGGGGCAGAGACGGTGGAGTAGAAAGGTAGGGGTAGGAGAGGTGGGGGTAGAGGAGGAGGGGGAGAGAAGGAGAGAGGAGAGAGAGAGAGAGAGAGAGAGAGAGAGAGAGAGAGAGAGAGAGAGAGAAAGATAGGGAGCAACGGCGGCGGTGATGATTGCGGCAGGATTGGCGTATGTGGCGGCGGCGTCTCCATCAGAGCTGACGGTGGCAGTGGCGGTGGCGGTGGCGGTGGCGGTGGCGGTCGCGGCCGTCCCGGGCGCACTTGTCACCTCCGCGGACACGAGTGGGCAGCGGTGGCAGAGCCAACCGCGCGTTACGCCCGGCCACTGGCGAAATCAGTGCAAGTCCGCCAAAAACACCAGGATGACTATTTCGCTTGGCTGCAGTGTGCATTTTACATTCCCTTCAGTTTTGCAAATAAATGACCGTTTGCTTGCTTTAACGCGTAATAGCTACAATGTTCTCTGATTTGTTTATTCGACGGACATAAAGTATGCAAGTAATAAAGTATGCAAGTAAATAATAAAATGATATCGATTGATCACTGTAGACAATACATAGAATGTGAAATTAGAATATATAAATAACAAAATTAGACCATCAATTAAGCTTGCCCAGACTGGGGATACACAGCAGAAAGTAATATTGATAAAATACAAAGTGTGTTAAACATATGTAAGACGATGACTTAAAATTCTCCTGATCTCTGTCAGTCGGTACTGGCACGACAGCCTCTGACGCAGCTAAGACTACGAGTGGCGTCCCGACTTTGCGTTCATGGGCAAACGTGTGGGTAGCACATAGACATCCCTTCGAAATGTCTCTTGATGCATTAAAATTTAGAAATGAACTTTAACTAGAAAACTTAAATAATTGTTGTAATAGAAGCTTAACATAAATATTTTATTAAAACTCAAAAATACCGAAATGTGCCAAAATTTCTCTCTAGGTTGCTCAACAAAAAACAAAAAATAATTTAAGGTATCTAAAAAAACAAATTACGCATACCTTAGACACACTACAATTCAAAATGCATGGCAATAAAATATTGTATTTTATTAATTCAAAATATAACTTTAAAACTATGAATCTAGTCAAACTCGCTTGAATTTGCAGAGAGTTTCGCAATAAACAAACTCAGAGTGATGAATTACTATGAAGCAAAACTCTGCATAATCTATATACTTGGTCAGATAGTAAATAAAGATGTTAAACATAGCTTTCTACAAGATAAATAAGTAATAAATGTAACATAGAATTAATATTTAAATTAGGATGGAGACGTACTCATGTGCTCTATTTGTATTCTATATTTTCACACATGTTAGATACTTCATATATTTTAGTGCTAAATTAATTTGGCAGTTGTTTTGAGACCCAGGAAACAATTCTTTCAAAATATTTTAAAAAAATGTAATAGAATTAAGCTTGGAAATTATTTATGTTGTCATTATTAATGAAATCATAATTCGAACTATGCTGTTAGGTACTGAGGGTAGCAGGGTAACGATTTGTTCGTGACAGATCAGTTTCTTCTTTATTATTTCCTAGTGTAGTGCAGATGCAATAGGCTTTGTAACTAAAACCATTGAACCATGGTATACCGTGAGGTGCTACGTTCGAGAATTGAGTAGCGACATTAGCGAATTTTCAACGTCTAAGTACCCGAGTCAAATCTCACTACATAAAAGAATTCTAGTTTATTTCCGATCGGTAGTTTCCGCCGTGCTTTTTGGTCAATATGCTAACGCCAGCGCAGTACATTAAACTCCAGCTCACACATCGTGTGTCATTATTAATACCCCATGTGTCTCCCTGCTCATTCTTTCAACAGCACGATACACTAATGATTTACACATGACCCATCATTACATTACAGTAATCTAGAAAGACTGTGGCGGTACTGCTCATACACCGATGTCAGATCAAGACTCTGATTGGGTGATAGCGGCTGAGAAAAAAATACTTCCTCCAGATACTCCTTGATATATTATAAGACGTACTTACAGTTCTTCTTAACTGCAACAACTGTTCTTCCCATCCAAGTTTTTTGTAATTTAAGGTCGCTAGCGACTACTATTGGTCCCTTTTAGGTCATTAGCGACCTCTATTGCTTGTAACGGTATGGTACCTGTGAGCATGACACGATGTGATGATGATAGGGGGTGAAAGGACGAACACAATGCAACCATGCCCGAGGCGGGACTCGAACCCCTCGGTCCGAGATCGCTACGGCACTACTGCCTTATTTCAGGTAACGGCAATTTTATTCAGGTAACGGCAACGCACGGCTCCACGGCCAGTTACGCGACGACACAAACCCGAGCAGGCGCGCCGTGTGCCCAGGGGGCCGTGAAGGGCGCGCTGCGTCGTTTAGCCGCGCGGCGACGCAGAGTAACGAGCTTGCCAGAGGCGCGCCCGCCGCCCCCGCCGCCCCCGCGCCCCGCTCCGTCGTTCCGCTGTCGCCGCTATGAATACCGCGGCCGGGCGCGCAAATTGGCTGTTAATGGAATATCGGCGGCGATAATGGCGCCACGGGGCCGGCGGCAGGGCCGGCTTCGACAGCGATCTGTGACGGCCGTCGGGGCGAGAGTGCAACCGGGGCGGGTGGGACGTGTCAGCGGTCGTGACACGGAGGGAGTGGCCTGATCGTGGCGGTGATGGGAGTTAAGTGAAGTGAGATGAACGCGTGAATAAGAACGATCATAAAACAATTTAGGGTAAAGTGACAGAAATGGTGGCGATGTCGGTGTCAAATTCGGAAAGGGGCAGCTGACTGAAGAAAGAGGCAAGAACGACGTTTTTAAGCAAGGAGATCGGCGGGAATCGATCTAAATGTATCAAGAGATATTTTGAAGGGATGTCTATGTGCTATCCATACGTACTCATTAACCCTTGACCGCAAAGTCGGGACGCCGCCGGTAGGATTTTGCTCCGTCAAAGGCTGTCGTGCCAGTACCGACTGACAAGAGATCAAGCGACCTTTAAATACTCGTCTTTCATATGTTTTTCACACTTTGTATTTTATCAATATTACGTTTTGATGTATATCCCCAATTTGGGCAAGCTTAAGTATGTGATTGTCTATTTTTTATTTATATATTCTAATTTCACATTCTGTGTATAGTCTACAGTGATCAATCGATATAATTTTATTATTATTATTATTTTAATTCCAAGGGGGAAGAGAAACAAACGGTGTCCCGAACACTAGAGAAAACTTCACCAGATGATGAAACAATAAACAATTGCCTCTTGGAGATGGTCGTAAGAATATGTTCTGCAAGTGGAAAGTGGCGAACCAGCCTAGCTAGTAGTAGTGCTAGAGGAGCAGCAAGTACAAAAGAACCAAAACGCACAAGAGGAGAGTACAGTGCAGAACGAGAAGCAGGGGCAGAAAGAAAATCAAGAACACGACGAGCACCAAGTACAGATAAACTACACACGTGCACGAATGTAGGACAGCAAATGCAGGGCCAGGGTCAGTGAAGATAGGAAGCCATTGTGACAGTGGGGGTCGACGATGTTGATGGTGGCAGCTGCTGGGCGCAGCGGAGGCCACCGCTCCCCACCCCTCCCCTCCCCTTCTCCATTCCCCCCCTCTCCCCTCCCCAGGGAGCAGATCGCTGTGCTGCGCGCTTGTGGCGAGGCTCTCGACCAGAAGATGACACACGCTGCCCTACAGCGGCCGCGTGCGCTAGCCATCAGGCGTGAGTGCGTGTATCGGGGCATGTATCTTGCTGTCGCTCGCAGGTAAACAGTTCTTCCATAAACGATAGACGTAATTGGTGATTACATCCAATTAGGCGTGATCGCGTGCTCTGCCAATGGGGATCTAAAGCTACGGCCAAGCGACACAAATTACTCTTTATTGGTGAACATCGGCATTACCAGTACACGTTTTGAAGGCAGTCCTTGTTCTATTTGCAATAATTTGTATTGTAATCTTGTACGTTCCATTAACGAGACATATCGTTGTCGTTAAAGCAGCAGAAGCAGTTGTTTAAATTTGCAATTATATTTGACAACATTTGAGGAGATATTAAGAGTTTTCAATACATTTGCCTGGAATTTTTGCAATTTTATTTACGCTTCGAAAAAATTACGTACCTCCATTTAAAAGAAAAAGTGGTAGCCTTGCCTCTGAAACTGATATTTCCACTTATGAATAAGCATGAAGTATAAAGCAGCCTGGTATATTTAATATTGAGTAATCGAAGTTATAGATAATTTTTCCAATTCTAAATATATGTACATTCAGATATACACATACTCGTATTTATATTTGAAAGTAATATGTTTGAGGTATTTCAAAGTCTAGCCTTCCAGATTCTTATTAGTTCATCATGTTATGGCCATTTTTCCTTTGAAAATCATTGCTCTTCATGTTTATACCGATCTAGAGCTCCGCATTTTCAGTCATACCTCAGATGAATTGTTTAATGGATGAGGATTGTGTTATGATATGATTACACGAACATACGATCGAGCATCGATGAAACACGGCAGGGTAAACGGCAGAACCACGAGAAAATCTACCGCAAACTAGCTTGATGTACCACAAATTCTGCGTCGTTCGATCTGGGCTTGAACCCTGGTATACAGAGGTGTTAGGTGAGTGGACTGACACGAGTTAATTCTCCTTTGAAACGTGTTTGTGGCTTGGTTGGATTCTCATCTGATAATCATCACCCCCTTAACCATTCATTAGTCATCATTATTATCATCATTGAGCCATCGTCATTATCATCACCACCTATAACGATTAGACTGCACCCAAGGTTTCATACAGATGAAGGGAATGGCACACCATCATTTTTATCACCTTCCCAGGAAACGTGAGTACAAAAAGCCGTTAGTCACATTGGTCACCTAGAGTCAGAATATGGCAACAAACATAGCAAGTTAAGTGAATTCTAGAGCAAACGAACCCACGGAAATGGCTTTACTGGAAACAGCTAAAAGAGGAAGAAGCTGAAAGGTATATATAAGTGAATGCTACCCATTACTATAATCCATCGTCACATCCAAAATAATCTTTACTACTCCCATCGCAATCATCAGAGACGTCGCTACACGCACTGGTCGTCTAGTAATTCCGTCGATATTGTGTGTCTTTCATCTTGAAGAACGTAGCGCTCATTTATTACTTCGTATGACGGCAGACAGCAAAAATAACCGTGCGTATTTATTCCATGAATGTAGGCCAAGCTCTGCTCTATAAATTACGAGCCATTCGCTTCCCTCAGATCCACTTCATTGGTATAAATTAACGCGTCTTTTCAACCGGCTGAGATGGACCTTTGGGCTTTCCCAGAGTGATGGGAAGAAGAAGGGATGTCAATCCATCTGCAAGTGGTTACAGAAGGTGTTTCGCACACAGCGGGGACGGGAAGTACTAGAGAAAGGTGGGAGTGGCAAAGGCGTGACAACAGGCAGAGCAACCTAATAAAAATAATATAAAAAATAGTGCAAGATTTTTATAAACTTGCCGCAACACCAAAGTAGCGTTGTAACTAGGAAAACAGTTTTAATATGAAGTGCTAATATATTTAAATGTTTTACTAACTTTTAATTTAAAAAAATTATTACCTTTTTCTAGACGAAAATCACAATACTATCCCATAAATAAATAGAAAAAGGCCACAACGAAACATGCAAACACTCCTCTACACACATGTGAACATTACTTAAACATATTTTGTAGCAATAACGATATCAATATACTTTAGACTAGCAATCTATAGCAATCTAAAATATGTATTTATCTAAAGATAAAATTAACATTTTATTCTCCAGTATTTGAAGAAGTATTATTTCATATTTCAAATAAAAAATGATATTCAAATATGTTATGTTAATTGGCAATTCTTCGGTCAGCTCAATGTTCCTGAATTCATTAGAAGAAACTAGATCAATTGCACGAGTGATTCTTTACTAGAACTTTCCTCATTCGAGTTTCTCTGCTCTAATCATATTACGCAGTGAATGAGGAGCAAAATACTTAAAGAAGAAGACTTCAGCAACACAAAGATAAGTAGGTCAACGTTAAGTGGAGGGCGTCTTGTGTTTGAGTGACATTTATTCCAGTTAGCAGATGGATTCTGCTCATTTAAACTTCATGACACATATTTTTAAATTTTACATTTTAATATAGAACGTGTAATCAACATAACAGATGTTTACTTTTTCAATATGAAAAATAAAGTTTTTAAATTTATTTGTTTTAAAGATATAAAGATATAATGTGTTTGTCGTATTTTACTTGCGTTTTATTTCTATGAAAATTCATGTCGTATAAGATATTTTAATTCAATATAAAAGCAAAAATAAGAATAAAGAATATTAAAGTTCAAGGAATAAAGACAACTAAAGCATATTTTTCACATAAACATTTACATTTTCCGAAGATGTAGTTTATGTTTGCTGTAATTCAGCCTGTAATCTCATACATAAAAATCTATGTATGTTTTTTCGTATTTTATGCACTGCCGTATCATTCATCCGATTACGATAACATTTTGGGAACTTATTGCTAGTACTTGCAAAAAGAATATAGGCATTTCATAATGGAAATGTGCGTATGTCTCTCGAATATAGACGCAAAATAAGGTCGTAGTTGATATGTGTTCATCCTGACTCAAGCGCCCCTGTACAGAAGCTCTATGCAACCCACCGCACCGTCAATTACGCACATCTTCGCTTCATATTCTGCTCCTGCGTTTGTGAAATATCGGCCGACATTATTACTTGAACGTTATCTCGGACAAGTAAAAAAATTTCTCCAAGACAAACTCAGAGCAAATGCATGCCCGAACTTGAGGGAGCACGTTTTAACAGTGACAACTTCACAACCACGTCCAAACTGGGTATATTTCAACCTGTTAAGGAGAAAGTTGTTCCCTTGAACCCAAGAAGGTTAAATCCCGAACAGGAAAAAAATATTCTGGGACTGTGAGCGGCTTCGGAACACGTGCAAATAAGTAGGGGAAAACTGTCAAATATTCAGAAGGCATATGAGCCTCTTTACTGTAATAGTTCTTATTTTTCCATTTAATGAATTAAATTCACGGGAAGAAAAATAGGAATATCTATTTATTTTATTTTTAGGCGCTGATAAATATGGGTCATACACTGTAGATGTGAAATATGGCTACTTACTTTTTTGTTAAATTTAAACGCTTTCAATTTCATAATAAAAAAGAAACATTTATTTACAACAATAACACAACGACAAGAAAAACTTAACACGACGATTTGTAATTAAAGATTACTGTACCAAAAGTCCTTTCAACACGTCCACATTACGTCTGTACTTCACGTCGAATACCTCTCGTCTATACTCTGTAATCCGAGACGTCTACCCCACTTCTATACTTCAACATGTCTACCTTTCGTTTATACTTCAACACGACCAATTTTCGTCAGTATTCCGAGACGTCTACCTCTCTTCTGTACTTCAGCATTTCTACCTTGCATCTATTCTTCAAGACGTCAAACTTTCGTCTGTACTCCGAGACGTCCACCTCTCTGCTGGTTGTCGATTTTGTCTTTCTTTGTAACTTCACCGTCTCCGTAGTATTCGAACCATTGCCAACCTGAATTTTAGTACCGTAAGTAGGCCGTGTATATAAATGCCTTCATGATGTCAAACACACTGAATCTTGACGCGTTACATTACCCGCTTCTCCTAGCACTATGAAACACAATCTGACAAATTTTCCTCCAAACCCACACCCATTGTTAAATTCAAATGTGCGCCGGACGGATGCCGCGTGTAATTCATGTTTTCGCGGTGTTTGCATAGGTCGATCGCCTCGAGGCGGAGCGCGTGGGAGGCGAGGGCGAAGGCCGGGGGGGCGGGGCGGGGGGGGACACAGGGGCGATGACGCTCCGGAAGCAATTACGCGCCGTTCTCTGCCGCGGGCGCCCGCCGCCGCTGGTCTCCGTTATGGGCAGCAACCGCGCGGACGGGAAGTGGAAACCCGCAGCACGGATAATGGGAATCGCAGGCAGAGGAGCAGAGGATTTTGGAGCGATTTCCGGCCGAAAAAAAACACGACGTTTTTACACGGTTCTTCTTATTAAGCGTCCGAATGGTTTTCGTTGTAGTGAAGTGAATGTAAAGGTTGCAACTGCTTAAATCAGAACTCATCGAGTAATGACATTCCTTCAAATCCAACATTTTTTAAAATATCTTACAAGAAATACAAGTGATCACTTTTTGGCAAAGCCGTCTTATATTGATTCTCAAGTGAAATTAGTAGACCATAATATTAGTGAGGTTCCTAAAAGTCGGTTGAAGTGATCAGAAAATTCATATCTCCCTTAATACCGACAAGGAACGGCAGAAATATACAATGAATCAAGCAAATTTCCAATGAATCATTGTGTTGGTACGACCGTTTAATCTTTTAACTCATTTTCCTTGGGGCAGTTTTTAGTGATCATGCGGATTACTTCTGATGTTTTCTGTTTTGAATAGATCACACCGACACAAGAATGTGTCTCAGTGTGGTGTCTTTGCACGCGTGTAGATACACGTTACCGACATATACGAGTGGCTTGAGAATATTTTGGAACATAAAGTTAAAAGAGTTATTTTGCCAATCGAAGTCGGTTAACATGAGCAACGCGCTCATGAAGAATTTATAGTTTGTGCAATTTTAGATTTTTAAATATAAAATATTTAACACCTATTCACATGGCCAATAATCAACTGTACGGGAAATCAGATTCACACTCTGGTCTTTGAGATCAGCAGCAAGGGTTGTAGACTTACGGAATAAAAATAGTTCCAAATAGTTACAATTATATATTTCAAATATTTCCATACGCGATCTTAATTAATATTTTATTTTCATTGCATGGAACAATTATTAATGATTTGTTTATTTTCCTCTCAGTAGAGACATTGATGACGGGGGAATGTTCCCGAAACATGTAACTTTATAATTAAATAACATTAAAAACCTTGCAGTTGATATCTTTTTCATCCTTAGTAATTAGAAACAATTATCTGTAGTTCAGATTGGAAATTCACATAAAGTAAGAGAACATCTACCAATAGGGCAAGAATTTCAACAATTAAATTTCAAGAGATTCAGGACGGACACACACACACACACAAAACCTACCTAGTAGCCAAACGTTTTTGCCAAGTTCCGTAAAGTCACGGATGATTGGTGACCGTACGGAAACCTTTGATAGTAACGGCGCTAAACTCCTGGTCGATAGGTACGAAAAGCAACGACTTGACTTGAGTATGACTGACAAAGTTTAAGAATAATGACGCCATACTCAAAGTCGAAAAGGCGTGAAACGCAAAGTCAAAAAGGCTCGGGCGTTATTACGCAAGTGACGAATATTTAAAAAAAAAGTCGACGTAAAAATGCAAGCCGACAGCAAAGGCAAGATAAACCACGCTTCAAGCAATGCAGGCGGAGTGGCTGGGCGGGTCCACTACGTTTCGCGGTCGGTTCCGCTCCGTCTCTGCGCTGGGCAGGTGCACTGGGACGGCGCCAGGGCAGCGCTGCAGCTGCCTCGCGGCGCCCCCTGCCCTCGAGGGGCCCCACGCGCACGTGTGGATGGAGAAAAAGCTTGCACAACGTCTTCGGCGCGTGCACGTTTGCCGTTTACTAGATTATTCTCAGTAAATTTTCATCCACTGGTAGTCTTTATTGTATATTCCGATTTAAACGCAGTGGCACTTCAAGGTCACGAGCATGATGGACAGGGGGACGCTGTCATCCAATCGTGGTCTTCGTTCCGACATAAATTTTTGGTGTTGGAGCTCTCAGTTGGGTGACAACGTCACCCTTTCCTTCCAGCTCGTGACCTTCAAGTGCCACTGCGTTTAAATCGGAGTACAGCTGTCTTGTATTTCTTGTGACGTTGAAACTCAATCGTGCTACGAATGTAGAAATGGTTCTTACAGAACGTGCCCCGATATGGAAGTCTACCGTGAAATTACATGACTACGCCGAGGAAACATAAACATAATATGTACTCATAAAACGGGCATCTTCTAGTAATATTTTTTCGAAGTTGAGATTCTAGAACTACTCTGAGTAAATAAATCATCGTTCACATTGAGATTCGAAAGGTGCGAAATTATTGGTGTTCGTGTTGCAAAAAATGTTCTAAAATCGTTGCTCAATTATATTTATCCGTATTATTATTTGCTTGTCGGGATGTATATATCGTTCGTATTTCCGCAAATTATGTGTCAATCGTGTTCACTGTAAGTGTATTGCAAAATGACGAAAATATGTTAATATTATATTTTTTTTAATTTATGAGACAGAGAGTTTGCGTACTTTTGCACAACATTTCAATACGATGAGCAATCGGAAACAAACCAAAATTCTTCAACTAGAGAAGAAAGTTTCGCTCGTTCTTTTTAACTTTAATATCAGTAACTGTTGAAAATCCTTGTTCGCATACGTTCGTTGTTAAAATCTAACTACCAGTAGAAACGACCCGAATTTACATTAGCTTAATCTAATGCACACGAATTTGCTTCTATGATTTGGGTGTATGTTTTCTATGACGGAAGAGCACACCAAGAAACAAAAAGATTTGAGAACCATTGAAATAAGATGTGTGAAATATTTTTAGAATCTTTATATAGAATTTAACAAGAATCTAGATAGCAGGAGTAGTGAATGAGGCAAATATTATTTCTTGAAATTTTCCTAATGTTTGCACGTCAGTAATACTAATTGAACTATATGTGACAACGATATCACTTCGTCAATCATGGCAAACTGAGTGCAAAAAATAGTTTTTAGCACTAATGCATGGAAACCACTACATCCGTTCACTCATTATTGATTGTAAAGTTACACTTTGCTGGAAGTTCACTGAAATGCACTTATGGCCATATAGTAGAGTTTGCAAACTGGGGCAATGGAAAATCAACACGGCTGCCGTTTCGCATGTTGTGAATAATCTAAAAAAATTACACGTATAAATATTTACTCTATAATACAGGTATATGTTATAGTAATATTTACATATACGTGTCCATGAATTCACACTACAATAGCTATTATTAACGCCATCAAGACGACAAACAATAATAACTATGTGTTAATGGTCGTGTTTCGTTCAATACATTTCACAATATCATTCGAAAAACATAAACAAAAACAGCATATATTAAAATAATTGCACTGATATAGCAACTTGAACATCATATAACTTGTTTCGATAAATATTAACTTAACTAGACTGTTAAAACGTTAACGGACGCTGTTAATAGTAGGTTTTCGTTCCTCCGGCTGCGTTTAATCGATTTTTCAGAATTGTTTTATAAAAGTGAACACTCACAATATTTCCAACGACTTTGGACCACTCCTTTCAACACTTTGGAAACATTTAATTTGTACCCCAAATTTTTAGTTTCCTTTACTAACTGCATAAATAGTTGCATACCTACGTAACAATATTGCAGGGTACGTGTCAGTCTTAGCGTCAGGTTACGTTGTCCTCCTATTTAACAGTGGTTGTCTAATAATAATAATAAACAATAATAACAATAATAATAAAAATAACAATAATAATAATAATAATAATAATAATAATAATAGTAATAATAATAATAGTAATGCCTTTATTAATGGCGAGGCTCGTCCTAATAATAATCGCTAATAATAATCGTCCACGCGCGCACGTGAGCGTGCCCCCACACATACAGTTACACATACAATGTTCACACGCACACTCACACACACGGTCAAACGCACACACACAAACATACACTTTCAATAAATTTCCGACAATAAATGTTTGTTAAATTGGTGTAAATGGTTTGTTAAACTGAATGAAACGATCTAAACTTAAAGTTAAGTCCAGACAAATGTACAGGTTTTGCAATGAATAATATCAGCACCCCTTGGGTAAATTCCCGCGCTCATTTTTCACGATCAGCCTCGCAATTATTTAGGAGCGAAATACCAATTAAAATCAAAAGCTGTCTCCTTTCATCTCCTTTCGTAAAGCTGCTGCAGCCGAGAGCGGGCAAGGCGGCGGCGGCGGCGTCATCGGCTTTAAGCAATCTTCGACACTTCCCAGGGCGGCGCGGCGCCCCCTTCCCGAGAGTCAAAGCGGAGACCAAGGCCCCCTCCGGCGCCCCCCCCCCCACCACGGCCCCCGCTGAGCGCAGCCCCCGCGGAGGGGAAGCGGCCTTTGCGCCCTCCAGGGCACGCGTCTTCCATCGCCACCCCCCTCCTCACTCCCCGCCCTCTCCCCACCACGCCGATTCAAGGCGACGCCGCCGCGGCTGTGCCTTCTTTGATGGCGGGTGCGATTCAGCCAGCGCACTATCGCTGGATTAAATAACACGATCACAGAGATGTTGTTATTGCTGTTACGATATTCATATACGTCTCGCGTTCGCTACGGTATTATCTAGGCCTCGCTAGATCACTAAACCAGCCATTATTTGTGATGTTTTCTCATACTTCTGACAGCACCAATTGCCCTGAAGATCAGTCCGGTAGTTTAGCATTTGATTTAACATTGCATAACTAACACATCTCTTCATTCATGTACACGACGACAACCATTCCACAACAACGACCACCACCAACACCGCCATCACAATAAAGACACTCACCGCTGCCACCACAACAACTACCTCCACCACTATCACAACAACGACCACCACCCCCACCTCAACGACCATCACTTCACCACAATCAGCAGCAGCAGCACCACCACCATAATCAGCACCACCACCACCACCACAATCAGCAGCAGCAGCAGCAGCAGCAGCAGCAGCAGCAGCAGCAGCAGCAGCACCACCACCACCACCACCACCACCACCACCACCACGACAACAACAACAATAATGAACACATCAACACAAACACCACCTCAACCACCACGAACACAACGATCACCATTCACCATTATCTCAACAATTGCAATACTATCCCTTTACTCAACACTATCGTCCCTACTTTGAAAGCCACCATTCTCAAGAGGACCTCGTCACCACGCCGGGCTCGATCCTCACCACCACCCTTCATCACCACGACCACGACAACTTTCATCATTACATGAGCCATTACGACCACCGCCGGATGTCCCACCCCGCACTAGCATGTCCGGGTCGACGCCTCCCACCTCCCCCCTTGCTGCCCTTGGCCCCGCCGCCGCCGCACCCGACGCTACTAATTAAAGCGAGTCGGCGGCGGAAGCGGCGCCAAACACTTGAGAGCCGGCGCCACTCGTTTGTTCCCGGCTCGCCGAATTAATTACTCCGCATAAACACGAGATGGCGCCGAGGGGGATGATTTGTTTGCTGGCGCTCTGCACCGCCCAGCGGAGCTGGAGAACAAAAAGGGACCCTGGCGCGAAATCCCACAGATTTTCCCATTTACGGGGGACTGAACGGTATAAATCGGCGTTTAGAACTGCAGAAGGTAACGGCGTGTCTGCAGATGGACAAGGGCAATATGATAAGTAATGCACAAGAATGGAAACTGAAAACAACTGGAGAAAAATATATAAAGCACGTGCTTTTTATTTTTAAAGTCGTTACGAATACCCTGTTCACGGAATTAACGAGGTACAGTAATACTCAAGTTAAATATGAAATCCGCAAAAACCGAAAAAAGAATGAGAATGTAAAATAATCATTTTTTAATTTTCCACCTTCTCTCTTTCTTAATAAAAGTAAAGCAAAATGAACACGATTAAACAAAAATAGAAAACGTATCAATACTAAAGTTCCATGTGCAAACAATTTAAAATCAATGAATGTACGAAAAAATCATCTCGAGTCTTATTATTTTAGGACAGTTTGCGCACCGTCAGAAATTTTATTTTTCCAGGAAACTCGACTTCTTTTCCACATCCGGGCGCACGATTGAATTAAAGTTCTGTGTCGCACCACGACACGTGCAGCCCCTGCGCTGCGATCAGTAGTTGATGGGGTGGACGAGGGCGGCAACGACTGCACACTCTTCTTGTGATGAGTCGCGTATATTTGTCTCCGCCCCGACGTGTCGGGTCCAATCGCCGAGACCAATCGCTGCCGACCTTCACGTCGAGACAAACTTCTTCACCTTCACGCCGGGCAGCTTATCGCAGAGTACTTGGATTGCGCGCTTAGAAGTAACAAAGAAGCTTCCTCAGAAGATAACATTTTCGACAGGAAACCGATTGCGCCAAACTTTTTGAAATATCAATAAGAGTTCACAACAAATGTGCGGTACAACAAGGCGAACGCTCTCGAACAAGAAAGACGCAACTAAAAATGTACAAAGTGATGTCAGAACGAGTTTTATTGTTTAGGTAAAGTCATGGGTATTGAAAGAAAGAAAAATTGTAATACACAATCTTCCGAAATGAGATTTCGAAGAGCAGTAAAAGACTGTGGCCTGCTATACCAGTTCAGAAACGAAATCATCCGAAAATACCTCAACATTTTCTCCACATTAGACAAAATTATTGAGAAATGTGCAACGAGAACACGACACCAACAAAGGATAGAATACGATAGGCTCACAAAAGTGGCCTACCATTATCGATCAGGTGTAAAAAGAGATCCTGGTCGACCAAGGTGACGATGAAGTAAAGCCGAAACAGGCCAACTGGCCTAAACTGAAAGGAAGATGACGTCTACATGATTTTCTCGTTATAATTAAGTGACATGTGAACATCTTACCGATACGATAGACTCTATCTATAATTAGATAGTGTCTCACTTACATATGAAATATTACTGACAACAGCAACTGACTTCGTAATTTTGCAATATACCTCTATTACTTAGTCTTCCTTAATTTCTTAAGAACACCACCATGCATCTGAAAGTTTCTTTTTCATTTACAAAGTATTTCCTTTTAAAATATTTTGTTTCGTTCCAATCCCGTGCATAAACAATAAAAGGCGCCTCCTGCTACAAATTTAGCCCGCTCAGACAAAGGAAAGCGCTTTGAGAGACGCGGAATCCCAACGCAACCTAAGGACCCTGAAGCGAAAACGCCCGTCTCAACGGATCCGCGCCAGACGCTTATTTCGGAAAAATATCGCGTAACGATAAAAAATGAAGATACGACCCTTGGTCTGAAAATACCTCCAGGTATAAAGGGAGGTCCCGACGACGTAGACTTATTAGCGAGAAACCGCTGCTGAAGAGAAGGTGCTCTGTGCTGGCTCCGCAGCTAATTAGGGCGGAAATGTCGTGGCTCGATGAAAGACGACTCAGACAGTACTCGGTCTGTGCGAAACATGCACATTCGTAGCGGTAGAAGGCATACGGGTCGCTGGCACAACATGAGCCGCATCTTTGTTCTTGTTCGCAATCGGCCAGTTTTAATGGCGGAGTGTGTTGTGACCAAAACAAAAAGGAACAACAAAATTTCTTAAAATCCTTTTATTCCACAAACCAATAGAAGATCCAATAACATAGGCCAGGTCAACCAATAATCCGACAGATGTTCCGTAAGCGTAGCGTTGATCACAGTTTATCCGTAGGGGCAGTCCAAGTCCGTAATCGCTCGATGTCGCACTTCACACGTAACTGTTCACTCACTGGCAATCGCTTCTCCACTCACTACCGCTCGCCCGGGCAGCGCTCTTATACCCCGCCCGGGGTGAAGGTCCGCCGGCCAGCCACCCGATAAGGGTGAACCCTTCTGCTCCGGGGCTTGCCCGAGCGTGACGGAGCTGTGGGGTTGATGATCGGCGCCCTCTCTTGAGCGGCGCCGGTACTAACTTCCGGCGGCAACTTTAACGGTGCGCGTTCAACCACATCAGAGTGTATCTATGACGTTAGAGTAGGAGTTCTCAAGCCGTTTTGCACTTACAAATAGGGAAATGTGGAAGGCTTGTAAGGTGTCAAGAACAATTTCCATGGAATGATCTGAAGACGAAATTGACCACTTAACGAAATAATCCAAGCATATTTAAAATGCTGTGTTAGAAACGGTTACATCGTTAACTTAACTGTGATGGCTTATGAACTTTAGTATTTTTAAATTTCAAATAATTACTTGCAATGCGGATATAAACTATTTTTTCAATGAAACGGCTTGCTTCTATGTTTTTATAATTTTGATAACTAAAATAACTGAACTAACTAAGAAAATGTTTAAAAACTCACTAAGTGAAAATAATGATTGGGACCATGTAGCTAATTAATGATATTGAAAACTCATAGATCTAGAAATTTTAGTCATAATAATCAGAGATTTTATGTCTAAAATACAAATACCCGACAAATACGAATCGGAATTGCGCCAGGGTTGAGCAGTTTTCGTAGCCGCGGAAGAAGGACAAATGCGGAAGTGCAGCCACATATGCGGCGGCGGTGTAACGGTTAGCGTATCGTACTGTTATATCCATTTTGCGGGTTCAAACCCAATCGAAGCAGTGGGATTTCAGGGCGAAAAAATTCCTTCGTACGCCTTCCTTCGCAGGAAATAAATCCATCTGTCTCATGTTAGTAGATTTACTGCATGTAAAAAGTCCTCAAGCCTAAATGAAGCATCTTAAATACCTTCTTTCTCCGCTAGTTGGTGAAGCGGTTAATTGGGCTTCAAATTTGTAGAAAAATTTGCGTGGTCAGACGGAAGAGCAGGCTTCATGACCTGAGACGCGCCAAGTAAAGTAAGGCATCAATTTGCCAAAGTAAGGCATCAATTCAATATTGAATACTTTAGCGTGGCGAGACTCGGGCCATCAGCCCCGTTCTTCCGTCTGAAAACGCAAATTTCGCTATGCTCCTTTCACCAACTAGCGGAGAAAGGAGGTATTTTTTGGGCGACGAAACAGGCGATTTGAATTAAGCTCAGAGTCTTCATTTAGGCTTGAGCATTTTTTAATACAGTAAATCTACTAACATGGGACAGCCGGCTTTACTTCCCCTTCGAAGGAAGGCGCACACCGCCAATATACTTTCCCTGACGTCACATGCACATTCAACTGTTTTTTGAAGGCGGAAAGAAGACACGGCGCAGAATGTATAGCACAGTTTGTGTCCTAGACCAGAAGGTTGTGCTTGCACTCAATTGATTCTTGGTGAGCACTAGTGTCGAGTAACGATTGGTTTAGAATGACCCTGTGAGTTATTCTAAACCAACTAAAGGATATATAGAAGTTTGTTTCGAAATATTTTTGAATGGCGGGCGTACATAATCACTCCCCTAATGTACCAAACATTTCTAGAAAGAATTGTTTGTAAAATCAAACAAGTTTAACACTATACATTTTAGTTCATCTTAGATGATGTTGAAAACGTTAATTTAAGACAAAGGAGGTCTCTAGATATATCACAGACTAGCCGCAACATTGTTTTTTTCTCCTTTCCTGCCTGATTTAACGTACGCCCTACTACTTTTGGTTTATCAGATACTAGTATTTATACTATATGAGCGTAAATGCGCATTTCATTGCAGTGAAATCAGAACTTTAAAAATAACTTAATAAAAAGGATCGTATCCTGAATATTTATACCAACAGTCAGAATCTTTTCCACTTCTTTCCAGTTAAATATTTTATGTACTGTGATACACGTTCATAAGGTGACAGTTGTTTTTCTCGATTTATTAACTTCAACTGCTTTAATTACACTTTGCAATTCTAATGGTTAAAAACAAGGGCGGAAAATAACAGTCTCGAAACCATCGGGCACAGGAGAATAGCTGCAAGAGAGCGAGATATAAGTTTTAATTGTGGCCTGGGCAATCCCACTGCCAATGTTGTTCGGCCGCAGAGGCAACCATGGCTATCACAACTTTCAAAAATAAAAAATTTTTGGGGTGGAATCTAAAACGAGATATCTTCCAGTTCTGTAACGTTCCCCATTCCCGCGAAAGGTGCAGATTTTTTTTAAATTCATCTGAGGAACAAGTAAAAATTAATAATAACACATAACAACCTATCTACTCCAATTAGTTTTAGTGAGAGTGGAAATGATTTTAATCAATTGATTTCAATCATTGATATAAATCTGACTTGAAAACAAATTTTTAAATTACCGATTTAAATGAAAAACGTGTTTCCATGTTTTTTCTTCTGACAACACAACCTGATAGAGGATGTAATTTACTACATAAAGGAACAAGATTTATCCAATTTTTCGTTACCAGGCCCCGCAAAAACCTTTTTGTCGAAAAATCGCTGATGGCTCAGGATTACAACACTTTTTCTTCTTACACAGAATGGCGAGGAAGCAAAAATCATCGTAGAGACACTCAGAAGGAACGATATAGACAGAAGGAAGGCAGACAAAATAGGTCGGTTGTGTAGTAAGTATTGTAATGCAGTAAGCAACAGCTAAGACTACTTCTCCACGCAGTAATGGCTAAATGCGTTTCCGCAGAGGAAAGACACTGAAAAAGGGAGGGGGTTTAATGTGTCATAAGAGATCTACATGATGCAGAGTACAGACTTTTTGTTTTTGATCTTTTGAAGATTTCTATCATCACACGTAAAATATATACATACTACCAGTATGTAGAGAGATAAATAAATGCATGGATGGATAGATAGATAGATAGATAGATAGGAAAGTAAAAAGATAATCGATCAAAGAGTTCGTCTTATCTCAACGAGATGTAAACCAGTCATCCATTTGCGTTTTAGTCCGAGAAGTTGCAGTGCTCCTGCTTCATAATTTACAGAGTGCAAAACGCGTAATGTTTGTTAGGATTGTGTAGAGAGATGGTAGAGAGCTGATTTGAAATTTTGGGAAGTTGATTTGTGACTCTGGACTTAAAAAGAGATTCAAGCATTTCCTTCCTTTAACGTGTCCCCGCAGAATGAACCCTAATTGAAATTATACGAACGAGACTCACTCTAGCGAAATTGCCACGAAGAGTCGGCGTGGCGGAAATACTCATTTTCTCTTGTATCATTGGGAACTCCTGTGGCAAGGGAACAAAAGTAAATGGAATGAATATTCCTTCCAACTCTACTTATGCCTCTTAATTTGAATTCGCACCTGTTGCTTTTATTTCGCAGTCCATTGTTGTTAAGTACGTGAAAATGAATTCATTCCGTGGATTTGTCAAAGACCTCTCACGATATTTGTATGCCTTACCCACTTCCCTTTCTTCTTAATTCTCGTTTACCGCTGTCGGCAATCATCGATCACTGCATCCACATCAGTCGCCCTCCCTCTCCTCATGCCATCCCTATCTCCTTTCTCATGCCATCCCTATCTCCTTTCTCATGCCATCCCTATCTCCTTTCTCATGCCATCCCTATCTCCTTTCTCATGCCATCCCTATCTCCTTTCTCATGCCATCCCTATCTCCTTTCTCATGCCATCCCTATCTCCCTTCCGACGCCATCTCTCCCTTCCGACGCCATCTCTCCCTTCCGACGCCATCTCTCCCTTCCGACGCCATCTCTCCCTTCCGACGCCATCTCTCCCTTCCAACGCCATCTCTCCCTTCCAACGCCATCTCTCCCTTCCAACGCCATCTCTCCCTTCCAACGCCATCTCTCCCTTCCAACGCCATCTCTTCCTTCCAACGCCATCTCTTCCTTCCAACGCCATCTCTTCCTTCCAACGCCATCTCTTCCTTCCAACGCCATCTCTTCCTTCCAACGCCATCTCTTCCTTCCAACGCCATCTCTTCCTTCCAACGCCATCTCTTCCTTCCAACGCCATCCCTTCCAACGCCATCTCTTCCTTCCAACGCCATCTCTTCCTTCCAACGCCATCTCTTCCTTCCAGCGCCATCTCTTCCTTCCAGCGCCATCTCTTCCTTCCAGCGCCATCTCTTCCTTCCAGCGCCATCTCTTCCTTCCAGCGCCATCTCTTCCTTCCAGCGCCATCTCTTCCTTCCAGCGCCATCTCTTCCTTCCAGCGCCATCTCTTCCTTCCAGCGCCATCTCTTCCTTCCAGCGCCATCTCTTCCTTCCAGCGCCATCTCTTCCTTCCAGCGCCATCTCTTCCTTCCAGCGCCATCTCTTCCTTCCAGCGCCATCTCTTCCTTCCAGCGCCATCTCTTCCTTCCAGCGCCATCTCTTCCTTCCAGCGCCATCTCTTCCTTCCAGCGCCATCTCTTCCTTCCAACGCCATCTCTTCCTTCCAATGCATCTCTTCCTTCCAATGCCATCTCTTCCTTCCAATGCCATCTCTCTCCCATTTCCACTATCTCTTTTCTCTTTCTCTCCCCTTCCCCCCATTTCTATCCACTCACCCCTCCACTCGTTCACGTGTACTAATTTCACACACGTGACTTCATCACATTATTGCTAACGTGTTTGTTATCCTTCTTTGGCAATCAACCTGACTACAATAATTCTGTCACCCCCACCGCAGCCGTGCCCCTGCCTCCGCTGGCTAATATTGTCCGCTCCCCTGTTTGTCTTTGCTGCCTTTCGACGCCATCGCGACCGTCCCCCCCCCCCCGCCCCCCCAGAAAATGTTTCCAGCGCGTTTGCCGTAAAAGCTCTCGCAACGGGAACTTTATTCGCGCTTGATGAGATTCTGAAGTCGTTCCTTCCCTCGAGTGTATAATTTCCTGTTCGCAGTAGGCGGCGCCGCCACGCCGAACGACGCACGTGCGTTCGACGCAGGGGAAACTGTTTCCAGTTTTCGCCGTCAGGGGCCTTTCCTCCTCCTCACTCTCGCGGATTTCTCGAGCCGTGTGGTCCGATCCAAGCATACTACCGCTCTCTAAATCAGTTTCGTTTATTTTATTTTCTGACACTCTTGGTTGACTTCTTAACTTCAAATGCCTTATATTACATACTATTTAATAAACGCATGCTTTAAATTTTATTTTATTCCGTTTTATTCAAGCACTTCTTTTTTCATATCGGTCAACAAGTCAATATTACTAACTGAATAAAATCCCGTTTCTCTAAAGATATTTTAAAAATCCTTGATTAAATTCTCCACACATATCACCTCACAATTCCCACTTTTAACACATTCTCCAAACCTTAACATACACAAATAACCTTCCTTTTCTTCCCTCACCATAAAACATTAAATATTTTTGGTGTTTTAACACCTGAGCCAGACATTCAATTAACTCAGTAAATTTCCAAAGAATTGTTTGTGTATATTCACAACTCTAGAATGAGGTGGTTGAGCATATACGAGTATAAATAAACTTTTTAAAAAGATGTTAATCAATTGTGTTAAGCTTTGAAGATCGGCTTTCGGATTTTTTACTTGAAGAAATGTTATCTGATCGCAATTTCATTTGTCATGTGAAATAAAATACGAACTAATGTGTGTTCAGAACAACAGATGGAGTGATTGCTATATTAGCACCGCGAGCAATATGAAATCAGTTGTCTGACTGCCGCCGTGCGAGATGAATGTAACCCCTTTCGAGCAGCGCTCAAAAACAAAGGTAGCTTTTATCTGTAGGAGAAATGCCGGAGAATGCCACAGGGAGTTGGTGGAAGCTCATGGGAATAATGTCCTTCCAAACCGGGCTGTCGCGAGATGGACAGGACAGTTTCTGAGAGAACGCGTAGCAAGCACTGAGTAGCAAAGTATGTGCCGACCTTTGAATATGAGGACTGATGTGGCTCGTGCGGTAATAGAGCGTCTGCCTAATGGGGCCTTCAAAACGGGTATTTAATGCTTTCGTAATATTGTGAACTGTTATATCCTAAAACACTTTGGAACACGAAACCAGCACTGGTCATTTTCAAACTCCTTAATAAATATGAGAAACTGAACTTTGGTGTGTCGTTAAATATCCATACACTTACTTCATACCCTGTCCTTTCATGTGCATACTTCACATTTTCCACCTGAGCTCGTATCCTCACACAAAAATGCCATGACTTATGCTCTAACCCGCGTAACAGAAAACTCATTCATATGTTTGGGCGTTTGATCCACTCCTACCTACCAGATGAAACCTTTTGTGCCCAGCAACAATAAATGGGAACACTGTAGGCAGATTAGTTCTGCTGCTCAGTCGCATTTACGCGCCCCGCGCTCGCCTTCGCCCCGAGCGCTGCTCGCAGGCGCCCCGAGCGCGTTGCGGCCGCACGCCGCGAGGAGCGCTCGCCGCGTGGAAGCTCCATTTCCTGGCTGCGGCGCCGGCGGCTGCGCGACGCGCGAGGGCGCCAGTGTCGTATCGTATCCCTTGCGAAGGGAAAGGGTCGGTGGCGAAGGCACAGGGAAGGCGGGGATTGCAGAGAATGCACACGCACAGAGAATGAGGAGGAATAATGATCGAGATTTCGTGTAGACGATTAGAGCGCGGACGTTAGGCAATCGTTATGATGGCGTTGGTTAGTTGGTTGCCTATTACTGATTCCGGGCGCGTCAACTAATAAAGTCATTATTCCCGTAAGTGTATGCTTTCCCTCCAGAAGTGGCGATGATCTTCCCCGCTTGTTGGCGAGATCCGGCGCCGACCTACTGTCGGCTAGCAGGGTTTCCAGGTATCTCCCACCAGCGGGGTACCGCCCCAGTCAGAACAAGCTCTAAGCTCCCGGTGGTAGTGTAGTTCAAGTTAGGTAAGTGTGTGTAAGGTGCGAGGATAGGATAACGAAGAGGAAGGAAAGATCGCGCACGATCCATAACCATTGTTAGGGTACTGCTCCGGCATTCGTCTCGTGTTGGTCACGGAAAACTATCGATCAGAGCAGCCGGCCTCTACAATTCTCCTCCAGTCAGCGGCTGAATTCCACCAAACTGACAAGTGAGGGATGAAAATCTTGTCACCGTCAGTACTTGAACCTAGGGCCTCCCGGTCAGAGGCACTGCAGTGACATCAGTTGATGCACTGAGCCACCTCTCCCGGTGATGATGACATTGATGAAACTGGCTGCACAGTAGATGACGAAGTTGTAATAAGGAACACGGAAGCAACAATTTCAGGTAGGAAACGTATGCACAGGAGTGGTAGCGGTGAATACCGACAGGTAACGACATTGAAGAATTAAAACGAACGTTTCACACGGAACCAGTTGAGAACGTGCTAAAATTGTTCAACATTAATACAAATTACTTCATTTTAATAGCGTATCATACTATGCAAAGCACAAATAGAAATTAATAAACTTGGCTTAAGACCCGTGCTGATTACTAAAATGTTTATTTATTAAATTTTTTTCTATCATTAACGAAGACGAAAAAATAGCTCAATATACTTAAGATATTTTTAGATCTTAATAAATGACTTCAATCCTTGTATAAAATGACTTCATAATTATCACAAAATATAGGCAACATTGTACTCACTCGTTGTTTATTATTTTAACTGAAAATATCGGCGAAGAAATGGAAGCATGTGCCACATTATATAACAGAAAACAAATATGCGGCAGTGACAATTTAAAACGCAATCTATACAGAGGAAATATATTCGCGTACATTTAATTAAAATACGCATCGTAAAGTGAATTTAGTAGTACGTTATCTCACAAAAATACCTTATGTCTGAGAAATGTAAGTGCTTCCTTTTATTTGGAAGGATTTTTTCACCCTGTATATGATTCTGAGTTTATTGCATTAGATTATTACAGAGGTTATTACTTTACTCGTATATTACCTCACAGTGATGTCTTCTGCGAAATCCGGATGGCAACCGCAAGCATAGTGGTGTCTAAGGATACGTTCGTATTACACAGAAGGCAGAACAGCAGTAGCTTTGCGGCAACGGCAAGAGTGATGTGGATGGACGTGGTGACGATATGCAGAAAATGAGACTGCGCCGCGGCATGGAAAATGTGGTGGGAATTGAAAATGTGGCTGAGATAAAAATTGTGGCAGGGTTAAAAAGTTTCGCTGAGCTGGCTGGAAGGTACGCGGGACTGAAGGTTGGAAGGTGCGGAGGGGCTAGAAGGTGCGGAGGGGCTGGTAGATGCCATGGGACTGGTAGATGCCATGGGACTGGTAGATGCCATGGGACTGGTAGATGCCATGGGACTGGTAGATGCCATGGGACTGGTAGATGCCATGGGACTGGTAGATGCCATGGGACTGGTAGATGCCATGAGACTGGTAGATGCCATGAGACTGGTAGATGCCATGGGACTGGTAGATGCGATGGGACTGGTAGATGCGATGGGACTGGTAGATGCGATGGGACTGGTAGATGCGATGGGACTGGTAGATGCAATGGGACTGGTAGATGCAATGGGACTGGTAGATGCAATGGGACTGGTAGATGCAATGGGACTGGTAGATGCAATGGGACTGGTAGATGCAATGGGACTGGTAGATGCAATGGGACTGGTAGATGCAATGGGACTGGTAGATGCAATGGGACTGGTAGATGCAATGGGACTGGTAGATGCAATGGGACTGGTAGATGCAATGGGACTGGTAGATGCAATGGGACTGGTAGATGCAATGGGACTGGTAGATGCAATGGGACTGGTAGATGCAATGGGACTGGTAGATGCAATGGGACTGGTAGATGCAATGGGACTGGTAGATGCAATGGGACTGGTAGATGCAATGGGACTGGTAGATGCAATGGGACTGGTAGATGCAATGGGACTGGTAGATGCAATGGGACTGGTAGATGCAATGGGACTGGTAGATGCAATGGGACTGGTAGATGCAATGGGACTGGTAGATGCAATGCGACTGGTAGATGCAATGCGACTGGTAGATGCGATGGGACTGGTAGATGCGATGGGACTGGTAGATGCGATGGGACTGGTAGATGCGATGGGACTGGTAAATGCGATGGGACTGGTAGATGCGATGGGACTGGTAGATGCGATGGGACTGGTAGATGCGATGGGACTGGTAGATGCGATGGGACTGGTAGATGCGATGGGACTGGTAGATGCGATGGGACTGGTAGATGCGATGGGACTGGTAGATGCGATGGGACTGGTAGATGCGATGGGACTGGTAGATGCGATGGGACTGGTAGATGCGATGGGACTGGTAGATGCGATGGGACTGGTAGATGCGATGGGACTGGTAGATGCGATGGGACTGGTAGATGCGATGGGACTGGTAGATGCGATGGGACTGGTAGATGCGATGGGACTGGTAGATGCGATGGGACTGGTAGATGCGATGGGACTGGTAGATGCGATGGGACTGGTAGATGCGATGGGACTGGTAGATGCGATGGGACTGGTAGATGCGATGGGACTGGTAGATGCGATGGGACTGGTAGATGCGATGGGACTGGTAGATGCGATGGGACTGGTAGATGCGATGGGACTGGTAGATGCGATGGGACTGGTAGATGCGATGGGACTGGTAGATGCGATGGGACTGGTAGATGCGATGGGACTGGTAGATGCGATGGGACTGGT
This sequence comes from Gryllus longicercus, assembly GCA_038098605.1. Taxonomy (NCBI): domain Eukaryota; kingdom Metazoa; phylum Arthropoda; class Insecta; order Orthoptera; family Gryllidae; genus Gryllus; species Gryllus longicercus. The sequence continues at coordinate 96,594 of JAZDUA010000123.1, forward strand.
AGATGCAATGGGACTGGTAGATGCAATGGGACTGGTAGATGCAATGGGACTGGTAGATGCAATGGGACTGGTAGATGCAATGGGACTGGTAGATGCAATGGGACTGGTAGATGCAATGGGACTGGTAGATGCAATGGGACTGGTAGATGCAATGGGACTGGTAGATGCAATGGGACTGGTAGATGCAATGGGACTGGTAGATGCAATGGGACTGGTAGATGCAATGGGATTGGTAAATGCGAAGGGTCTGGTAGATGCGATGGGACTAGAAGGTGCAGTGGGACTGGTAGATGCGGCAGAGTTAGTAAGTGTGACGGGAGTGGAGAGGCTGATGAGGATGGAGGAGATGGCGAGGCTGGAGGAATGGTGGGGCTGGAGAGAGAGGTGGGGATGGAAGATATAGTGGGTCTTCTAAGAGGCAGCGGGTCTGAAAGAGATGGTGGGGCTGGAGAGGCAGCGGGTCTGAAAGAGATGGTGGGGCTGGAGAGGCAGCGGGTCTGAAAGAGATGGCGGGACTGGTCGAGGTGGTGGAGAGGGTAGCGGGGCCGAAAGGAACGACTGGCGTAGCAAATGCAGCTCAGATGGAAGGCGTGTGGAATTGTGGGTGGGGAAGAGAAGGGAGAGGCAGGCTCAACGTGGGCGAGAGTAACGGTGGAGGCGTTGGCCGCCGTAGGGGCGGCGTATTACGTGGGCGGGTTCGGCGACTTCTGCAGGACCGCAAGCAAGGGAAGCGGTAGCGGAACACATTACGCTGAAAGCATTTTAAAGGTTCCATCGCAGGCCCCGATGCTGCTGTTCCGAGGTTTCCGGGTCGCCTCCTACGAGCTCTCACCCCACCTCGCCCCTCGTGAGCCCTTCCCAACCAAGGAGCTAGCCCGCGCGCCTCGTCCCGCCTCGAGTCACGAGAGCCGCGCGCAACTTTTCAGAGGGAATTATTTCGAATTTGCGCTCTTCTTATGAAGCGTGAAGAGGTGAAAATGAACGAGCGACTGAGAGCTCGTGAATGAAAAGCAGACTCTTTAGAAATGTCAATTCAATTATTTCCCACCTGCCGTACAAAAATAGCATTCAGAGCAAGCCGGTGAGAGAACGCATAACCAGCGCGTTTCAATGAACAATACTACTAATTGCGATGCAGAGTAAAAAAGAATGTTACCTGCATATGTTTTACTGAGGCAGTTTTAGTGAATTGCGTTAATAAACATTTTTTTGAATAGCAACTTCATTTACTGCAATGAGCCATGCTACATGCCCATGATTTGCAGGAAAAGATGAATTGAAAATTATAAACACACAAAAATATTCAAACAAAAGTTTATCATACTGGCTATCAAGGGTACCTTTTATTGAAGCATCGATCACACGCAATGATAATAATAATAATAATAATAATAATAATAATAATAATAATAATAACAATAATAGTAATAAAAATATCAACCTATCCTCCCATAATTTATATTCAAAGTTAACAACCTTGCCTTAACCCAGGGATACAGCCGAAAGGCTGATGCCCATAATTCCACATGTTGATCTCTCGAGGATATAATACAACTGGGCTTCGGAGAGAGAAATGTGGTGGGTGGTCAGTAGTAGCAAACACGAATAATAATAGTGATAGTAATAATAATAATAAAAAAGATTAATAAAATTTTAAAAAACTAGGTGGTTGAACAGTAAGTACTTTCTGTTATTAGTACTAGTTACCTTTAATGATAAAACAGCAATTTCGGTCCATTTTAATACATCTTAGCCATCACTTGTAATGGGTTTTTCAAATATCGTAGAGGATGCGAACATTAATTCTTTTTAAGATAATATATACACAAAAATTTGACCAATCCAAAACGGAAATCCATACAGCGATAAACATTATCGCCCAACAATCAGAAGTAGTCCTGAGAATTTGAAACTTTCGTGTTGTGGGGTTGCAATTGCTACCGTATCTTGTTGTTCTTTTCAACAAAATGTATGCGGGAAATATGAATTGTCAATTTCAAAAATGCAAAACAACTCATATTTACACAAAAAAGGCATGTCCTTATTTAAAGATCTAATTTTGACGAACAATTCTCTTTAAGGCACAAAACACAATCATTAGAATTTTAGTTTTGCAATTTTAAACTTTTGCGTGTTTTAAAAATAAAGGAAATCAACGAAAATTAGACATGACCGATTTTATATGCGTTTTTGCTCTATACGAGAAAAAAATCGGAGGTATTGTTTGGAGATAAGCTTGAAAACTTTAAGGATTCATGTAACTCCCCAAAAAACAAAATAATGTTTGAAATTCATGGGGCCACGACATCTGACAGATAGATTGGAAAATATCAGTTTTCGTGAAAATCCTACCTCTGCATTGTTCACAGACGAACAATTCATATAAGGGATATTATTATTTTTTATGTTACAGTGCATTTCATTTAAGGTTCAGTCGAACGACCACTGAATACCCAATAATAACTATTCTTGTTTACGAAACTTCCTGTATGTTCCGAGTAAACATATCTAAATAATCATAATACCAAAGTTCAAAGAGCGTCGAGTGTGTGCTCAACCTTGAATACTGCAAGAGGTTTATTGAAAATGAGATAGAGTGAACCTGCCTCATATGAGAGGATATTTGCAGGAGAGGTCCACGCTTGTCTGGTAATGAGACCAAACTCAGATATTTCACTGATACACCATTTCATCTACATCAGATTCAACAGTACGCAATCATAATTAAAACTAGTCATTTCGAACGATTTGATACTTGCTGGATAAGCTCGTATGTTATGATCATCCAGTGATTTTTGGAAAAAACAGATTTTATTAAGGAAACTAATCTCTCTGTTTAATACTGAAGTTGTACGATGACGACAAAAACTTTAACTTTTGCAATTTCTAATAATTCTGAGAATTAAACGAAAATGAAATCTGCACCAATTCTTTCAGTACCTTCTGTATGCTTATTTCCAAGGAAACTTTAATAGACACATTTAAAGCCATTTTTATGAAAATTTCGATAATGAATTGTGTAAAGTATACCCAAAATCAAAATATTCGTTTCAAAATCGTAGGGACTTGGGTTCGTCCAGATCAATAGGGGTATGTCAGCTATAAAGAAAATCGTCTGAACGGTTGATCACGAACAGAAAGACATTTGGCCGTAAATAAATATATCGTATCAAGGACCTCCAAAACGTAAAACTGTCTATACAAAGTACAAAAATAGATACAAAAACAGATACAAAAATGCTGCACTTTGTAGGTATCAGGGATCTACAAAATGAATTTTTCTATTCAATAATAGAAATTTTTGCTGCTGCATTACTACTCTTTTTCTAATATATTTATTACGTAATGAGCGAGAAAAAAATAGTGTGATTGATGAAAGCGATAGTATAAATAACCTAGCACTTCATTATTAATTCGATTCTATGTGTACCAATAGCTAGTCTTTCTAAGAAACTGCATTAGTTAAATTTGATTTCCCCAGCTCCAGGGGGCCGACGTTTTCCTGAATTTTCTCCTCGTCCTTCATCAAAGGAATGCAAGGTGAATAGAAAGACGCCTTAGAAATTCCTCGGATTGAGACGCCTCACCTCAATCCCCCCGCACCCCATCCCCTGCTATCCACCGGTGGCGCTCGCTTCAGCGGCGTAAATCTGGTCGAGATCTCGCGCGTGGCCTGTAAAAAACGCCGAATCGATATTGAAGAGTAATTATTTAGAGGCGGAGCGAGCGATGACCGGAGAAATACGAGGCTGCTGCGGGTGACGGCCGACGCTCCTGCGCCGCGCCGCCTGCCTCACTCGCCCTCGCCGCCTCCGCCTACGCCATGTTCCTCGCCTCCCCCCCGACCTCCCCATCCTCCGCGCCCTCGCAATCCACCGCCCCTCCCCATCCACCATTCTCTCCCCGTCCTCCATCACCACCCCCTCCCCATCCTCCGACATCGCCCCTCCTCCTCACCAATCACCATCCTCTCCTCCACTTAGGCCTCCACCCCTCCCCACCACCATCCATCCTTCTCGTTCCCCACCTCCGTCCCGTCCTCCGTCTCATCCGCCCTCTCCCGACCTCTGCCGCCGCCCCGACCTCTACCGCCGCCCCGACCTCTACCGCCGCCCCGACCTCTACCGCCGCCCCGACCTCTACCGCCGCCCCGACCTCTACCGCCGCCCCGACCTCTACCGCCGCCCCGACCTCTACCGCCGCCCCGACCTCTACCGCCGCCCCGACCTCTACCGCCGCCCCGACCTCTACCGCCGCCCCGACCTCTACCGCCGCCCCGACCTCTACCGCCGCCCCGACCTCTACCGCCGCCCCGACCTCTACCGCCGCCCCGACCTCTACCGCCGCCCCGACCTCTACCGCCGCCCCGACCTCTACCGCCGCCCCGACCTCTACCGCCGCCCCGACCTCTACCGTCGCCCCGACCTCTACCGCCGCCCCGACCTCTACCGCCGCCCCGACCTCTACCTCCGCCCCTACCCCATCATCCGTCCCATCCCCTCTCCGTTTTCCGCCACCCCTCCATCCTCATCGTCCACCTCCGTCCCGTCCTCGGCCTCCTCGACCCCCGTCTCGCCCTCCACTTCCACTCCGTCCCCGTCCACTCCTCCGTATCCACTGGCCACAACGCCTTTCAGCCGCTTGCAGTTTTTCTTTGCTTACAACACCCAGGAGTCTGTGCTGTGCCATTCAGAATGCTTTAACAGGGATTCTGCAGCAATATAATTTACGCTTGCAAATATAACGATTACGAGTTATCTTTAGAAATAAATTATGTATTAAAATCGTTCAGTAGTCAACGAGTGTCATATGCAGATAATATGATAAACGCAATACGATCCCCGTAATTATTCTTATGGTGACCCGGAAATAATATGCATTTTTCAATAAACACTTAAAGTAAACTATTGTCTTTTAGTGCTAAATACTTAGGTCTATGTCATGTTCTTCTACTTTTATTTGCCTGTTAGTCGCTACCAGATATCTGCAAAAACTGAGAAAGAGTGCATTTGGTTATTCTAAAGTTAGTAATGTTAGGTTTAGCAAATTAGCTGAACTGCAAATCCACACCAACAAAAATTGAGTCCCTCTCACCCGAGATCAAACAAGATTACGTATTTCTAGTTTCCTAGTCTAATAGCCTATGGTCTAATTTCGTAATCCATATCATAGACTTTAATAGTTCTGGAATTCTTGGATGAATATCGACAGGTTTTGGAATAACGAAAAGTCTGAAGCCAAGTACTTGTCGGAAGAAATCCAAGAAACAGATCAAAAATGGAAAACGGAGAAGACGCTACCTCTAAGAGTTCGCAACGCAGTGCGAGCGAGGCAGATTGCAGTCGGGAGAAGTCACCGCCTCCGCCGACGCGAACTTTGCGAGCCACAGTTCTGGAGCAGAACAAGGGAGCTGCGGTGGCGGCGAACGTTGCCAAAGGCGCCACCGCCGCGCTGCCGTCGCCGGAAGCGCAGGCAAGGCGTTTGAGACCTTGGGAGGGGGAAGGAGGGGGAAGTTCAGAGAATTCTGAGCTGAGCAGACGCAGGGATGCTCGAGGCAGCAACTGCGTTTGAAACCAAATGTCGGCTCGAAGTTTAAGGCGCACCCCGACCAACAGTACTCGTAGCATTCACAAATCGAATAATTCTGATCTCAACTTTCATCCCGAAGATGCATTCAGAAAACTTACTCCAAAGAAAGCTTTTTTCAACTTATTTCAGTATAATAACGCGATTAATCAGGCCCACCAACGTCAGAAACTTATTGAACGAAGGCGACCGAGATCGGAAGAACACGCGATTCAGTGCCCGAAATTTGTTTCAAGAGTTTGAGATCCAATACGATGATCGATCGCATTGATTGATAATTTACGTGGAGTCCCTGATTACTTACAGACGAACACTGAAGAAGGCTATACAACGTGCCACAAAAAATGTTCGATTTACCATTCTCCATCTTGGTCAACCCAATCCTTAGAGGCTGTGATGATGATGATGATGATGATGATGATGATGTAGGGGTATTCAAATTGTAAGGTAAGACCAGGTCAAATTATCCTATGAACCGACTATATCCAGGAACGTGCAGATAAAATCTTAAAATTGAATGAATTTAAAACACAACAAAGTACAATCATGTCTAAATGGAGGCAAAATGAAATATCAGGATGTAAAAGCCACAGGAGAACACTATTAAAATTTGTAAAATAAAAAGACACGTAAATTAGGATAATCCCACTCTCTCAGATGGGGCTATTCATTCCATTCTCGCCATAGGAACCTACAAAGTTTGTCGAGAGACGATTTCCTCGTTACCGAATATCTCTTCAAAAAAGGTGAGAATTCAATTTCTTCAGCGGCTCTCTAACTTATCACAGGGTATGAGCACATTCACCACGGTAAAGTCTGTTCCAAGTACATTGCATACAGGGGCTGGGTCACTGCAGAGAAGCTATTCGTGCGAGAAGCGTCAATACCCAATCCGTCGGCATGTAAGAGTTATATTCTCATACCTAGAACTACAGGATGAGGAAACCCAAGGTTTTATGACATTCTTGAGGGTAAAAACCGAGTAACGACACTGTTTACATGCACTGAGAAGGAACGTTTTAAATAAAACTTGGTATCGCGCGCAGGAATCGTAGGGACGACTATCTCTGACTTCCTCGTGGCGAACTTCGCGGTCTGGTCAGCTATCTCGTTTCCAGTTGCGTAGCTGGGGGCCCAACCGAAACCAAGTTCCACCACAAACACGATGTACTTGAAGTGAAATATTTATTTCACGAGCAGAGAAGGAGAAAGTGGATTGAATTTTAAAATAGCTGCAAATCTCAACATACAATAGACGCTGATTGAATGTATTTTTTTTGCCACTTATAGGGCACATGTCACTCCAAGGTAAACGTTGAAAGAAGAGTCCCTCAGGGTCAGCAATTAGCTGAACCAGTATTTCAAATGGTAATTCTCCCACTTATGGAAGGAAACTCACGAAAGTGTGGGAGACTCGAGGTGCGGCAACAAACAAAACACAATAGAGGGGGTGCCGAAAGTGATCGTACACCAAAGAAAATATGACAAAAGTATTTATAGAACATGAATGGGATGTTAGAGAAATATATATATCACATTTATTACTACAAGAAATCTACTTTTACTCTCTCACATTAAAAAGCTGCAACTAGAATTTTAAAACCCATTCTTGAACATTAACTATTCTAATTTATTGTAAAAACATGTATAAATCTTTTAAAATATCAAATATCAAATGTATGTCTAACACAAAGAAATGGAATTTTTCTAACAAATCATCAGAAAACAAACCCCTGGATGGTGAATGTATAAAACCTGCAAAGGAAAACAGTCATTCAACAAGCGTGGATGAACATAAACTAATATTATAAAGAATAAACGCTTTTTTATTTTTGGATATTTATCCAGCATTTTTAATGATTTACATTTATTTTTTTAAATTAAGAGAATCCAAATTCAACTACTTAAAGGAGCTTGTATTTTAGTTGCATTTACTAGCAGAATCAAACAAAACGAAACTATCCTCGTTCAACTATATTTTTATTCGTCTGCATTTAAAGTATTTTAAGTACTTATTTTTTTAAATTCACCTACTTTATATATTTAAATATGTCTCTAAAACACATGCCCCAAAACTCAAAAATACAGTTTTTCTAATACAACATATATTTAAAATACGTATTTCAAATACAACTATTTAAATACTGCACAACCCTGTACACTTATACTGAGGAAAATTAATTTCACGTGAACTAGACTAACCTATATAATCAAACTAGTTACGTTAATTTGAGTTTCAATTCACAGTATGTAATACATTCTTTTGAAATAAAAATTGATATTTTTCAGCTTTTTGTATAAGATACAAATAGAAAACTGCTGAGAAATACTTCATTGATTTGCACCGCTCACTTTCACAGTACAAATTTTTGTTCAGTTTAAACACTTAAATTTGTTGTAAATACTTAATTTTGGAGTTCAGGTAAATCTAAAAGAAATCATGTTCTCACAAGTTACTAAGTACTTCCAATAAGTCAGTAACATGTATAGATTGCAAATACGGCACTTGTCTATTACTAAAAATCGATGACAATTATATTTAATACAATCACTGGTCAAAAAAGAATAATAAATTTGACACCGTAATTCTTCAAAACAATGAGAGAAATCACATACCTTTAACCACTCAAACAATCGCAGTGCTCTCATTTTTTATATGAACGTATAAATCTAGCAAGTCACTCCGTTCAAAAGAGCAAAAGACTCTGCGATGTTGCCGTTAAAACCTGAGAGACCTTTCATGGCAGCACTCAAACGCAATTTCCTGAATCTTCCTCCGCATTTCGATGGAGTTTTCTTACAACGCCATCACCAACTTCATACGCACGAGGAAGCGTAAAAATATTTCACGGGGTCACAGCCTCACGCTCCCGCAAAAGAACAAAAGAAAGAAAAAAGAAAGAAAAAAGTCACTCCTGTTCTCGGCGCAGAAGTCACAAGACGTAGAGGAAGAAGAAAAAGAATTAATTAAGCGAGTCGTACGAAGAGGCGGCGGAAGGCCGTTGAAGAAGAAGAAACGGGCTTGGCGGTGGTGATATTCATAAAACAGTGCACTCGCGGAAGCGCTGGCAGGGAACGCGGCCGGGCGCCTGCTTTCTCTCGGGGGGTGCTCCCCCGCTACCGCCTCACGGCCCCGCCCCCCCGTCCCCGCTCCCACGGCCACGCCCCCATGCCCCACCCCACCCCCACAGCCCGTCCCCGTCCCGCCCCCCCCGGCCGCGCCCCCCCGGCCGCGCCCCCCCGGCCGCGCCCCCACGTCCCCGCCCCCGTGCCCGCTCCCACGGCCACGCGCCCATGCCCCGCTCCCACCCCCACAGCCCGTCCCCGCCCCCCCGGCCCCGTCCTCGGGCCTGTCTCCGACCTCGGCCCCCCCCCCCCGCCCACAACCCCGCCCCGGCTCTCGCCAGATCAGATAGCAGCAGAGGCGCTGTTGGCCGACTTCCATCCTTCATTGCCGTGCGGACAGCTATCGATTCTCTAGCGCCCCCGGGCGCCGTCGATTGCTGCGCCGGAGACGGGAGGAAGGCGAAGACGGCGGGGGTAGAAGACTGAGGCGGCGGCGCTTGCTGGATGGTAGCGCGGGCGGGACGGAGCGGTGGCGGCGGTGGCGCGGCGGGGTGGGGGTGGGGGTATGGGGTCGGAGCCGGCGGCAGCGTCGCAGGGTTGGCAGTGATTGAGGTGGAGGTACGAAAGTAAGGAAGTCCCTGTGAGCGCTCTCGCAGAGGCGTATTGTGATTATGAAAGAGAAATGACAAAGGGAGTTCAAAAGAGGGAAAATTTTCAGATAGCGTATCTCAGCCGGAGTTCGAATAGTGTAAAATTAATGTTAGGAAAGGTGTTCGGGAAGTCGTCACTATTCAAGAGAGAGATGGATCTAAGATCCAATTATTTCAAATGAAAGGGATGGATGTAAAAATAACACGGAGGGGTGGAGGGTTAGATTAGGAAGGAGTTCCTCTTTTTCAAAGACAAAGAATATTATGTTTTGAGGAATATCAGCGCACAAGACCAAACAGGAATAGTTGAACGTGGATAGATATCTTACGATGTGTTTTTGAAAGAGGTCGTTTAGATTAGAAAGAATTGACTGCTCACAGGCCCGATAAAAACGTAAACACATATAGTGGTAGATTCAAAACATATACAGACTGAAGAAACAACGGTGCAATGACACGACTGCAAATCAAGCGTCAATAAAAAAAATCTTCGACAGGGGCAAAAGAAGTCGTGTTTGCGCCAAGAGAGTTGCACTTCGAGACTTGTACATTCGGAGTTACATACTTAAACTCTGAGGCCTGTCACCCATAATCGATTTTCCTTTCCATTTTCTTTTCCATTTTGTCCCCAATTACAACGAATAACATAAGCACGCCGACAACAGCTTCCGCAGCTCTTCACGACCTCTTCCCCTCTCCTCTTCCTTTTTCTTCTTCGCCGCCTTCCACGTCCATCTCTATCCGTCACGCGCCCCCACCCTCAGTGCCGCTCTGGCCCCCTCCTGTCTCCCCGGGCGCTGGTGAATTAACGCGCCTCCGAGGGCCCTGGCGAGGCGAGGTGCCGTCGCCTTCGCCGCGCCGATCTGAAATATTTACAGCCGGGAAAGTAGGGTAAACAAGTCGAGAACCACTCAATGCCAAGAAACTGTGTTACAAGGACGAACGAACGAACGGTTGGACAGAGAGGGAGAGGCCTAAGAGAGAGAGACGAAGGTCAATTCGGAACAAGGTTCAGCGCAGCCTTTGTTGAGACAGTTTTGAATAAAATATTTTTGGCGCTCTTGAAGGAGGGCGATCCATTTGGTGCGAGGTATTTCGGGTGACTAAGCCTTCTTAGGTATGTAGTAGCTATTACTCGCGCAACTTTTCTTGAAGGTTGACCTTGCTTCTCCCTCTCTGGTACAATAAACAGATGAATGGAAAAGCTCGCAGGGAGCACTGATGACAACATTCCAAACACATCTTCAGTGTCGCGAAATAAAAACAATTTTCTTTTGAAGACGAGAGCTTCTATAGGTTATTTTCTCCAAAAATGTAAAGAAATAACCGAAGCAGGTACGGATCTATCACAGAAAATACCTCAAACTCTTGATAAAGTTGTTTTTTTATAATAATATTTTATTTTGCAATTTGTTTGGGTATAAACATTTGGCAAAATTACATACAATTTTAATAACATGAGAGGAGTAAGGTCCATTGACCGTACTCCTAATATTACATTTTTTCTAATTAACACACACTAAACATATTTGATAACTGAACTAAACTAACATACTAAAAATATACGATGATAAGCATATTAATAATAAAACAGAAAATAATATAACAATTTATAGTCGATATGTCAGGTCTAAAGTATGATATCGTTTACGTCGTCTGGTAGTGTCACTATTGTCTAGTAAGTTAATGACAAGAATACTTTGATGGTTATGTAGTCGTTGTAAGTATTTTGCGCTGGTCTTGTTAATTTCTTCTTTTATTGTTGTCATTTGTAAGTCTCGCTGTATTGTGGCGTTCGTTACGTACCAAGGAGCATTTACAAATTTTCTTAAGCTTTTAGATTGGAAACGTAATATTTCAATATTTGAATTTTGAGCTGCTCCCCAAAGTTGTATTCCATATGTCCAGACAGGTTTTAGTAATGCTTTATACAGAAGAATTTTGTTTGCGATGCTTAAGGATGAGTTTTTTCCTAATAGCCAGTTTAATCTGATAATTTTGAGATTTAATTCTTTTCTTTTATTCTTTATATGTGTTTTCCATGTAAGTCTTCTGTCCAGTGTAATTCCAAGATATTTTGCTGAGTCGTTTTGAGGAAAAGGTTGTGATCCGATTTTTATAGGAGGGCATGTTTCGTGCTTAAGAGGAAGGTAACTTGGGCAGACTTCATGTCATTTGTCTTGAGGCGCCAGCGTTTTTGATGACGTTAGAACGCAAATTTCTGAGAACGTTACGAAGGCGTGACTGATTCTCCAGACATTGGCTTTGCTCTATAAAATCAAGTGGCCGATTTCATAACTAATACCCCCACTCTGCCCGCATTTCTTCAAAGTCTACTACACTTGTTCGTCCAATTTTAGAATATGGAGCGGCATGCTGGGACCCGTACAGAAAAGGGCAAATCGAAGCGTTAGATAAAATTCAAAAACGGGCCTCAAAGTTTGTAAATCACGGGTGCGTTGGTAACGAACGAGAAGAATGGGAGTCCTTATCTAAGAGAAGGGAACGGGCGCGTTTATGCGTAATGTATAAGACATACAGAGGGGACACAGCATGGGCAGATATCGGTAAAAGATTACAGAAATCAGATTATAAAAGCAGGGGAGACCATCCTTGGAAAATACGATGTAGAAAGTAAAGAACTGATGTAGGCAAGTTCTCCTTTGTGAATCGCACTATAGTAGATTGGAATAAACTACCTGCAAAAGCACTAGAGGCTCTTCCTTCTAATGTAGCCAAATTTAAAAATATGCTTCATTCCATCTAGATCATCTCGAATAATACTGACTGAGACATTTATCTTTATTATTATTATTATTATTATTATTATTATTATTATTATTATTATTATTATTATTATTATTATTATTATTATTATTATTATTATTATTATTATTATTATTATTATTACTTTTATTATTATTAATATTACTATACTTTTATTATTATTATTGTTATAATTATTATCGTCATGTCCCTTATACAGTGAAGTGATGTGAAGTGTAGTGTAGTGAAGAGTTATGTAAACTAGAAGTGAATTTAGAGTTAGCTAGAAATAAATTGGAACTATGATATCGACCCCTAATTCTAATAGTAAACCTAATTGTAAATGTTGAAAATGTTTAGTAATTCTAATTCTAATTGTTATCATGTTTGCCACCGAGCATTAGCTCAAAGCGAACTTTAATAAATCTATCTATCTATCTAAAATCCATCGTTCAAGAAAAGTTGGGAGAGTAATACCCGTGTTGTAAAATGTCAATTTATATACAATTTTTTGTTAGGAATTAAATTCAGAGAAAAAACACAAACAACAAACAGGTTTTCCTTTCAGTGTCGATAAGAAGGGGGAATTATATTATTGTCCTCTTAAGATGTTTAAAACTATTGATCCAATGTTCCCAGTTGTTTATGGGCACTATATACGTAGATATTGAAATAAGTAAGATGTTAGAGAACGCTTTCATTGCCAGAATGTGTTTTCCGGGTTTAATATATTTAATAGAAATGATTAATAATTTAGACGTTTTTATTTAATTATTTCTGAATACTTGCAATATAGTATTTTCTTACCTATGGAGTCTTTGGGAGAACAGTAAATATATTGTCCAGATAATTATTCATTCAGTTCCAGTAGTCGCAATTCAATAGACAATATTCTCCACACTCATTAGTAAACGCATGATTAAGTACAGCAGGTGAGCTAGGTGAGCAAAAGGTTCATTTGAAAGTCTACACTGTCGTCCGCCTTGGTACTGAATAATTTACGGTTCCATTGCAGAGGATAATTATTATCTCTACGTTTCTACGAACTCGCACTATCGCACTTCATTTCTAAAAGAGCTAAGAATCTGTTTTTCATGAATCTCTTTCTCTCTGAACAGACACAAATGCAAATATCCTGGATAAACAGGTAATTGAGTTCTGATAACAAATCGTGGTCCTAACCAGCATAGAAAATAAAAGCTAAAAAATGCAACTAAAGGAGCGCCATTTCCTCTTAGCCTGGTAGGCCATTCATGTGCCCGGAGCCCCAGGCGCCCACTGTGTAAGGCAGCTTGCTCGCCTCTCAGTTCGCAAAATGCATTGCTCCAGGTCGGGCGATCATCATCGACCATTTGCTTCCGGCGGCCGCGCGAAAAACAGGTCGCCTCCCTGGAGTGGCCCGCAGGCGGAAGGGGCGCGGGACTGGGCGGAGTGGGGCGGAGCGGTAGCGAGGCAAGGGCGAGGCGGGGCTGTGCGGAGACGTGCGGGGCCATGCAGTGCTGGGCGGGGCGGAGCGGGGCGGAGCGGGGCGGAGCGGGGCGGAGCGGGGCGGAGCGGGGCGGAGCGGGGCGGAGCGGGGCGGAGCGGGGCGGAGCGGGGCGGAGCGGGGCGGAGCGGCGCGGAGCGGCGCGGGGCGGCGCGGAGCGGGGCGTAGCGGGGCGTAGCGGGGCGGAGCGGGGCGGAGCGGGGCGGAGCGGGGCGGAGCGGGGCGGAGCGGGGCGGAGCGGGGCGGAGCGGGGCGGAGCGGCGCGGAGCGGCGCGGGGCGGCGCGTAGCGGGGCGGAGCGGGGCGGAGCGGGGCGGAGCGGGGCGGAGCGGGGCGGAGCGGGGGCGGAGCGGGGCGGAGCGGGGCGGAGCGGGGCGGAGCGGGGCGGAGCGGGGCGGAGCGGGGCGGAGCGGGGCGGAGCGGGGCGGAGCGGGGCGGAGCGGGGCGGAGCGGGGCGGAGCGGGGCGGAGCGGGGCGGAGCGGCGCGGAGCGGCGCGGGGCGGCGCGGGGCGGCGCGGAGCGGGGCGTAGCGGGGCGGAGCGGGGCGGAGCGGGGCGGAGCGGGGCGGAGCGGGGCGGAGCGGGGCGGAGCGGGGCGGAGCGGGGGCGGAGCGGGGCGGAGCGGGGCGGAGCGGGGCGGAGCGGGGCGGAGCGGGGCGGAGCGGCGCGGAGCGGCGCGGGGCGGCGCGTAGCGGGGCGGAGCGGGGCGGAGCGGGGCGGAGCGGGGCGGAGCGGGGCGGAGCGGGCGGAGCGGGGCGGAGCGGGGCGGAGCGGGGCGGAGCGGGGCGGAGCGGGGCGGAGCGGGGCGGAGCGGGGCGGAGCGGGGCGGAGCGGGGCGGAGCGGGGCGGAGCGGAGCGGCGCGGACCGACGTGGGGCGGGGCGGGGCGGGGTGGGGTGAGGCAGCGCGGGGTGGGGCGAAGCGACGTGGAGTGGGGCGAGGCAGCGCGGAGCGGCGCGAGGGGGCGAGACGTGACGCAGGACGGTGGCGAGGCGGGGCGCGGGGCGGGAGGCGGGGGTGGGGTCGGAAGCGGAGGCGATGGCGAGGGGCCGCGGGGGCAGCGTCAATATTTAATCAGCGGTTACCTTTCTCCCCAAAAACTAATTTCCTAACTGTGCTGCCAACGAGTCGGAAGGCTGGGAGGGGTTTGCTCAGGCTGCCTCATCGGGAGGAGAATCCTCTTATCCCACACCGCGCCCCCTCCCCCGATGTGCTGCCCCCGCGCACTAGCGCCCAAGACAGACCGCGGATGTCGGAAATATAGTTCTGCGAGAAGGAGCGCGACGTGGAATGTGGCAGTAGGAACAACTGCAAGTTAGATCAGGTTACGCCATCGAATCGAGAACGCGTGTAATGTACGAATCTTATTATTTTTGACAATAAATTCTCCGTTGTCGGTATTGTTTGCATGCGTATGCGAGTATGTTTCTTCACAACAAATTAGATAAAGGGACATTTTGCAAATTTTATTTTTTAATTTCTGTGAAATTAATATTTCGTAAATCAATAACTGTATTCAAATGAAATTATACAATTTAAAGTACAAGTAGCATCTTAGCCATAATGATCTCAACACTACTAAATACATTTTGCAGTGAAATTTTACCCAGAAAGAAAGTAACTATTTATTAAGAAGATACAATATTTTCTTATTTTGTCTATATTTTCCCTCCCAAATTCTCCCAATTCTCAACAAAAAGGAATCAAAGTAAACCCTGGTGTCATTTATTCGTCAATTGTAATGAGTTATTGCTATTCACCTCAGGACACTTAATTTCTTATGAACAATTCTAGCTAAATGAATTATTACTATAAAAAATAAAGACTAGACAGAAATATCTCAATTCGTGTTACTGTCCCAGTGCCATAAATATTCTAACAATATCATTATAACTAAGATATCGATATTCAAATATTTTTCAATAGTAGGTGTATACTTTCTTCAGAAATGCGGATACATATGTAACACTTTCATTCTGCAAAAGTGACTGTAGAAAAATATGTAAAGGTTTCTAATTTAAAAAAAAGATATAAAATAATAATAATAATAATAATAATAATAATAATAATAATAATAATAATAAATACATAAAAGTATCAGGGTTTGTAATAAATTTCAATTAAATGGTAGAAATATCGTAGAAAATAGTTTATTTCGGCACCAAAATTTCCAGTCTATTAAAAGGATTGACACATTCCCCAATGATTAAAATAATTAGTTGTTATTTAAATAAATGAATAAAATTTTCCACAAAACCGTATTCTGCTCATCGCCTTGCGATTCCCATCCACGCAGGTGGCGCGGCTCGTGGCCGCAAGGGTTGCTGTCGGGGGATTCGACTCGCAAAGCGCCGCCGCCGCCGCCGCACGCCTAGCGCCGGAGGGCGCCTCGCGTTGTAGCGGTAATCGGCAGGGCGGAGCGGAGCGGGGCGGGGCGGGGCGGGGCGGGCCGAGCAAAGTATGGGCTGGACGGCGCGGCCCGGGCCGGTTAAGGGGTGGGAAGGGCGGGACGAGTAGGAGTTTCTAATTAAAGGAAATAATAATAATAATAATAATAATAATAATAATAATAATAATAATAAATACATAAAAGTATCAGGGTTTGTAATAAATTTCAATTAAATGGTAGAAATATCGTAGAAAATAGTTTATTTCGGCACCAAAATTTCCAGTCTATTAAAAGGATTGACACATTCCCCAATGATTAAAATAATTAGTTGTTATTTAAATAAATGAATAAAATTTTCCACAAAACCGTATTCTGCTCATCGCCTTGCGATTCCCATCCACGCAGGTGGCGCGGCTCGTGGCCGCAAGGGTTGCTGTCGGGGGATTCGACTCGCAAAGCGCCGCCGCCGCCGCCGCACGCCTAGCGCCGGAGGGCGCCTCGCGTTGTAGCGGTAATCGGCAGGGCGGAGCGGAGCGGGGCGGGGCGGGGCGGGGCGGGCCGAGCAAAGTATGGGCTGGACGGCGCGGCCCGGGCCGGTTAAGGGGTGGGAAGGGCGGGACGAGTAGGAGTTTCTAATTAAAGGAAATAATAATAATAATAATAATAATAATAATAAATACATAAAAGTATCAGGGTTTGTAATAAATTTCAATTAAATGGTAGAAATATCGTAGAAAATAGTTTATTTCGGCACCAAAATTTCCAGTCTATTAAAAGGATTGACACATTCCCCAATGATTAAAATAATTAGTTGTTATTTAAATAAATGAATAAAATTTTCCACAAAACCGTATTCTGCTCATCGCCTTGCGATTCCCATCCACGCAGGTGGCGCGGCTCGTGGCCGCAAGGGTTGCTGTCGGGGGATTCGACTCGCAAAGCGCCGCCGCCGCCGCCGCACGCCTAGCGCCGGAGGGCGCCTCGCGTTGTAGCGGTAATCGGCAGGGCGGAGCGGAGCGGGGCGGGGCGGGGCGGGGCGGGCCGAGCAAAGTATGGGCTGGACGGCGCGGCCCGGGCCGGTTAAGGGGTGGGAAGGGCGGGACGAGTAGGAGTTTCTAATTAAAGGAAATAATAATAATAATAATAATAATAATAATAATAATAATAATAGATACATAAAAGTATCAGAGTTTCGTAATAAATTACAATTAAATGGTAGAAATATACGTATTAAATTATAATAACGGGTGGGGTGTTTCGCGGGGGGCTGGGCTGGGGCGGGACGGGATTGGGCGGGGCTAGGCGGGACGGGTAAGGTATGGGTGGGGCGGTGCGGGGCGCGTAAAAACTGGATGAAGAGGGCCGGAGGAGTAGTGAGCGGGGGAAACGGGGCGGGGAGGGGTAAAGCAGAGAGGGCCGTGGTGGAGTGGGGTGAAGGAGAGAGGGGCGGAACGTACGGAATGCGGCGGGCGGAGAGGAGATGGGAGGGGAGGGGAGGGTGGGGAGGGGATGGGAGGGCGGTGGAGGGGAGGGAGGGGATGGGAGGGCGGTGGAGGGGACGGCGGGGGAGGGGAGGGCGGGGGAGGGGAGGGTGGGGTGGGGCGCGGGGGGAAGGGCAGGGACGTGTTGTTGAGGTGCGGAGAGGGCGGGGCAGGGCGGGTCTTTGTGGGGGAGGCGGGTATAGGATGGGGATAGGGCGGGGATTAGGGCGGCGCGAGCGTAAAGGGCCTCCGTCGCCGCTTAATCCGCTTGGGCCGCGCTCGCGACCAGCGAGGCTGCGGTCGGTGGCGGCCAGCCGTTCGCCAGAGAACTTCGCCCCGCCCCGCCCCGCCCCGCCTCTTTTCCTCTCCCGCTGGCCACCGCCGCTCCGTCGAATCCTCGCCGATAAGGCCATCGACTCGCGTTGCGCTGTTAGCTGATACGGCCCATCCACGCCGACTGCGTGGCCCCACTTCCCTCCGCAAAACCCTGGCTTTCCTTTCTATGCAGTTCTCCGCCGATCGCTGCGTGTAATGTTCTAGCCGGGGTCTCTTCACGTCCAAACACGTCCTGCCTCTCTCATAATCATTGGATAGCCACCTCCCTTTATAATCGCCACCCCACAGCTTTGTTTTATTTTCAGCCGTGACCTATCCGATCAGAGAAAATATAAAGAATCAATGGATTTGTAGAAAAAATCGTGCATGGTTTCCAACCAAAGTAGATTTCCAGTGAAAGAATAAGGAAAATAAACGTAATATAAACTCAAGAATAAAATATCATGATTTTGCAAGAATTATTTATTAGTTATGAAAATATTTCGGTTAATTATAAATACAAATATTATTAACGCATCTGTTTTAATGCGTCGTTACTTAAGTGCTTCTTAACTTTCTAGAATACGTATTCTAGAAAGTGGGAAGAAGTGCAGTAAAAATTTTCGACGTTTCAGAATTACCACTGAAAAAAAGTTGTTTTCTTCGAACAGTATTTCTGTCTGTCTGTCTCACCGTATGCCCAACACCTAAACCATGCTCAAGATTTCCACCAATGTACGAACTCCTCCATCGTTCGGGCAGAACTCCTGTTTCTGCGAATTCAAAACGTAAGAGGGTCTTAATTTCGAGTACTTCACATGAATAAAGTCCTTAAGAAATGTTCCCAAAATATATAAAACCGTTTTCTTTAAATGCTGAAATACAGCAAAGTACGCTTAAAATACGATATATGTCATATTTTAATTAAAACTTCTGACATTCCGAAAAAAACAAATTCGAAGCTAAACTTCCTAAACTTTTATTATTGAAACTAAAAACTTCTTTCTGAATGAAATATCTATGATTTAAAGATCTAATATTGTAAACATATTTTTTGTAAATATTAATAGTTTTGCTTAATTTTGAGTAGATAGTGACAATTTTCACTAATACTTCAAACAATTTTGCTCAAAAAGTGTTCATTTTTTTTGTTTTAAACTCTTTGTAATTATAGAAACCAAGACAATGAATTTTATTGCACAACCATAATTTTTATTTCAATATTTGAAATTTAAAAAATTGAAGATATTCTTATTGTCGATGTGACGGTGCCAAATAACATAATGAGCGCGGCTGGATTTTAATACAGCATATATACGCGCTTGTATTCAAATACCAATCCCAATAAATATTTTTGCATGGTTGGATAAACACGCAGAGGCATGCAGCGAGAACCACATGTAACCCGATGCTGCCCCCGTACATAGTTGGAAATTTGCAAAATGTTTCCGCGGGTTCAAATACTATCGTAATATACTGTAATGGTTAAAGATATTACCAGAAAGTATGTGCTATTCAAGTACCCCTAGTTTATCCTTTTTTGTTATTTAAGGTCGCATCAACATCTACGTCATTAGCGATTACTTAATGAATTTAACGTTACTATTAAGGTGACGTGATATGGTGATGATAGGGGGTGAAAGGACGAACACAAATACAACCATGCCCAAAGCGGGACTCGAACCCGCGATCCTTCGGTTCGAGATCGCTACGGCACTACTGTCTTAACAATCACGGCCTTCGGGACGGCTCATCCTTTTTTATGCAAATACAAGTTCTGATTCAACATTTAGTCACTTCAGGAGAGACCTTTGTCTTGAGTTTGTGGTGCTTCATGTTTCGAAGTTTTGAAGTGTTGCCGACCAAACCGCGTGGCCAGGCCTCGCACACCCTCCAAAAGCCGCAGGAGGCGCGAGAGCCCAGAGACGGAATACTGCTGCTTCCCGAGGACATCAATCGATAAAAAGAGAAACGGCGGCGGCGGCGGCGAAGGCGCAAACGTCGACGTGGGCGTTGGGGAAAAAGGGAAACGGCGGTAGCGCTGACTCGTTGTGGTGGTCGTGGTGGTGATATTATTCGTGGTGGTGATGGTGGTCGTGGTGGTGATGGTGGTCGAGGTGGTGATGGTGGTCGAGGTGGTGATGGTGGTCATGGTGGTCATGGTGGTGATGGCGGTCGAGGTGGTGATGGCGGTCGAGATAGCGGTCGAGGTGGTGGTCGTGATGGTGGTCGAGGTGGTGATGGTCGTGGACGTGGTGGTGGTCGTGGTGGTGGTCGTGATGGTGGTCGTGGTCGAGGTGGTGATGGTCGTAGTGCTGGTGGTGATGGTGGTCGAGGTGGTGATGGTGGTCGAGGTGGTGATGGTGGTCGAGGTGGTGATGCTGGTCGAGGTGGTGATGCTGGTCGAGGTGGTGATGCTGGTCGAGGTGGTGATGCTGGTCGAGGTGGTGATGCTGGTCGAGGTGGTGATGCTGGTCGAGGTGGCGATGCTGGTCGAGGTGGCGATGCTGGTCGAGGTGGCGATGCTGGTCGAGGTGGTGATGGTGGTCGAGGTGGTGATGTTCGTCGAGGTGGTGATGGTGGTCGAGGTGGTGATGGTGGTCGAGGTGGTGATGGTGGTCGAGGTGGTGATGGTGGTCGAGGTGGTGATGGTGGTCGAGGTGGTGATGGTGGTCGAGGTGGTGATGGTGGTCGAGGTGGTGATGGTGGTCGAGGTGGTGATGGTGGTCGAGGTGGTGATGGTGGTCGTGGTGGTGATGGTGGTCGAGGTGGTGATGGTGGTCGTGGTGGTGATGGTGGTCGTGGTGGTGATGGTGGTCGTGGTGGTGATGGTGGTCGTGGTGGTGATGGTGGTCGTGGTGGTGATGGTGGTCGTGGTGGTGATGGTGGTCGTGGTCGTGATGGTGGTCGTGGTCGTGATGGTGGTCGTGGTCGTGATGGTGGTCGTGGGGGTGATGGTGGTCGTGGTAGTGATGGCGGTCGTGGTAGTGATGGCGGTCGTGGTGGTGATGGCGGTCGTGGTGGTCGTGGTGGTGATGGCGGTCGTGGTGGTCGTGGTGGTGATGGTGGTCGTGGTCGTGGTTGTCGGTAATACTGGTGGTGTAGTGTTGGAAAAGGGTGACTCCACACATGCGGTATTCGGCGAATCCCGAGCAGTGTGGACGGATTGCTTGCTATTCGCCGAGATCCGAACATTCGGTATTCACCCTACCCACCGCGTGTCGGTCTTTAGAACAAATCAAAGGGAACGAACATTCGCAGAATAAATCAGCTGCTTGGAATTGGGCGAGCAGTAGCTCGCTACTCGGCGAATGCCGAAAGTGTGAAGCCGTCTTTAGGCTGCGATTGTGGTAAGACCGGTAGACGTTTTGGCGATGGTGCTGTAGGGTTAGCATAGAAGACGCCATGGAAACAGTGACAGTGGGGGAGTAAGTACGGTGGTGTGACAAATGCGGTGGCGATGGGTGCAACAGAAGTGAAAGTGGCGGTGGCAGAGTAGACAGAGACGATGCGATGGCGGCAGCTGAGGGTGGGAAGATGGGATGTCATCGGAATTTCGAATGCTACCAATCTTGGAACGAAAAATCCATTATAGACTGAAAGGGTACGTTATTCGTTTTTTAATATTTTTAAAATATTTTCTTTGCTTCAGCGGTGCGTTAAGTAATGAAAGACTGCCGCATGCTGAACTTTATAATCGGGTGGATATGTGATACGAATTTTGAAGAGCGCTATGTTATTTTAGAATGAATATAAGATGCAATCAAAAAATGACAAAGTTAACAAAATAGTAAAAGCAAAGATATTGGTACCACATTACAAATATCCTCATATTATTTGTAGCGTTTTTATAAAATTATAGTAATTATATTTCATTTGAGAATTTACTAATATTTTTGCCAACACATCCAAAACTCTCTTCTCCAAACTGCTTGAGAACACGAAATTTCACCTTCTTAATAATTCTCGTAGAAATATTTCATAAAAAATCACCTTATAGCTGCATATGTGATCAACAATTATTTTATCGCTTTTGTTGCTGCATCTGCACAGTGAGGTCATAGACAGTGAGAATTTAACGCGCACTACTCTGAAAATTAAGAATGAAGAAACAAGACAGTTTTAATCAATTTTTTCTGATTTCATAACACTTGCGTTGTTGTAGTTAATGTATACATTTCGATCTGCAGTTATTAGAGCGTAACATTTCCTCAGATTACATATAATACATAGGGAGACATACGCATTTGCATAAAATGATCATCATGTGAAAGCTGAGGCCGATACAGAAATTCTGACATTACACCTCAATTGAGAGGCAAATTATCTTCCACAAAAGTGTGTATAGTTCTTGTTACACAAAAAGTATTTTTTAGACCAGTGTAATTAATCAATATGGTTCTCAGTGAAGCAACTTATTATGAATTTCAATGAGGACGACATGTTCAATGTAGAATTTTCATGTAAACAACAGTAAAATCTTATGCGATATCTTATGGAACATGTAAGATTTTGCAGCTTGAGAAACATAACTGGCAGCGTTTAAGGCCTCAACAACATTTACGGGTCCTAGCACCATTTTCTGAATTATTAAGCTGATAAATCGTCCTCCTTTAGGGATAACAGTCTTCCTTTTATAGATCCTGTCCTTCCTCGAAAAGTGTCCTCCTACCTGTCCTCCTTTTCGGTATTTTAAAACTAATCTGTTAATATATATATTTAGAGATGCCGCGCCGAACTGTAACGCTTCCATTGCGGTACAGTGGAACAGTACATGGTACAGTTCGGAAAGACAGGATTAGGTTGTCAGACCGGCGAGATTCCCAACTCGTACTGCCGGATTTTCAACTCGTACTGCGGAAAAAAGTAGTTTCGCGAACAGCGTAAAAAATTTTGGAAAATAATTGAGATGGAGGAAAATAAGCGGAAAAATACTTTTTTATTTAAATACTTAAAAGGGACATAAGCATAATTAGGGTATTTTTGTTTGAATGAATAAAGTGTTACATTTATTCATATTATACTTTTTTCTCATTTTTTTCGTCCACCTTTTAATTATAAAAAAATGGCCACCTTAGAATTATACACGATTGATGTGTCCGAGAAAAGATAGGTTGCTTGGCGATTGAGTCCGTACCGTTTAAAATGTTTATCGACATTTTAAATTCCATATTTCACAAAAATACAAGTTACAGGACAAAAATACGTGTGATACCATCCCCCACACATTAGATTTCAGACTGATATTGCATTTCCGTAAGTTACGAGTTCTTCACTCTTAAGCAAAAAAATCGTTTTTCGCGTAATTATTAATACGATTTAAATGATTTAAGCCATTATGTAACTTTACAATCGATAACTCATCATCGTTGAAAACCACTTTCCTATTTGGCTTCGCTTCGTTCACCGCTGAACCTAACCTGCGGTAACAACTTGTGCAGAATTGATGAAACACATTACCTAAATTGCCCTTCTCTTACGACGCACCTACTTCATTTTAGATGACGTCAAATCATCGACATGTCGATATCAACTGCAACAAACCACTCACACAAAGCAATTCATCGAAACTCAGCCACTTGCGCTGGGACGGCCATCGGATACACGTAAAGTAATTTTCAGTCAATGTCATCAGATTTCTATAATAACAGTCCATAATGGGGAATCAATTTAAAAAAAAGTATTTTTAGGAGTTTTTTGTGCACTTACTATCCGGTAGCTAATCCTACATATTTTTCACATGTACATAGGAATCACAGTTCATCAAAGGAACACTGGTTTACCTGAAACAAAAGAAAACACACTGTTAATTACTCAATATTGATGATGATATAAAGCAAACCTTAGAAATAATGTTTTAAACTAAGACATTTTGGTATTATCTGTGATGAGAATCATCATCCTTTCTTTAACATCTTTAAGAGAAAGATGCGGTGTTTTACAACGTATAAGTAACAATCGGCATGATACCCTATAGGTGTGTTTACTGCTAGATAGGATATTAACCCACAGTTCTTCATGAGAATGACACAGACTTTCCCGTATGAGGTAGTTTTCTATTCTCTTGAATTTTGGCTAACTTTTCGGTTTTGCCCCATCCTCTCTCCTGCTGCCATCTATTGGCGCAAAAAATACATACGAGTGCCTTTCGCTCCTCTGGAGACATCGCTTTGTCTATCTCTGTATACACAGTCGGATCAAAAAGTGATATGACTGAATTTATTAAAAATAATTTATTGCACTTATCTGTACAAATTCTTACTACTATTAGAAGTGGGACCCTTGTGCTTCGACATACCGAGTTTAACGCGTCTGTCAATATGCGAATGCCTTCTAGAAGTCACTGAAGGATTACTGTTGAGGGTCCTCGTTACGAACGCTTGGAAGTCTTCAATGAAATCGAAAAATTGTCCCTTCAATGGCCGTATCAGGAGGGGAAGAGGGAAAAGTCAGGCGGAGCCACGTCTGAGCTGTAGGAGGGGAGAGGCGACGTGACAACGCCTCACTGCGCCAGCCGCTCCCGTGCCAACAGCGCCACGTGGCCCGATGAAGCTTCCAGGAACGGGCGATGCCTGGTCGCACGCGAATGACTCGCTATCGCAAGCGATCGAGCACTTCCGCGTAAAGCTGTGCATTCACGGTTGGCCCGGGGGGTACAAACGCCTTGTTAATGACATCGCAATGATCAGAAACCACCACAAGCGATCAGAGTCCAGACGTTGTTTCACTATTGTCACAGTTTATTCCACCCTTGATGTTGACGAGCGACTGGCGCATGGGTCATCTTTGATGAGCTTCCTTCCCCTTTTTGAACATCTTATGTGTCTTAAAAATCCCTCGAGTAGCTCATGAGGGCATCCCAATAGGTCTGTTTGATGGTGTCAAAGGTTCCCGTCGTGTTTTTTTTTTCAAGTGGGAAGCAAAACTTCACTGCTGTAGCGCAGCTCGAGATTCCATGCTGAGCGGGACGAAATTTAACAGTGGTTCACAGGAAACAGTGTACTCACTCTTCAAATGCACGCAGGCTATTGCAAAGGGTCGCGTTCTATTTGTGAGGGTACCCGCTATAACACCTAACCATGGTCCCTTCCGTGGACTTGTTTGGCCTACCGAAAATCAGTCTACTTTCTTATCACACCTTGTATATTAAATTGTTTCACACTATCTGTTTTTGAACTCACAAATAGTACAATAGACATTTGACTTTTAGAATTACAAAAAATAATTTAAAGCGGTCCACCAAGCTGGCCTGGCCAATAATAATAAATTAATAATAAAATAGTAAAAAATACAGATACTAGTTTGGTTTGATTCTGCTATGGTGAGCGAGTCAGACTGATGGACCTAGAAAATAGCCTGTTTCTATACGCAAATTTCAATTGAAAAAGTTGAAGTTGTTAGTGAGAAAATGTCATTTGGGAGTTCTGGAAATGAGAAATTTTCAGTTCATTTTCAAAACAAACGTTTGAGTGTTCGGAAAACTTCATAAGATATAATTTAATGTGCCTGTGCTCTTAAATGCAATTTATTACTCGTATAAAAGAACCTGTGACATAAATATAAATAACGTGAAAGATATATAAAAAATATACTTGTGTAACGTTTTTAAATATAACGTCATATCAATAGGGGGTTTATGTATGTCATCCAGTGCACTTAGCACTATGCGTACAAAAAGTTTAATGAAAAACATTTTGAAAAAATAATTTTGTTTTTAATATTTTTATTACTGCGCATATTGCACACGAAAATGCCTAACATATTAAAAACGTACGTGATATTAATTAAAAAACTAAATGTGGAGAATAAATTTGTTGTGTTTAGTAGTAATTGTTTACGGTAGTGCTCCGACATTAAACTGAACAATCCATCAAACTCATCAGTCTGTAGAATTCACATCCAAACAGCGATGACAACCCAGCTACTTAGCCGGTGTCGAAAATCCTTCTCCATCGGGACTCGAACCGAGACCTAGAGGTCTACAACGTTTCACTTGCAGTAACATAACCTTCGAACCCGAACGTACTCGTAACACACGCATCCCCGGCGGGAAAATTAGAGCCAAGGGCTGTCACGAGGCGAATGCAGAGCACTGCGGATCAAGCGCACCGCAATGGGCCGCGCGCGCCGCCCGCCGCGCTCTGAATATGTTAGGAAGTGGCGGATATTAGTCCACAACGCGCGGTAAACAGCATTCCGCGCAGCGCGTCCATTCGCGGTAGATAATGAAGTCCTCGCGCGCTAATGAGGCGCGCGAACAGCATCGCCCGCGCCGCTCGGAACGCGCCCGCAGCCGCTCTGCCAGAACACGCACCGCTGTTCCACGACGGTAAAACCGCACGTGTGAGAGTTTTCCCGGAGTCATCACCGTCATCACCACCATCACCGTCGTCGTCATCACCACCACCACCGTCGTCGTCATCACCACCACCACCGTCGTCGTCATCACCACCACCACCGTCGTCGTCATCACCACCACCACCGTCGTCGTCATCACCACCACCACCGTCGTCGTCATCACCACCACCACCGTCGTCGTCATCACCACCACCACCGTCGTCGTCATCACCACCACCACCGTCGTCGTCATCACCACCACCACCGTCGTCGTCATCACCACCACCACCGTCGTCGTCATCACCACCACCACCGTCGTCGTCATCACCACCACCACCGTCGTCGTCATCACCACCACCACCGTCGTCGTCATCACCACCACCACCGTCGTCGTCATCACCACCACCACCGTCGTCGTCATCACCACCACCATCGTCGTCATCACCACCACCATCGTCGTCGTCATCACCACCACCACCGTCGTCATCACCACCACCACCGTCGTCACCACCACCACCACCGTCGTCATCACCACCACCACCGTCGTCATCACCACCACCACCGTCGTCGTCACCACCACCACCGTCGTCGTCACCACCACCACCGTCGTCGTCACCACCACCACCGTCGTCGTCACCACCACCACCGTCGTCGTCACCACCACCACCGTCGTCGTCACCACCACCACCGTCGTCGTCACCACCACCACCGTCGTCATCACCACCACCACCGTCGTCGTCATCACCACCACCGTCGTCGTCATCACCACCACCGTCGTCGTCGTCATCACCACCACCACCGTCGTCGTCGTCATCACCACCACCACCGTCGTCGTCGTCATCACCACCACCACCGTCGTCGTCGTCATCACCACAACCACCGTCGTCGTCGTCATCACCACCACCACCGTCGTCATCACCAACACCGTCGTCATCATCACCAACACCGTCGTCGTCGTCTTCATCACCACCACCGTCGTCATCATCATCACCACCACCGTCGTCATCATCATCACCACCACCGTCGTCATCATCACCACCACCGTCGTCATCATCATCATCATCACCACCGTCGTCGTTATCATCACCACCGTCGTCGTCATCACCACCACCACCGTCGTCGTCATCATCACCGTCGTCATCATCATCACCGTCGTCATCATCATCACCACAACCGTCATCATCACCACCACCACCACCATCATCACCACCATCATCATCATCACTATCACCACCATCATTATCATTATCGTCCTAAAGTCAAAAAGTGCATTATCTCTGCCAGTGCCGGCGCTAAGCAATATCAAAACAATCCTCTAAAATTGTTAACTATGTAATGCTGGATATTAAACGTGGTTTCTATTGTCTCTAAATGCTTGGTAAACGGGTGTTATATATACGGATGTGATGCACGTATGTTAATGCAATTACTCAGTGAAGTTTATTGACTAATGGTGCCAAATAATTACTCGTAAAATCCAAAGTTACTTACTATTATTTGCAACATCTAACGTCCTTATATAGAACTCTTATGTATAGCCTTAATAATAACTAATTCAATCACACTTTTGCGGACAACTTATATTTAAGAGATATTGATTTAATTTCGAGAAAAGTGATTGTAGCAATTTTAATTCAGTAGTTCTCATTCTTTTTCTCTTTCATGAGTGCCATAACAAAAAGTTTATCACCAAATCTACTCATTCAGAAAGGCACGTTCTGCAAGTAATTTGGATGTTATATTTGCACTTAGTTTATTTTCTTAACATGCACGAAAAATTATTTCTCCACAGAAGCTTCCACGTACTCGTAGAGTATTTACTTTGACACCTTCTGATTAATCAAGACATAAAATTGTAATCCGCCAACATGGCAAAAAAGAGCTGTCTACTGTGAACTCCGCGTAAGTAATACCTACATTACCTAGCTCCTGATATATTTAACTAATAAATAAACAGGTTAATTAGCAGAATCTACGTCCAATCAGGCAACACGCTTTATTATTTTAAGTCAAAATATATATTTTTAAATGCATCGTTACTTACGCCGAGTAACATTCCCAAAAAGAGGGGGGGGGGAAATAATACCTACGTAGTATAACATTTTTATTATACGTTTCCTATTGTATATTAGATCTGCTTAAATACATAATATGTAGGAAGTAATGCTAGATCGCCATAAAAATTCTTCACAGACATGTTAAGTCACAGAATTATGGCCGAAAAATCTGAAATATTATTGCTTCACTACGTTTTAATTACTTTTATTGATGTTAAGATGAAGTGTATCTTATTTACATTAATATTTTTGAGATTCCTCATACTAATCAAATAATGAAAACTCATCCAGCTTGTTTGTGAACAATACTGTAAGTGCCAATTGATGATCTTGTTGAGTGTCTTGACACCTATGATTAGCTCTGCAAATGCTAAATTTTCTTCGTCTAAGTAAAAGATCGCCTTTCTCAAGTACTTTAAAACTGTGGATAAGCAGATGGAAAGAAGGTACTTTCCGATGGAATAAGAATCCGTATTTCTTTTGAAGGTCATGAATATCAATGTAATGTAAATTGTAATATGCAAAGGCGGACTGTGGTCTTCATACATTATGCATTCACGTAATGGATCTTTTAAAACGGGACTAAACAAGGAAGCGATGACAAAATGCAAATGCATATCGCTAGTGTATCAGAGATAACATGGAAATAAAGAAAGGACCTGAAACCATTTGCGTTTAAATACATTGAAGAAAGCTTGGCACTCGGACGAAGTTTCTCTATAAAACACTTCCAAAACTATTACAATTTCATACGTTTTAGATTACTTCGACATCTAAGTTGTCTGAATCGTCGTTAAACTCAAATAACATAACTCAGATGCAAGAAAACATAAACACGATGAAAATTTTTAAAAAATCCAAATGGATATTCGATCACTAGAAGACAACATTTATTTTACTGAACTGGCTTGTATTTCATGTAATACATTTAAATTGGCGGCATGAATTCTATACTACAGAAAAAGTAAACAGAACTTTCGCCCAAGCGTCGTTCTTTTATGACTTCGGAAAATTACCTTAAGAAACTGGAAGATAATTATAAAGAAGAATGGAATGATAATTAGAAATTGAGATAATGAAGAAAACATACAGAAGAAGCCTCCTGTTCAGAAAGAGTGAATAGAAATAAAGTGCAAAGATATTTGCCGTGATATTAAAAGAGATCAGAATATAATCTACGGAAATATCTAATTCGGATATTCGTGATGACTGTTGAAAGCAAATAAGAAATGATAGTATGCATGAATTTGCAAATCACTTAATTGCATGTAACGTAATTACTTAATGTTATTACGCCTTTTATGCTTCAATATTATAATGCACATATGATTTATTAACATGTGAAAATTGGGGGTTATCATTTTCCTCAGCCTAGAACCGAGATAGCATGTAAGATGAGGACCAGAACAACAGAGCCGAACAAATCAAGAAAATAAATAAGCAGGAGGGGAGAAAAACATGGAGTCCGAAACACCCTAATAACATAACTAATAAATCGGAAGGGCAGGAGCTGAATATTGACAAGGACAGAGAAGGATGATCAGACGATGAAGGCAAGATGCGAGAAGACGCAAGAGTCACAACGAACTCTCGACGAACAGTTCTCGCAAAAGGTTTAGGCTTCGAAACGGAAGAAAAGGACTGGAATTTACGTGCAGATGGAGAGGAAAGACTGAAGGCTGAGAAATAAAGATGAGAACTGGAACGAGAAACACAATGATAGAGACAGGTAAGACTAAACGACAGGAAGGTGGCAGTGTGGGGAACGGGCAGGTAGAGCTAGATAGTGGAGCCTATGCTGAAACAAAGAAGAGCGAAGTTAACTTGAACCACATACTTTAATTTTCAACATATCACGTAATACCGGCAAGAACAGTCATGATCGTGAACTGTGTATCAGTAGAACTGAAGAGGTTGTGTAGAGCAGTTTACGCGAGATAGTGAAACAGTGGTTGACAAGGTGTGTGAGAACACGCAGGTGATCCAAAGAACTCTAGGCGAACAGTTATAGGCCTCGAAACGCAAGAGAACGTGCGGACTTAACGTGCAGATGGAGAGGTAAGAGTAAAGGCTGAGAAATGCAGATGAGAACTGGGAGGAGAGACACAACGATGGAAACAAATACTAAACTACAAGAAGGTGGCAGTGTGGGAAACGGGCAGGTAGCGCTAGATAGTAGAGCCTACGCTGAAACAAAGAAGAGCGAAGATGACCTGAACAACAGACTTCAATTTTCAATATCTCACGTAAAACCGACAAGAACAGTCATGAACGTGAACTGAGCAGAACGAAGAAAAATCTGAAGAGGTTGGGTAGAGCAGTTTACGCGAGATAGTGAAACAGTTGTTGAGAAGGTCTCGAAATATCTGTGGGAGGTATCTCGAAAAACGGATAGGAACAAACGAAGAATGAGGACAAGTAGGTAAGAGAGAGCAGAATATTTGTAACAAACGGAAAACTCAGACATGTAAGGTCGCATCAACTTCTAGGTCATTAGCGACCACTATTGCTTGTAACGGTATGATAACTGTGAGGATGACACGATATGATGATGGTAGGGGGTAAAAGGACGATCACAATACATCCATACCCGGGCGATACTCGAACCCGCGATCCTACGGCACTACTGCCTTAGCGATCTCGGACACGTCTAAGATACTACTCTCGATCGTCTCAGGCACACTTTTGGGCCCGAGGGACACAAAGAGAGAACGATGCAGTCCTCGGAGGCGGACGGTTGCGCAAAACGCTTAGCGCTTGGCTGTCGATTGGAACGGAATAGAATGTGACGTCCGAATGCAGCCTCAACGAGGCAGAGCAACGAGCGACTGGAGGCCCGAGAAACACCTTGCCAGGGACCGTAATGATCGTGAAGCACGGGGGCGCAAAGGGCGTGTGGGACTGGGCGCAGCGTCGGCGAGGGAACGTGATCGACAACGGCGCCGTCCGAATCAGCGGCGATCCAATCGCGAGTGCGCGAGGCATGCCAATGTCGTGGCCCCCGCCGCCCTCCCCATAGCCCCCTCGATTCGAATCGCCGCACGGACCCCGCCACCGCCATGTTCACTTCCCCCTCCACCCCCCGCCGCGCCCCCACCCCCGCCGCTCCCGTCGACACCGCCCCGACTCCGCCGCCGTCCCCGCTGCCCACGCCGTCCCCGCTGCCCACACCACCGCCACTGCCAAGACTATTGCCACAGTCTCCAGTGCCAACCCATCACTACGGTCGCCAGCACCGCGACCACCATCTACCACTCGGCCACCCCCTCCACCGTCGTCAGCTCCGCCGCCACCGCCTCCGTCGCCGTCACGCACGGACCGCAGCGGCGTGCCGCCCGCGCTGTTGACGGAATCCGCTAACCTGATTGCGCCCGCAGGCTGGCGGAGCGCGCCATCAAGTCGCGCCAATCGGGTTAATGACGTGATCGTTCCGCGGCCACCGCCACCGCCGCCGCCGCCGCCGCCGCCGCCGCCACCGCCGCCACCGCCGCCGTGCTTGGCTTCACGATAGTTCGCGGCCTCGGTAATGGGACGGGCGGCCTGCGTTTCCCCGAACAATGTGGAGAGAGGTTAGGAGGATCATTTCGGGTACATTAGACCCATTTTCAATAAACACGTGGGGGAAGTCAATATTACACGTCCTGATAGGGTTTGCTACGAAAATGCGATTACCGTCTCGATCTCGGAAAATGAATCTCTGCTGAATTAAGGTTGCATCGGGTTTTTATCAAGATAAGCTGACTAGTTTTATATCAAATTGCATATGCATGTTATCATCAGGATTCTTAAGAAAAAAAGTGACATATTATTATATGTACTGATTTGAAATTAACGACTCCATTATTTAGGACATGCGCAAATCTTATATATAAGTAGTGTGTTTTTCGATAAGAATTTTAGCCTTTTTTTAGTACATTAATTCGCAATTAGTGACTTTTCAGCCTAAGAATTTACGTATCGCATGAAAGAAATAACGGATTTCTTGGGACTGTTGCGTTTATGCACCCTAATTGTGCAAATAATATTAACTTCCTTTTCAGTATTCATATTTACGAAAGAATAAAAAATACGAAAAATACGTAGGTTTTCGAGAACGTATTCTTCAAGAGATATACTATGTATTGCATTAAACATTGTCATCAATTTTTTTCATCCCTGAATAAAGCGATTTGTTTTCATCGTGCAGTTTCCTACTAGGTCGACAGCGAATTATTTTCTTACACAATATATACGGCAAAATATACGCTTACTTACTTCGGCAAGTTTGAAAGTCTGGAAGTGGGGGATTCAAAGGCGATCACATACACATACACATACACTCACACTTTATCACGGCAACAGCTCGATAAGTCAGTATTGTAAAATATTTTCGTTTCTATTTTGTATGTCTTTCCATTATTGAACCCTCTGGAATTAAGATGCAGAATCATTCTCTCCTGTGGCGTAAATGATTTCAAACTCCTCCTCTTTTAAAGTT
This sequence comes from Gryllus longicercus, assembly GCA_038098605.1. Taxonomy (NCBI): domain Eukaryota; kingdom Metazoa; phylum Arthropoda; class Insecta; order Orthoptera; family Gryllidae; genus Gryllus; species Gryllus longicercus. The sequence continues at coordinate 129,201 of JAZDUA010000123.1, forward strand.
TCTTTCGACATTAATTTTCCCTCCAATTGCACAACGTTTGACAACGTTGAACCATTAACAGTTTTCTTTGTTTCTGGCACATTTTTATGCATTCCTTTCTCCCGATCGCCTGCATATAAACAATTATTTGAAAAGCAGCTTAAAAATCTGATAAAAACTAAAGGAAGATTCCCCGGGAAGCAGATTTTTTCAAACTTAATCGTATTTTTCTAAAAAATGGAAATAAACACCGTTGTCGTGAGTAGTGCTGTGTCCGTGTAACTGACGGGAGAATTCCAGTTCGTACACGTGAGGAGACGTTGAACGAGGTCCCGAGCGCCGGGCAGCCACCGATCTGGCAGCGAGGTCGCGTGCGCGGACGGGGCGCGGATGTAGCCGCAAACGGGATAAGCATCGACCGCCCGCGCGGAAATGGGGCTCAGCCCCGACACACATACGCAGCCCCGCCAACGACGCCAACGACGCTGTCCACCCCGCCCCTGCCCCCCCCACTCCACTCCCAGCCGCCTCCCCCGTCCTTCCCTTGGCCTCAGCCGCCGCCGCCGCCCCCCCCCCCGTGACCAAAACCGCCTTTGCCGCCGCCGCCGCGACGACAGAGTTTCTGGGCGTAGCGCCTTTTGTCCCCAGCGACCCGCCCCTCTTCGGACTTCTCTCTTTCGCCCGCTTTGCCGTCTCCAGGCTCCGGCCTTGGTGATCTACCCTGACCTCAGACTTCTGCCTTCTGCCGGCCTCTGAGACTTCTTCCTGCCTCTAGCAGAGTCACTGGACTCTCTCTCTCTTTCTCTCGCCCCCCCTCTCTCTCTCTTTCTCTCGCCCCCCCTCTCTCTCTTTCTCTCGCCCCCCCTCTCTCTCTTTCTCTCGCCCCCCCTCTCTCTCTTTCTCTCGCCCCCCCTCTCTCTCTTTCTCTCGCCCCCCTCTCTCTCTTTCTCTCGCCCCCCTCTCTCTCTTTCTCTCGCCCCCCTCTCTCTCTTTCTCTCGCCCCCTCTCTGTCTCCCCCCATTCTCTCTCTCCCCCTCATTCTCTCTCCCTCTCATTCTCTCTCTCCCTCTCATTCTCTCTCCCTCTCATTCTCTCTCCCTCTCATTCTCTCTCCCTCTCATTCTCTCTCCCTCTGTTTATTTCTCTTTCTTTCTTTCTCTCACTGGCTCTCCTGAGCTGCCTCAGCCCTCTCTCACCCTCCCGCGGTACCACTCACCTCGCAGCAATCGCTATGACACCCACACCATTCCCTGCCCTTGCCCTACCTCCTCGCTCACCCTCCTCCCCTCTCGCTCCACCCTCCGAGTCCCTAAGGCGCGTCTTGGCCCCGAGCCAACCACCCGCGCCACCCTCGCCTCCCACCCACCCCCACCCTCCACCCGGAGTCGATCCTTTCCTTCAAACTCCGACTTCTCGACGTGCCCGCTTTCGTCCTCGGCACACTGACAATCCCATCCGTATCTCTCATGCTCAGACGGACCGCAGAGGTCGACTTGCCGCTCCGTTGCATTTGCAAAGCGAGGGCGAACTTCGACTCTCTTTGCTTAACGCACGAACGCCCGGGGCTCCTGCTCGCTAATTCTTCGTTCCTGAAGCTGACAATCGCAATGCCGAAAAGTCACTGTTCAGAAATCGAGAAAATTACATGCAGCCAACGATTTGCAATGTTAAAGTGCATTTTTTAATTTACACAAGTATTTATTTTCTTGCCATCACAACTCTTATGTTGTTATAATAGTACGTGTGGGGTTCATCTTATATAAAATAAAATAGAACTTCTTTCCTTCCACCTTCTCAAAGTCGAATATACAGTGCAATTACTTTGGTAGTGTGCTGCAATCGTGCTGCAATCTTACTATCAGAACTCTTATTTTCTTATAATAGAATGTCTTGGGTTCATTTTAAATAAAATAAAATACTTCTTTCCTTCTAACCTTTCATAGTCGACTATACAGTGCGACTATTTTGGCAGTGTGCTGCAATCGTGTAAAATTTCTCTCACTACGGAACGGTGCGCTTAACTGCTCTGAGAATGTTGCGGGCGGGAGAACTGCAAAAGGCATTCTTTCCAGCCTTGTTGAGAAATTGGTTTGTGATGGCTCGCTTGAAGTTCACTCTCAAACAGAATGTGATTGGATATGACACTTTAGGGCGTTTTCTGGAACCACGCCTCCACATTGGAATACGATTCAAAAGCTGGCGAAAAAATTAAAGAGTCAAGGTGTACTAGTGAGAAAAAACAGTCGAGAATGTATCAGCTGACAGTGTGCAGTTCCAGCATCTACTATAACGAGAGTACAATTTAAGTTTCCCGGTAGCGAAAAGCCACCTTCCCTCTTCGGCCATTCTTCCGACCACCCTCACTCGATTTTCGCGGCACCGTGGCCTTGTTCGCAGAGGCAAAATTCCCGCGCGACTGGCACTTAAATAGAAAGATCGCTATATAGTTTCCATTAAAAAATCAGCAAAATAATAGTAGTTTATGCAATTACTTTGTAATGTTAAGCTTTATTGCATACGTCGCGACCCTAATGTCGCTCTTTTTCAATTTGTTTAAATACAATAATGAATCAGTATAAATGAGTTGCATACGCTACTTCTTTGTATAACAGCATTATGAATTTATCAGAGAATCAAGCTTAATTTTGCGAAACAACTTTCTCATGACGTCTCGTGTATTTGACATTGTGCGAGAAAAGGGTAGTCGGCTGTTCCGTATAGCACTACCATCCCGCGATTCTCTCATTGTGATCGGCTGAATACGTGATAACGCAATCATTTGCGGCATAAAATGCTAATACGTCAACATTTGTGCCATAAAATGCCCTATTATTAACAATTTCTCGCAACACAAAAGGTAGTTTATAATGCTGTTAGACAAAAAACGCATTTTAACGAAAATATTCTGATTGTCACAATTGCAAAGCAACTTTAAAGTTTATTTTATATTAAACTAATTATATATATGCGCGAAAGACCTGCAGTTATTACATACCTTTAGACTGACCGTGGGATCAAAACGCATGTACAGTGGTGGTTTGGAGACCTTGATCTGAACCTCAATAGTCTACTAACTAGAACGGAGCCGTTCGAGCGGGCGCCTCCGCTGTGACTCCGTCCACAGAAGCGGGTCACGCAGGCGCATGCAGAGCGAGCCAGCGCAGCTCCCCGCGCGGCCAGCGAAGCCAGCAATCCAGCGCGCCCCACGCGAGCCAAGGCCGACACGAGCACCGCACACCGAAGCCGCTTACACGTCGCCGATTGCAATTCGCGCCACGCCGGCCCGATGCCCGCTGCACACCAGCAAAACGGAAGCGAGGTGGCGATGTCCAATGAAAAGGCTGCGGGTTCGAATCCCGATTACGTATGGACATTTACCCATTACTTGCTTTGAGGTATAAAGGATTCTCACACCCACGCCACATCTCGCAAATAATACGTGGTTCCTTATAATATGTTCCGCCAGATGCCAGTAGCGGTGCAATAGAATTGGTATCTAATACATCTAGAGTCCTGTAGCTGTGCATAATATAAAGTTTTTTTGTATACTAGCGTTATAAACGAACTTTTCTGTTGCACGAAATCGTTCATAATCGGGCATTTTACGGCACAAATGATGACGTATCAGATCTTATGGCACGAATGATTGCGTCATCACACATTCAGCCAATCGCAGTGAAAGAATCGTAGGGAGGTAGAGGTAAACGGAACGGCCGACCACAGTTATCTTGCACAGATGTCAAATACCCGAGACGTCACAAGAAAGTTGTGTCGCAAAATTAAGTTTGATTCTCTTGTAAATTTATTATGCTGTTATACAAAAAAATGTCGTTTATAATGTTGCTTTATTGCATTCGTAAATATTTGTAAAGTCGCTCCTAACGTCGCTCGTTTTCAAAACATGTACTCATGCAATAAAGCTTAACATTATAAACTAATTGCATAAACTACTATTAATCTAATGGCAATGTACTGTAAAATAAAATGAAAGAAAATTATAATATTTTATTAAAATTTGTCAACTTAATTACCGTGGTTTACATAAAATTGATCTTTTTCTCTTTTACAAAGGTTGAATATCAAAAAACCTCAGGCAACGTCGGATATTTTGCTAGTTAGTAGCATACATATGCGTAATCCACTAATACATGTTGAAGCCTTTCAGAGTGAAATCAGATCAGATAACCAAATTGGTGATATTTTTATCTTAATTACTGATCGTAATAGACAAAGAGGGAAACGAATATGCCCAAGAACTACGTCATGGCAAGTTATTCAGATTATCATGCAAACTGATGATTTGGAAATTGGATAAAACAGGTCTGTTCACTGGAGGAATCTGCAAAATCTGTGGCGTGACAAACATTTACGCAGCACTAGCCGGGTCAACCGGATGGCGTAAACATTGAAGTAGCAAAAAAGATGCTCATGTGTAAACAAAGGGATAATGAGAGGTGCAATAGCGGATAACTCGGACGAGGGAGTGTTTATGGAAATTGAGGTGCAGTATGAAGTGCAGCAAGAGCAGGAAACAGTTGGGCAAGCGAAATAAGTAGATGCGGATGTGTATACATTGAGAATACTCAAACTATGTGATCAAAAGTGCCCGGACACGTCGAAAATGTTGATATGGTGTGCTCGTGTTTTGCATGGAGGTGGCTTGCACCGCTTGTTGTTTTGTGTGGAACTATCACGGCACAGGCGTGATGTTTTAAACACCTCTTTACTTCCTACTTTTGAAGAGCAATTCAGGGATGGCGATTGCATCTTTCAACACGATCGAGCACCTGTTCACTCTGCACGACCTGTGGCGAAGTGGCCATACGACAATGACATCCCTAACAATGGACCATAACAACGGACTGGCCAGCACAGAGTCCTCTTTGAATTCTATCCAACACCGATTGGGATGTTTTCGAACGCCGACTTCCTTCCAGGCCTCATCGACCTACATCGATTCCCCAAGAAATCTTCCAGCACCTGATTGAAAATATGCCAGCAAGAGTGGAAACTGTCATCGAGGCTAAGGATGGGCTAACACCCTATTGAATTCCAGCATTACTGATGGAGGGCGCCACAAATTGGTAAGTCATTTTCAGCCACGTGTCTGGATACTTTTGATGACATAGTGTATTAGCTACGCATCTCTTTTCTGAATTCCTTCTCATATCTAAACAAGTTTAAAATTAACCAATTATTGTTTCCAACAATTTTAAATAAATCATAAAAGGAATAATATTGTATTACTTTAGAGACCAAACAAGATCCTACTCACCTAAATGATACTTCTAAACCAGGTATTCCCAACCTTTTTCTTTCTTTGACCCCTTTTAAAGAATTTTTCATAATCATGCATAGCACAAAGAATTGCACATAAATGTCTTCAAGGTAACAATTTAATACACCAATACTTTGGTAAAAATTTAGATTTTTTCAATTTATGTAAACGCCTCCGCCTCTCAATAGACGAATTTCTAATCTGTTATAGTGCAATGTTTACAAAGTGTAGAGCAGTTTTTAACTCGTCATAACATTTCACCAGCGCATATTGAAGGGAGTATTTTCTTCCCCAATAGAGAATCGTTGTGGATATCTAACTATAATTTGTGGAATTTTCTAAACATTTTAATCAATTGCGTAGATAGGTTCTTGAATGTTTCGGTGCAGAATGCATCTAACTGCAAAAAATAGGAAATTAAGAGTTTAAATGTAATTGGTATAAGAATAGTGTAATGAAAAAAATAAGCACGGAGTAGGACATTTTTCTTAACCGATATCTTTTTTATTATGTGGGAAGAGTGAATTTGTATTATACGTTTTGTTTCTTTATATCAAAAAACAATTAATTGTCACGACCACAAATATTTCTTTGTAATCAATGTGGTCTTGATTATATCTATCAGTTGCCGGTTCATATTCCGTTATAGCCCCCAATCGACCTCTAGATCGTCATTGACCCCCCCTCAAAATTTCATCGGCCCCCAATTAGGAATAACTGTTCTAAACCTACCAAGAAAACAACAGCATATACGACAATGGCGCAACCAGGATTTTTCTACAAAGTGGCAATATTATACCGGCCAGCCGGCTTTGTTTTTATAAATCATCTTAACGAATGCTAAATTGTAACTTTAATTTTCTTTCTTAGTTTATATGTCCTGTCGTACTCAAGGAGATTTTGTGAACTTACCGAACACCGTTGCAGATGCGCGGGTCAGTTATGGGTAGATGTCACATGTGCCACTTATTTTCGTCCCATGTGTTCATTGGCAAAATGTGTTCATCTTCAAGTTCATACAAGCACAATAAATTTATGACATTTATTCTGAGACAGTCTCTAATAAACTTACACTTTATCGTTTAAATACGATTAATTATAAATAGGTAAAGTCCTGTAAATAACCCACAATAATAAGTTAATTTATAAACTGCACATGAGGCATAATTCTACACATAATATGAGGCCACGTTATGAACGATCATTTCTGAGACAATGTCGCCCGTGAATGAATGCTTGTGGCAGAATCATGAATTGGAGTAATATGGGAGAAGAGCAGCCTCTACGTGAAGAGGCGACTTCGGGGAGCCGCTCGGCGTACAGGTACTCCCTTCGCACCTGGTGGGCGGGCGGGAGAAAGGGGGGACAGGGACGAGGGCTGGCGGGCGCCCCGGGGGCGGCGCGGCGCGGCCCGACGCCCAGCGTCGCGTCGCGTCGCCTCAGGCGGCCATACAATATTCATGCGCGGAACTCGTCAAGAAGTTGCGTTCAACGTGCGGGCCGGCGCACCCTAGAAAGAATATCACATCGGCACGGCCACGATGGGAGCGGGCGAGGGGGAGGGGGAAGGGCACAAAACGGGATGGAGAGCGAGGGTGGGAAGGACCGGTGATAGAGCGAAGGAGAGGGAGAGAGAAAGAGCGAACTGCGGAAGAGTGGGCGAATGGAGAGAGCGAGTGTGGTAGAGAGCGGGAGTGAGAAAGGGGAGTGAGTGGGAGAGAGCGGGGAGAGAGTAACTGAGAGCGGGCAGAGAGTAAGAGAGAGCAGGGAATAGAGCGTGGGAGAAGGCGAGGGAGGGAGCGGAAGATAGAATGGTGAAGGAGAAGGGAGGAGCGAGGGAAGAGCAGGGAAGCGAACGGTGAAGAGAGTGGGGGGGAGAAAGCGGAGAAGCAAGCAGGGTAGAGAGCGGAGGAGAGAGTGCGGAGGGAGTGTGTAGAGAGCGGAGAGACAGTGTTGGAGAGAGCGGGAGGAGGCGTGGGAGGAAATATGTAACGGAGAAGGGGGAGCGGGAGATGGAGCTAAGGACAGCGGGGGAGGGAGCAGGGGAAAGTCATTGAGTGGGGCAGATTGTTGAAAGGGGGAGGGGGCGAAGGAACGGAAAAGATCGCGTCGAAAGGGAAACAGGCGCAATCTCAAAAATAGCTGGCGGCCGCTGCTGGGCTCCTGCGAATACATATTTCATCGCGGCTGCTCATCCGGAAGCGGCGCGGATTCGACGCTCGGCGAGAGACTCCCGTGGAGGGGCAGGGAGGGGGCCGTTGCGTCCCGCACAAGACGGCCTCAATGCAGGATGGAAAGAATGACGATGAACTCAAAATTAAACTTCTCCAGAAGGAAAGCTTCATGAAGATCCACAAGGAAAATGCAAACAAAACGAGAATTTTGTAATTTCAACTTCAAGGAAAAGGATAGAATTTTGTGAAAAGAAACCCGTTTTTTCTCTGCAATACATTCAAGGAAATTTTCCTTGACAAATTTAAAATATTGATATTTACAAGATTACATAAAAATTTGGTGGATAAAAATGCGGAGATGAAAATATTCACATGAATTAAAAATGTATTGTTTGTAACACATTGATTCATCAATATTCACTCAGACAAGCCATTAATACTATTTCATCACAGAATTATTAAAACGTTATGTTAATGTCCAACTACACATTTTTCAATAGGTAAGAAGTGTTTTCAAAGAATAAAACTATTGGGATATCATTTAAATAATAATAATAATAATAATAATAATAATAATAATAATAATAATGTCTCAAGCGTATAAGAAGAGACGAAACTTGTTCACTTGTTTTATGGACTATAAGAAGGTCTACGACATGTTGCCGTATGATTGGCTGCTCTACATACTGCCACTGTACCGTATTAATGCATCGATAATGAATTTCCTTAAATTCACCTTTGGCGAATGGAAAACCACTATCTGTGTCGCGGCAAAAAAATAAACAGTGATCGCCAATAAAATAATCATAAGGCGTGTCATTTTCCAAGGTGACAGGTCTGAGCCCGAACTAATTTTTTTTGGCCATGAACCAATTCTCTACACTCCTGGGAGACTTACAAACAGGATTCGAACTGAATGGTACTGCGAAGAGCCGTATAACGTACTTATCCTATAAGGATGACATTAAAGTCTTCACGATGCGTGGCCTAGAAATGGAAGTAAAAACCATCGAAGAATTTTTCAGATACATTGATATGCAGTTGGGGAATGCAAAACTCAAATAATCCAGAAGAGTAAACTCGCCAAAGAAGCTAGATACGAGACTTAAAGTAAAGAGATAATATCCGCTCAGAAAGACAATAAATTATGCAAATATCTTGGCATACAGCAGGGATGTATGATAGCACATCACAAGCTGAAAGAAACGCTAAAACATCAGCTCAATGCAGTTTTAAGAACTTCCCTCTATTCTCGAAACTTCACGGTTTCCATCACATACGCTTTTCCCATTGCCACATTTTCGCTGGGTATTCTCAAATGGTTCTCAACAGACCTAGAGGAAACGGAAAGACAGGTGCGAGTCCAAATGACAAGCGTTGGTGGCCACCACCCAAGAAGCGCTATTCAGATGATGACACTGCCGCGACTAATGGGAGGGCGTGGTATCGTTAAGTTGACGAAGCACCATGCTAAGCAGATAACAGCCATGAGAAAGTCGTTTGCAGGGAAAAGCGAATACTTCTCAACGCCACAAAGTGGGCGTACAGGCAGATGACAACTATTCTCCCCTAAATCTAAAACCACAAAATATATCAATCCAACAGCTACCTTTCCAACAAGAAATGGATTTCTGGAAACAGAAAGGCCTCCATGGAGCTTATTCTACTGCACTGCCAATCCAAATGTCAACAGGGAAATGTAAAAATGGCGCAGGATAGGATTCTTGTACCCTGCGAGTGAAGGCTTCATGCTGGCAGTCCAAGATCAGGTTGTTCTAAGAACCTTATACATAATTAAAGATCCAGAAATACATAGTAATGACAGCCGAAAGTGGGGGTAAGATGATGAAACCATCCAGCATATCATCTCGGATTGCAGTGCACTAGCCCCAACAGACTACAAAACGGGACACGATTTAGTGGGCCAGATCATCCATGCCAAGCTCGCTAAGAAATACAGACTCCTGATACACCTTACTACCAATATCATCCAGAAACGATGCTTGAAAGCGAGTCCCATAATTTGTGTTGGGACCGTAGTATCCTGGCAGATAAAACAATCTAGCACAATAGACCCGATGTTACGCTCTAGGATAAAGAAAACTCAGGAAATTTGTTTTATTGATTTTGCAATTATTAACACCAGCAATATGATATGTCAAGTAAAAATCGATCAATGCAGAGAGCTAGTACATGCAGTGAGAGAACAGTGGCACGTTGAAGACATGAAAAAGTTTTCCAATTGTCCTATCAGCAACCGGAGTTGTACCAAAGGTTCTTAGCAGATTGTTAGACGACCTAGGTATGAACAAGAGTATTATCATCGCCCTTCAAAAATCAGTCATCATCAGTACATGCTCACTGGTCAGGAAGTTCATGGGAAAACATGTGGGGTTTTTAGCTTTTAAATCCAGCTATTATATTGTGGCGTCACCAATAATATTGTAATAATTCTATTGTGGCGTCGCCAATAATATTGTAATAATTCTATTGTGGCGTCGCCAATAATATTGTAATAATTCCATCTAGAGATAGCTTCCATCGCGGCAAAGTAGGTCACGGGACGAAGCCTTTGTCGCGAAGACCCCTCTAACGGCCACCAGGCCACGCCCATCACTTGACAGAGCCTGCACCGACCGCGCTCAGGCCCCATTAGGGGCGGACACGTTTATGACCCCTCGTCAAAGCCGTCCGAACCATCGGGCAACCCCCCAACGAACAATACACGCCCCCGCACCCCTTTTTTGCCACGCGCCTGCGTAAGGCGTCCAAATCCCCAGAGGGGTTATTTAGAAATTAACCGTCGCAGGCTGCCGATCAGCCTCCGCCGACCGTTGGCTGATGGCCCATGAGAATACGCCACCGCTTGAACACGTGTCCGGACAGCTGCAAGAGGCTTCTGGAATCACTTACAAAGGAAGAGAGAGAGAGGAGGGGGGCCAGAGATAGAAAGAGAGAGATCTCTGAAAAATTCCACGAAAACTGCAACTTGATTGGTGAACTATAAAGTTAAAACGCAGTTACTCTCAGCCAATGGGAAGTTTCATTATGAGGGAAGGGGTAAATTTACAGATTTGGAAACATTTTGGGAGGGGGGAAGAGAGCTTTCTTGAACGCGAGACGGGCAGAGGAAGATTATTATTATTAGGACGCGACTAGTGGAAAGACGTTCCTAGAGTGGAGATTATTCTTATTAGGACGCGACATTCCCAGAGAGGAAGATGATTACGATTAGAACGTGACTAAGGGAAAGACATTATCAGAGAGAAGTTATTCTGATTAGGCCGGTACTAGTGGAAAGACATTCGTAGAATGACAGTGTTATTCTTATAGAATTCTTCGTAGGAAGACATTCTTACAACGGCACCGTAGATTTGCCGCGGAGGAAACTCGGGCGGGAGACAGCAAGATCTCGCGTAACTTCCGCGTAGGCCCGTCTGCCTCTGCCGCCTTTCGCCACATCGGGCCCATTCATGCCCGCACTGCACTACGGCCAGCGCTCGTGGGCCCTCGACCGACTGAGTCCGCACGATCTGGCGACTCCGTCGCCGCGCCACGCAGCCAGCTGAGGAGGAACGCACCGCGGGAGGTCGGCGACCTGAGACTGCCCGCCGCCTCCGCATCTGAGGGCCGCCGCCCGGCCGGTCCGCGGAGCCAACACAGCCAGCGGTGAAAGTTATGACGCGGGGCTCCCTCGCAGGACATTTTGGGCGAGAGATTAAAAGTGGCCGCGCTCAGGCCCTGCAGATTCTAGATGGTAGATAGAATGTTGCATGCATTATTAGAAATTAAGCCTTTTATGTTAGCTTTAAGAGAATTAGTTTATTAATGGTCAAAGTAACGAGCTCGCAAAATAGATATAAGAAGAAACCTGTGTCGCCCTTAGCGACCTGTAACTTCCCTGGCAGCTCATGGTGCCAGGAATAAACCTCAGTTTGTTTCAAAATGATTCAGTGTATCAATTCATGACCTCCCAACACTTCCATCCAACCACGTTGCAGGAACTGAACCTGCCGCCCTCCCCGTCGCGTGTGTGTGTGTTTACAATATTATAATTTTCATTTTGATATTTTATATTGTATTATATTAACTACAGAATGTTGTAAAGGTAAGACAAATCAATTATCATGCTTTGATGTTGTATCTGTGTGGTAGGTGTATAAGACCAATGATTTGCGTGAAAATGGAATAATAATATTATTCCATTAATAATTTATTATTATTAATTATTATTATTTATTATTATTTATTTATTATTATTTATTTATTATTATTTATTTATTATTATTTATTTATTATTATTTATATTATTATTATTTATATTATTATTATTAATTATTTTTATTATTAATTATTATTATTATTCCTTGATATTCATGCAACGAGCTTGGCAAAACCAGTTCGAAGAAACGTGTATCAGACACCCCAAAACAGTGTGTCATGAAAAGTGAAGAGAGCTCATTGAAGCCAGGGAGCACGACAGCGGAAAGGAAAGTAAACACTGCGCGAGGAAAGATAACACGAGGTCCGCAGCGCACTAGCGTGCGCGCGACGCAATGCGATGTGACGTGACTTCACGTGACGTGACTTCACGTGACGTGACTTCACGTGACGTGACGTGACCCGACCCGACCCGACCCGACCCGACCCGACCCGACCCGACGCGAACGCAGGGACGCCCTTCGTTATGACGATAGGAAAATTCATCTCAGCTCAGGTGTATGCGCATAACAAGATCCAATTAGTTCATCGAGACGCGAAGAAATAAAGGTGTATTATTCAGATTTGTACAAGACCGGAAGTCGAAATAAAGAGAAGTCAAAATCAATGGTGATTTTTAAAAATAAAGCCTGAAAGAACTTCTTTTCGTCAGAATTCATGAAGAGACATTGTTAAAAATGTAATTAGTCCTCTTTCGGTTTAATAATTAAAAGTTTACTATCAAATTCAATAGAATTTAATAGAATGCAATTCATCGTTTCGAATTTTGAAAATGTCGCAGGGGCTTCATGGAAAGTCCTCCAAAAATTAAAATATCTTAACGATCTCCGGAACGCCACAACTAGATCTTACTTTTGACGTGTTTAACAAGTTTCAATTCACAAGCCTCTAATCTGACAGAGTTATGCGTGACATATACATATAGACAGAAATACCAATTTTCGGGGACAAAATTGCGTGTATCTCCTCTCCACCTGCACTAATCTCAACATCTTTAGACTAACAGACCCTATTTCTCACGTGTGTGCAAAAATGCAGGTCAAAAAGAACATTTAACTCCAATTTTACGAATTTAAATAGCATGCAAAACGGGACGAAATGAAGACCCCTTCCGTTGGAGTCAAGGAAGGTACTCATTTCGTGGCGAGTGTCTGCAGGACATACATACTGAAAGAGTTCGACACACAGAAAATAATGCTGTAAAGATAACTAACGAAACTGTAGAAACGAACAACAGGAAGTAGTTATTGAAAAACGATTATACTCGTGAGACAAATTAACGTGCTGTCGTGTTATAAGGGTTGCATCTCTACAGTCCATTTCACCCAAAGTTGATAGTTCTATTTCTAAATATACCTTTCTTTAACTAACATTTTTAAAAGGAAACTGAGTTTTTCAGTTGTAAACAAAGGTTTGCTACTGAAACGTTCATTCTACAGAACGTTTTACACTAGAAAACGTGGTAAAAATTGCATTATGAGAAAATATTTTTATCTATACAAAAATAGTAAACAATTTTCAAAACCAACGTTTCGGTGTTATGAGTTACACACACACACACAGATATATATATATATATATATATATATATATATATATATATATATATATATATATGTGTGTGTGTGTGTGTGTGTGTGTGTGTGTGTGTGTGTGTGTGTGTGTTAGTCTTATAACCTGTAAACTTTAATAGATGCTGAGAATTAAACAGAAACATTTAACAATACCAGAATATGGCACTCTATATCTCTTTAAAGAAGAAGGCTATGGCCATTTTGAAAAGGTTGGATGTGAAGGAGAAAATGATGATTCTTTACATATAAAATATCTGAGAAGTTGAGACAAACATTTAGAAACGAGAGAGTGTAAAACATGATGCAGTAATATTTAACGCACGGAGCCAGAATTATCGTTTGCCAGCAAGGGATAAAAAAAAACGAGGCGGAAGCAGGTAACGCAAAGGCGTTGGCGGAAGCGGTTAAGAAGCTGAAGGGAAGGCGGCGCAGCGCGCTAACTATCGATCGTAGGCTGGCGGCCGCCGCCGCCGCCGCCGCCGCCGCGTCTTCCTCCTCCGACCAAATGTCACGAGGAGCGGCTCTGACGTCAGAGGCCCTCCGTCATTAGGCCGCAGATCCGCCCTGCTCAAAAACTTGCACGCTTCCCCGAGGGGGAGGAAGGGCAGCAGGGGACGGGGGAGACAGGGCAAGGGGAGGGACGGGTGCGGACTCGAAAAGCGACCCCGAGACACGAGAAGTTAGGCGCCTAATGAATTATTCCCCGTATCAGGAAGATTCAACACGGTTCTCTCGCTCTCAGGACTTCCCTCTGCTGAATTTAAGAGGGCAGCGTTAGCAGTTCACACGTTTAGGAACTCACTTCTTCCCTCTGTAGAGGAATGTGAAATGCTCCGAATATTTTTAAGAGATATAATAATTCGTAAGACAGCAGCATAAATCACACATTTTTTGTAACAAACTGATAATTATCATAATATCTTTTCTTGTAATTCTGCCTTTAACAACGTTTGAATTATTTTAGGCAATCTAAAATAATTGTTCGTATACTTCCCGCCAAGCTGAGGTAATTGGCCAATTGCAGAATTAATTTACGTGCACAAGTATTTTTTTTTAAAAAAAACAAGAACCGAAATATCAGTAGGTAATAATTCCATCTGACATTTAATTTTTTTGTCCGAAACGCAAATATGTATTGATGCCCAGAAAATGGTTGCTATTTTCATGTTAATGGAACGATAAATTTATAATTAATGATAAACATTGCGGATGAATGTTGTAATATGTAATATGTAATATCAGGACACATCATATATTCCATGTGACATATCATTTTCGTTAGATGGCAAAACTAATACAAAATTTAATGTTAACACAAGGGTCATAGGAAATTTCCTTCCAAACCAATACAGTACAAATTAATTTACTTGAAAGCATATAAAATGTCACGTTTCCCATACAAGCCTTCTCGTTTCATAGAAAAAAAATGCAAGTTCCGGCAAGAATTGGACGAGCAACACGGCTGTCGTCGCAGCGAGCGCAGAGTAATCGCGGCGCTGCGTGTGCGTGCGGGAGGGCGCGTGATCGAGCGCGCACGGGAGTTGGCGCGGGCGTTGGCGCGGGAGCGGGCGGCCCGGCGCTGGCAGCCTGCGCCCCGCCGGCCGTTGCCCCTGCGCGCCGCTGCGCTGCCTTGCCAATGCGCCACGACCCATTGGCGGACGCGGCGGACGCGGCGGACGCGGCGGAGGCGGCGGCGGCGGTAGCGGGTTTTGCGGTGGTGGCGTGGGCGGTGGGAGCATTGCAGGTCGCGGAGAGGGAGGCGGCGGTGTGGGCGGTGGTAACTTGGTCTGTGACGGCGAGGGCGGTGGCAGGGTGGGCGGCGGGGACATGGACTGGTGCGACGTGGGCCGAGAGGTTGAACGTGGGAGGGGCAGTGGGACGGTGTCGGCGTACGTAGTACAGCTATGAGCAGTGGTGGCGTCAGTGGTGGTAGCGTGGGTGGTGGCGGCGTGGACGATGACCATAGGGGCGGGAGAGATGGGAGGAAGGGGAACGTTAAGGGCGAGGGCGGGGGCGAGGGCGGGGGTGATGGTGGGGGCGGGGGTGAGGGCGAGGGCGGGGGTGAGGGGGGGCGGGGGTGAGGGCGAGGGCGGGGGTGAGGGCGGGGGTGAGGGCGAGGGCGGGGGCGGGGGTGAGGGCGAGGGCGGGGGTGAGGGCGTGAGTGAGGGCGAGGGCGGGGGTGAGGGCGAGGTCGAGGCAAGGGCGAGGGCGGGGGTGAGGGCGGGGGTGAGGGCGGGGGTGAGGGCGAGGTCGAGGGCAAGGGCGAGGGCGAGGACGATGGCGTGTTCGGGGTCGAGGGCGAGAGCGAGGAGGAGGGCGTGTTCGGGGTCGAGGGCGGGGACGGGAGTGGGAGTGAGGGCGGCGGCGTGGGCGGCGGCGTGGGCGGCGGCGAGGGCGGCGGCGAGGGCGGGGGCGGGGACGGGGGCGGGAGTGGGAGTGAGGGCGGGGGCGAAGGCGTGGGCGAGGACGGGAGCGAGGGCGGGAGCGGGGACGGGAGTGAGGGACGAGTGTGGGAGCGGGGACGGGAGTGGGGGCGAGGGCGTGGTCAGGGTCGGGGTCGGGGTCGGGGTCGAGGACGAGGGCGAGGGCGAGGGCGAAGGCGAGGGCGTGGTCGGGGACGAGGGCGAGGGCGAGGGCGAGGGCGAGGGCGAGGGCGTGGTCGGGGTCGAGGACGGGTACGAGGGCGAGGGCAAGGGCGGCGGTGAGGGCGGGGGCGGGGGCGGGGCGAGGACGGGGACGCGGGCGTGGGCGAAGGCGTGTGAAGTGCGCGAGGTGGCGGTGGATACGAGTGGGTTCATGCGAACGTGAAAGGAGGCAAACTGTGGTGTGGCTCCGGTGAGAGTTTTGACAGCTCCTGCAGCAATCGATACTGCCTGGACGTGAAACGGAAACGTTACGTGCAATACAAATTCTCTTGGATATTTCAGACTGTGTGAGCAATACTTTAAAAAGTCTTTAGAGGCTTGAAAAGTAAACATTTATGAAATATAATATTTAAACATCTTCAGAAAAATCGAAAATTATGTTTCACGTTAATGCCATAACACGTGAGAATAATTTAACCTAGCGCTATGACTCATTCTACAGTCATTGCTATTGTTTCGGGGATTCTGAAAATTAAATAATTCAGATTATTAGCGAATAAAAAGAGTATATAATGAAATTTGTAGACCAATCATCCTTTTATGTAATAAAATTGCCTGAAATAACAATACCTACTAAAACTTGAATTCATTTGAGTAAAGAATAATTTTGGCGAAGCAAAGAATTGTTTTGCTAAGCATTTTGTCATCAGCATTTTTGCAAAGCATTTTCATCAGCATTGTCGCAAAGCAAATCATTTTTTTTTTGTCTAAGAATGTTACAAATTCCGTTCGGTGAAAGGTGAGGTACACGGTTTCGTTGTTCATTGACTAAGGCGAATAAGTAGCTGATGAAACAGAGGCGAAATTCGAAAACGCAAGAGCGGAGAGCGAAGTGCGCTAGTCTCGTCGGGCGGAGTGGCTGTGATGGAACCGCGGAGGTGCGCAGAAGCGACGGGGTGGAACCAGCGACCGCAGCAGCAGCACCAGCACCCCGCCCCGTCCGCTGGCTCACCCAGATGCTCGTTCGTGGCGCGAGGTAACTAGCGCCGCATGTCACAAGCAATGGAGCGCGAAGTGATTAGCGTGACCAAATGATCCTCTCTCGACTTCGCCATTGCACCTCATCAACCCAACTGTTTACACATTTACGTTGCCGCAGGTGATAACAACACCTGTAAATAAATGCGGAATAATTATCTACTTTCAATTTAATTTACATCGAGAAACGATGTAAACTAGTTATTTACCAGGAATTGACAGTTCATATTAAATATTGTCCATCACCTTCAATGTTTAATTGAATCATACTTTACTAAATGTCCCGAAATAGTTGTTCTCTCTGATCATCTTCTCCAGCACTCATTGATAACATTCCAATTTGAAGAGAATAAGATTAAATGACTAGACATTAAGAGACACTCAACTCATAAAATACAAATTTTATGTTGTAGAGATAATGCTACCGTTTTTACACAACAGCTCACGTGTTGATAGTTCGTGTTTTAAGAAACTCGTCGCCAGAACAGCACATGTGACAACCATCACGGGTAACTCCAGTAACAGTTTTGTGATTTTACTCGCATTACAGTGTAGTTTCGATTACTAAATTACAACTATTCTCCGATTTAAACATATGTGGCACCTCAAGGTCACAAGCGCGAGGAAGAGGGAAATATTGTCATCCAATCTAGAACTCCACTACCAAAAATTTAAGTCGTAAAGAAGTTCCCGATTGGATGTCAGTGCCCCCTCTTCGTCCAGTTAATGGCCTTGAAGTTTCACTATGTTTAAATCAAAGTGAAGTTCGGATCTCAAGAAACATAATCAAAACTTGCCTGAAACCCGATGGTCACGGCTCTGGTAAATGTGTTTATTTTACATTATTTTATTGTTTTTTCAGTACTTACAAAAAATCTATCATATCTTTTACAAAATATTTAAATTACTGTTTACTTTTCCATCAAATATTGTAGTCTCATATTCAATTATTATTCTTTTTACATTCTCAGGATCTGTCGCGTATAGAATACATTTCTCTGAATACCGTGAAGTGAATATTGTGAAGTTAACGAAGAACAGTTTATTAAAATAGTATCATTCAATGCGACACACCCTCACCTAGGAACGCTTACGGTATTTCCACCGTTGCCTACACTTACGGGCTGTGGGACACTCCAGTCACATCTGATGCGACAAAACATCATCTCTAAAATTCCTAAATTATGAAAAAAAAGGCTGTACAAGGTTGACGTTCGAAGTTATTTTGCAAGTTTATTTGATTTTACACTTACAAAAACACCCTTAAAATACTTAAAATCAGTACACAAAACACACTTGAAACGATAACGTAGCACAATATTACGAAAGAGTAACAAAACAAAATACAAAACAAAAAGAAATACAAAATGAAAGAGAAAAGAACATAGTAAGAAGTTTCTTTTTTTTAAAAATTGCCTCTGCTGCATATTATTGACACACATACGAGTATACTTTATTTTCTGCACATACTGTTGTTGTTGTTTTTTTGCATCGACAAATCTTTATTTTTGTTTTTTCCCCTTGTGAAAAAGGACGCAAGCAGTAAGTCCTTGTTTTGAAATTTTGTACTGTGGAACGAAAGATCTTTCTGACGAATTGCTTTATTTTCAGAACTTCCTCAACCAAATTTTCTAGATTCCGCCGATCTAAGGAAATTTCGCTTAACAATCTTGTCATTAAAATACTCGAACACAATAAAAGAAGTTTGGCGTTGGTTTCTGTCGGATCCAAAACACCAAAAATATATCGCAACGGCCTTCATTTTGTCTTTTCGCACAATTCTTCGAAAATATCTGCGTCATCTATGATGGAATTTTAAAAGTATATGGGTTCTTTTGCGACGTCATCAATCGCCATTTCACCATGTTTTATTGATAAAAAAATACTCGTTTACCTTTTCTAGGGGTAAACGACACAAGTGTATTTTTATCATTTTTGAAAGGAAGTTGTTACCTCCTATTAGGCAGAATGTCCTAGAGGATTTCTGGGTTGTTATGCCATAATTTTTATCCAATTGTTAGTTGATCATCTGTCAGTATTGAAGCGAGACATTAAACATCGGCACTGATGTAAAAGGAGTACTTACGAGAAAGAAACGCTCACTTTCAAAATAAAAAGGCACCCGATTGCACTTAGCGAGTGCGCGGAGGCCACGCGGTTGCGGCACAACAGTTTTTAATAAGTCGTAGAAAACACCGGTGGACGCACAGCTGCAATAATTATACCAAACACTCGCGGAAAGCAGAGGACCAACTCCACTTACGAAGTTCGGGGAAATTTATGGAAGGAAAATAAGAAACGTGTGGGGGTTCCCAAGCAAGCGGTTCCGGGTTTAATATGAAATGTATTTATGAAAAATTTACAAGCCTTTCGTTGTTGGAACTCTTTTTTAATAATTGGGAAAATTGTTTTCGATATTAATTACTTGGTATCAAATTTCAATTTTTTGTCAATTTGCACAATATAATTGTTAATGTAACAATGTAATTTGCTTCTCATTTTGAATTAAAATTATTTTGAATATCCAACAATTATGCTCCGGCCTTTCATACGAGTAAATGCCACTACTTGTAACATATCTCTCATTATGCCACAATACATTGTTTGTTTTTCAAATTTGTATGTCATTTGCCGATAATTAACATGAAGTCTTTATTTTGGTTTATGTTCAGGAACCATGATTGTAAAATTTCACTAAATCTTTTTGTGCTTATTCAAGTCATACAATGGCTAGTCAATACCTCTGGCAGAACGACGAATACTGGCGTTCATCCCTCGCCGTTACAGGTGACTGCGGACTACCGTACGTGCATTGTTCACGGGGCCCGGCAACGCCCCCCCCCCCTCCACCAGCGATGCACCAGCGCTGTGCTGCGGCCGCGGCTCTCCCCATGTCGCGAGATGGATGGCTCACATTTGTGGGCCACCGCCCCGCCCCGCCCCACCCCGCCCCGCCCCGTTCCCAGCTCACCCCCACCGCACCACCCCACACTCGCGTCGCCCCCACGCCGTCCCCCATACCGCCTACTCACCGCCCCCGCCCTCGCAGCCACCGGATCGCGACCGGCCCCAGCGGTTCAACCCTCCCTCCTCCCCTCCACGGCCACCGACCCATCGCGCGACGCGATATATCATTTTCAATTCTGGGAACGGCCGCTAGAGGTACGCGATACGGGGCGAATTTAATTTCCATGCCGTGTTGTGGCGGAGCGAGTACGACGTGCAAAGTTCGTTCGAAAAACTCAGCCGTTTATAAAAGTTTTTCGACGAGGCGATGTTGAAAACGGTGAGAAGAGATAGCTTGCTCTGGCATCTGAGTAAAATGCATCAAATATTTCTCGGCTTTTTGAAGGAGGGATTAAAATAGTTCTGGCATTAGATCATTCGGAAGTTTTCTTCGAAAATTGTAAAAAAGTAAACTAATTTTTGGTAACTAATTTGATTAATAAAATCATTTTTTTATTTTATTTTTTTTTTTTTGAAAAACATTTTAATATGCATCGTTTGTCAATTAAAATCCACAATTATTAAAAAAGAGGTGAGATTATTTATAAATATTGAATTAATTAACGTGCGTTAAAAATTTATAAAGAAGAAAATGGGAAAATAGAAACTAAAATTAGTAACATTAGTATACTCATCTACCAGAGGAGTACGGAGGTGGTCCCAGAAGTACCCGGCCTGACCTAGAGATCGTGGTAGTGTTTCGAAAAATATCACTGTATTAGAAATTAGACAATCTATGAAGCATATGTTTCAAGTTTGAAGACGCTAAGTTGTTTAGTATTTGTTTGGCAACAATCAATAGTGAACGTTGTGAGTGAATTTGTAAAAATGGAGAAAATTGGTCATCGTTATGTGATCTAATACTTTCATTTGAAAGGCCTCAGCCCAACCAGTATAAAAACTGAACTAGATTCTACTCTGGGTGAGTCTTCGCCTTTGTTTACTACAGTAAAATATAAGAGTTTAAACGAGGCCGTACGAGCTGCCAAGACGAGCATCGCAGTGGTCGACCAAATGAGGTGACAACTCCAGAAATGGTAGAGAAAATCCACAAAGCGGTACTGGGTGATCGTCGACTGAAAGTGCGCGAGCTAGCACACATAGTAGGCATTTCGAAAAGTGCGGTACATCGCATATTATCTGAAAATTTAGACATGAGAAAGCTGTGTGCAAGATGGGTGCCGCGTTTGCTCACACTCGAGCAAAAACAGTGTCGTAAAGATGTTTCAATTGAGTGTTTAGCGAAGTTTCACCGCAACAAAGCAGAATTTTTACGCTGTTTCATAACCGTGGATGAAACATGGGTCCACCACTTCACCCTAGAGAGAAAACAACAATCAAAACAATGGTCTGAAAAGGGAGAACGTGCACCAAAGAAGGCGAAGACCGTTCCATCTGCAGGCAAGGTCATGGCGTCGGCTTTTTGGGATGTGCGGGGGATAATTTTCATTGACTATCTTGAAAAAGGAAAAACTATCAACGACGAGTATTATGCGAACTTATTGCAACGTTTGTGCAAAGAAATCAAGCAAAAAACGGTCACACTTGGCTAAGAAGAAAGTGTTGTTTCATCAGGACATTGCACCAGCTCACAAATCCGTTATTGCAATGGCCAAAATTAATGAATTAAAATTTGAATTGCTACCTCATGCACCCTATTCGTCAGATTTAGCCCCCTCTGATTATTTTCTGTTCCCAAACTTGAAACAATGGCTCAGTGGTCAAAGATTTTCCCACAATGAAGAAGTGATATCGGTAGTTAATGGCTATTTTGAGAAGCAAGACAGTTCTTATTACAAAAAGGGTATCGAACTTATTGAACATCGCTGGGAAAAGTGTATAGAGCTCAAAGAAGATTATGTTGAAAAATAAACATATATTTTTCCAAAATTTTTGTTTTTTCTTTGTTGGGTCGGGTACTTCTGGGACCACCCTCGTATTTGGTTAGTGTTAGCTCTTCTGTGAGTGTTTAAAATACATTCTGTAGGAATGCGTCAATACATTCCTTTTAATGTGCTCCTTGAACTTCATGTTCCGTAAAAGTAGTTACCCTGAAGGGACCCCATCAAAAGGGAAAAGAGTTGACAAGCGTCGACTCACATGATGAATGAGCTTGCGTGAGGGGAGCAATGATATGTTTATAAGGTGTGGATGGAATAGGGGTTTAAAGTTGGCCTTCTCCAATAGGAATGGAATTCTCTCTTAACTTCAACTTAACTTTATGTGCGTATAGTAATTTACAAGAAGATCTTAACATTTATGTTCAATGAACAAAAAATGGGGAGTAAAATTAAATTTAAACAAATGACAAGCCAACATTTTTACGCTTCGTTAACCTTATTTTCAGACTTTTTAAATACTTAAAATACTTTAAATTTACTTTTAAAAATATTTAATATACCAATTTGATGACTATCAAAACACAAAACCAGATAATATGAAGGCATTGAGTTAGACATCACAACACATAAAAAACTCTATAAATGAAACTAATATCAACATTAAAAATTCAATCACTTCTTTCTTCTAAATTTACAATATATTATGAATGTTTACTAATGTTATGCAAATAAATACTTAAATCCATATTGATATATGGTTGTCCTATATGGTCTAATGCTGTTTTAAAACTCGCATTAATAAAATAAAAATTGTACAAAATAAATTTATCCGTAAAGCACTCCAAGGCACATGGTTCATACCAAATAATCAAATACATCAAAACCGAAGTTTAAAAATAAATACGACTCGATAAAATTACAAAACCCAAAAATTTTCAAATTACTTCAATATTTCCCACATGAAACTACTTTTAATATTGATCAATCTTATACTTTTTTTGTTATTTAAGGTCGCATCAATATTTAGCTCATTAGCGATCACTATTGCATTTAAAGGCATGGTAACTGTGAAGATCACCTGATATGGTGATGATAGAGGATGATAGGGGATGAATGGACGAACACAAATACATCCATGCCAGAGACGGGACTCGAACCTGCGATCCTTCGGTCCGAGACCGCTACTTAACGATCTCGGCCACCTTCTCTTATACGTTTCCTTGTAGAATCAAATCCCGATTCCCTGAAGACCGATTAAAACTTCCATAAATTTACACACTTTCCTTATTCCTTCACCTCACAATTAACACTTACAACTAACACATTATTTCCCCCCCATTTCCACAAATTGTATAATATTAAATATAAATACATTTTCTGTCAATAACTAGTTAAATCATAATCTATAGTATTGCTTTGGCCCTAACAATTACGAACAATTAATGCGCCAGTGATCACCCTAGCAAGTATTTTAAATGTAATTTTTAAACCCATTGAAAGACTTATGCAGTCGACCAGGCATTAAATAAATTTAAAATAAAGTAATGGGAGATAATAAAATGACAATGCTTTCTAAAGAATGCCCTTTTAAAAACTTGAGAAGCACAATACTATACGACAAGTTCCAAGGTAAAGATAAACAGTTTACAAACAAAACGTTTTAACTGCAACTTTTAAAATTTCTGAAAGTAATTACTGTGTTTGACAAATTCTGAGTTCGTTCACCGAAACAAGCTCTGACAGAGAGCTTTTAGACAGTTGGCGGTTATGGAGTTCGTAAAATAATGTGTGCGATTTTAATTGTAGTCGAAGAATGGAATAATTTATAACGAAGTACAGAGGAAATTAAATTAGGTACCCATGCACTAAAATAAATGAAACACTATTAAAATTAAAAACTATTTGTTCTTGAAATAGTATCTAATTTTAATATTCTTTTGTGCAAAGAATCTATTAATTCCTGCATTAAATACAGTCGTTTTCGTTTTATCACTGCTCATTGTGCCTAAATATCGCCAACTTACCCCAGCACAAAGAAATAACGTGTTGAAAAACGAACGTTTGTAAGTATTTTTGAAAACAATTGTTCCATTGTATTCGCCTGTTTCAAAAGTCTAAACATGCAAACAAAAGAGTTTCATTTGCCGCCTCCGCAGCAACGCTCAAGGCCATAGAGGTCGTCGCCACCGCCCGTTTTATTCTTAGCTTGCTTTAACAAACGGTACCAATTACACATCGTGGCCTAACGAGGTCAGGATCGTCTGCTGACGATCTGAGCAAATGAACCAGCTGTGACACGCGTTCCTTCAGGACACCCTTGTTAGCATACTCTTCTGACCTCGACCTTCGAGCTAAATTGGAAGCACTCAGAGATGCTCATAAAAATCGACCAAGCTTGTTTTCTTTCATCTTACACGTTACAAGGGTAGTTGTAAAATATTGTCGTCAGCACGCATCGTTCTTTAAATGTCAGTCGAATGTGGAAAGGCCCAACATTTTTTTGTACTTTCGTGTGTTCAGAAGATATTCAAAGGGAGAAATTGTCACTTTTTTTCTAAGATAATTTCTGGAATTTATGTATAAATCTCTCTTCATTCTATCACTCCTTTACCGCTATGAATGTAGTCAGTTTTTCGCCGAGATTGAACTTTGATTTCCTAAAATCCGAAGTGCGTCTCAAGTGAATCCCATTTGTTTCATTTTATTTTTCCTTAGTAATCAACCATTCCCTCCATAATTGTTATATAGTTTCATCACATTTGAACTGAATAGTTACATTTTTCGCCCCTTAGTTTGTTGGAAATGATTGCTCTGGTTTTAAGACGCAAGTTTCTGGAAGATTTTTTTCTGATAGTAAACAACAATGCTTTTTCAACGCTTTTGAGCGTTTGGAACAAGACATTTGAAAAACATGAAAATCGCTGTGCTCCTTCTTCACTTCCTTTCTGTGTACCATCGTTCTGTAGACAGGCACATTCCAGGCTGACATTTATTTCTAGTTCAATTTTACACCGCAAGTCAAAAGTGATGGTACGTAAGAAAAGTCGCAAATAAACTACGTATCTTCCAGGAAAGTCGGTCGGAATCCACGAGTCACAGATAAAAACCCTGTAGGAGGTGAAGTTCACTTTTTATTGGTACTATAATATTGAATGTAGCTTCACTCCACGACTCGCACCCAGCAACGCGATACTCGATATGTTTTTCACACATCCTTTCCATGCGTCCGAGATGCTCGAAAAGGGGGGGGGGGAGCCGTCGCCTTGGAAACTCCTCGCGCAGTCGTCTGTTTTTATCCTCTCACGCGCGGCCAGCGCCACGGGGGGGGGGGGGGGGAGAGCACGCAGGCTGGCGAACGAACATGGAATATCGTGGCAAAGCAAAGGAGATGAAAGCCCAAGCACGAAATGGAAGACTTAATCATATTAACAAAAGATTACGAACAGAAACGTTCGAAACAATTAAATAATTAAATACCAGACAGCAAAAATTACAAAAATGGTTCGTGATCACCGTTGAGATTAAGTTCATAGTAAGTAGGAGTATGGGCCATCGCCATAACTTCTAAATGGTTCACGACATCGAAATGCAGTTTTCGCTCAACAATGCGGAATTAAGGTGCAAGTAAAAGCTGTAGAGATATTATTTGAAATATTTTGAGTTTTTCAGAAATGTAATCATCTTTAATTTTTAAAATGGAACGGTTTATTTTTCTGACATGCAATAAACAGATCGTAAAAAGAGAAACGCAATGATGAAACATATATTAATGATTTGATAACACTTTGAGTATAAACTTATACTTTCTTGTGATTTTAAATTTAACGTATAGTATTGCCTGTAATATTGCAGCCCTTGCAACTGCAGCCGTGGGGGAAAGGGGCCTTCGCCTCCTCTTTCCTCTTCCCGCAACAGTGCCGCTGCACGAAGGTCACCTTCCGCATAGGTGATAGTTGCAAGGGCTGCCGCAGGATTTAATATAGATCAATTTAAAATCACACGTCATAAAGTATTCTTGAACACTCAAATAACTATCAAAATATTAACATATGATACATCGTTGTATTTATATTTTTATGAACTATAAATTTCTGTCGAGAAAATAAATATAATTCCATTTCAGTTATCGAAGGAGATTAAATTTCTCGAAAACAGAAAAAAAATATTTCAAACAATATCTCCACTGCATATTACTTGCCCGTGATACAGAGACAATAGGTGTGCCCAAAAGTATGCCTATCTACTTCAACATATAATTGCTGGGAATTGAGCATTTCACCACAACGGATTACTACAGGAATTATAAAATTAATATATGTTTACTTATTAGTAATCGATTTTTCAACAAATAAAGATAGAAGCGGAGAGCGGAAAATAATGTGTGAGTTCAAGTGCTACGATCTGTGTCGTACAATTTCTCTCTCGTGTGAACTACACTTCAATTCCTGGGCCCAGAATTAATTTTCTGTGCCAGGGCCGAATTCTGCCCTATTTGGCAAGGGACGTGCCTGGTTCAAGTCTTACCTCCTCTCGAACCGGCTGCAACAGCCTCGCTCGCTGCGACTATTGACCCCTCACCCTTCCAGCCCTCCTTCGCCCTCACCTTCACCCCCTCCGCCCCCGTGGCGAGTCAGGGCGCTGGCGTGAGCCGCTGTGGGGTTTGCGTGCGAAGGTCAAGGCATTCGCAACTTCCCAAGAAACATTTTTACTTACTTCGCCGCCTTTCCCTAAGCGAGGGCAGGCCAAATGAAACCCTGGAGATCCAATCAAACACTTTCCAGCGGCAAAACTTCACGAGAAAGCCGACAGTAACGGCGCGGGGACAAAATTATCTTTTAAACTTCGTGTCTCGGTCGTTCAACTTCGGAATTGTTTTCATAAACTTAACGGTTGAAAATAAGCAGTTGGAAATCCCATCAATGCTTTAGAAATATCTAGTGTATTACTAAGTTTCTAAGCGCGCAGAAATTGACAGAAAACTATGCAGAATATGGTTTTGGTAGGAACTCAAGAAAATCCAAAACACAATAATACCGTTTATATTTTGACCGAAAACTGCGACTTACTCCTTTAAATATTTGCTATTCACGTTTTACGTTATGGGATATCTACATGTTAAAATATTTAATTTAATGAAATGTATGCATTGAGAGTATTTTTTGTTGTTCTTGAGCAATGCACAACATTTGTTCGGCAGTATTTTTACGGCAGGCTACTAATATGTTCTAAGCATTAATCCCTGCCTTTGATAGGCAAACATTTGATAGGAATGTGTCTATTGACTTTGTAAACGTACCATCACTTATTTATGGATACCGAATAAATGATTATCCAAAAGATATTCCTATCCAAATTACAATTCAGTGGTAGATTCTTGTTTCCGGATATTATATTAATAGTGACACTATTTGATGAATTTGAAGAAAGAGAAGAGTAACCAAGCATTTCTGAAATACTCGTATTATAATGTAGGACAATACGAGTTAACAGTGTACAACTTGGCCATTAGGAATGAACAACAACTAAGATGTGCTTCATAAAAAACGAATGTGAAGGCGAGGTTTGCCTCTGAACGTGTAGCGCAGCCAACCGCCCTCTCCGATGAGTCTGAACGTGGGAGGCACTCAGCTTCTTGAGGCTGCACAACGATCATCTGAGTGCAGACAATTAGCCGAAAGAAGGGAAGTTGCCCCTGGGCAAGTACTTCGGAAGGGCGCAAGTTGAGCTATCAATCAAGTTCTTTTCTCACGTGGTTGAACTATAAATTCAGGAAAATCTCAACTACAACGTTCATAATTCATTATTGCATAAAACAATCATCAATATCAGTAGTATTTTGGATTTAAAAGGTTTTGCAATTACAAAAATATCTCATTTGGATGCAGATCAATAGATAAAATACTAAACAAGATAAATCGTAATATGCGTGCATTAAATGAGTATTTATTAGCGCAAACGAAGAGAAACTCAACCACGCAGCTTTCTCGCAATCCTCCTTACACTGTATTCCAAACCGGAACTTCCCCCAAGAAGATTAATAAATGAACGAGCGGTTCAGGAAACGCAAATCTCGGCCGGCGTCTCCCAACATTGAAGGAGGCTGCAAAGTGTACTCTGCCCCGCGACGAGGTGCTTTACGGCGCGGGCGCCGCGGCGTTATAATTAGTTGATGACGCGGGGTAATTTCGTCTTCGCAAACTTGCGCTCCACCCCGCTGCGTTCCACCCGGCCACGCGCCACCTCTCCTCGCCCCACCCCACGTGGCTCCGTCACGACCCGCCGCCACCCTCTACCGCACCCCACCTACTTTGCCGCTCTCCTCTGCCATAGTGCTTTGCGCCGTTCCTGCCAATGCCACGCCCTCCAGTCACCCCCTCCATCCACCCACCCACTCGTTCTAGTCTATCCTCCTTCCACTCTCCCCTCCTTCCAGCCTACTCCTACTTTCATTTTTCCACCTCCTCCATCTTCCACCTTCCATCTCATCTCATTCCTTTCTCTCCTCATTCCAGTCCATCTTCCACCAAAGCTCCTTACAGCACAGATCATTCAAAACCAACTTCTTCCCGTTCCGATGTTTGTAATCCCCTCCAGCCATTCTCCGCTCCAGCTCACCCTCTCTCCTGCCTCTGACCATGTCCTGCCGGCCTGCCCACCTCTCCTCTCCTCCCGCCCCCGGCCAAGTCCGGCGCGATCCGCTCCATTCCCCTCCGGCATGCACTTCGCCTTCTCCCCCCCCCCCCCCCGTTCGGCGACGTCCCGTTGGCCCGTTGGCACGTGGGCACGTGGGCCTGTGGGCGCTGCGCGCGTTCCTTCGCCTGCGCCCCGGGGAGCCACGACGGCGACTTGCGCTCGCACCTCGGATCGGCGCGCCGACCCCCTCCCCAAGGTCGCTCCTGGCTCCCTCAAGGCCACCACGCGGCCTGCGTGGAAGGAGCGGGACCCGCACGTGAAGAGGGGCACGAAATCACAGTTGAGGCGCTTGGGCGCAATTAATGTCTTCCGACATTTAGGGCGAGGAAGAGAAGACTGACTTTTGTGAAAAGACGGGAGTAGCTCCCACTGTATTCGAAATGGTTTCAAACACAAACTATAAACGAGGTCGTCCGGATGGCCGAGATCGTTAAAGCAGTAGTGTAAGAGCGATCTCGGGCGGAACGACCGCGGTTTCGAAAACTGCCTTAGGCATGGTTGTATTAGTGTTCGTCCTTTCACCCCTTATCATCACCATATCATGACATCTTCACAGTTACCATACTGTTAAATGCAATAGTGGTCGCTAATGACCTAGATAGTGATGCGATCTTAAATAACAAAAAAAAAAAATAAAAAAAAAACTATAAACGGCAACAAAATTCCATTGGTACGTAATGTCATGTACAGCTCGTTTCATGTCAATTTAGGTTGCATATTGCACTTTTCGATGAAACGATAACTGTGACTAATATTTTCGCCTAATATTCCAATTGATACTGCGGGATCTTCGTAAATTCAATTGTATGCTTATGCTGGGAGTAACGCAAGGTGATCGAAATGAATACGAGTACCATCGTGCTCAAAGAAAGGAGATTCATGCTACTCTAATCCACCCTTGGCGATAATGGCAAATGAAGAGACGTCGTTCAAGAATTCAAAGCAGGACGTCCAAATGAAGAATGTGCCAATATGCACAGAAATCATCAAAAAGAAGATAACAATTAAGTGCTGTACTTTTTAGCTCCCAATAGTCTTTTCAAAAGACTTCCATTGTGTCATGTTTTCCAACCCACCAAATTAAAATTAAAATAAGAACTTTTTTGTCAATTTCTTCAAAATGCAACTAAAAATAGCTGGTTAAGAAAAACTGAGTATTTTATTTAAGGGTATCGGAGACCAAACACTGGAATATAGATGAATCATGGACTGAATTAATGATACAAAATGTTTATAAAAATCTGGTACATATTATAGAAGAATATAAATTACATAGGATATGCGTATTATAAAATAATATAGCTTTAAGTCACAATTTACGTCCATATACTTGTAGTATACTTCAAACAACATCACAGTAACAGTAAATTAATAAAACAAAAATATGTCATGTTCAAACATACATAAAGTACACAAAAATAGGACATGTTTCTAAATTGGTTAACTAATTTCAATGGATGAAAGTTATTTTGTGTCAGAAGATTAATTTGTTTTCACAATTCCCTTTACAATATGGATCCTCGAGTCATAATACAACTTGCCAGCTTTCCTACTTATCTTCCCGAAGAAAAAAAAAACTCCCACTAAAAACACGACCATATTCTAACAACATTCGTATGTCTCTTTAGCCCCATAAATTGTGCCACCACACGACGCCCCTCAATATTTCTCAAACAACTTAATGGCCGTTCGGAGTTTTCCGATAGTTCACCGCTGCAGAAAGGCGAGTAAAAACCCGGCCCGTGAAATGTATTCCGCGTGGGACGTGAGCTTTGCGTACCTTTATTTGCCGAACAGAGCAGAGCAGAGCGGTGCGGAGCGGTGCGGAGCGGGGGTGGACAGAACGAAGCAGCGCCGTCGCGGGCAGTTAACGACCTTCGCCCCATTGCTTCCGCGCCGCCCGCCCGGCAAAAGGTCGAGGGTGCCGCGGTGCCCTCAGCCGCTCTTCTGCTGGCGCTGCCGCCACCCCCGGCCTGGGTCTAGGCAACTTGTGAGGTCGCATTGTTAACAGCATGCGCTTTGCACAACATTGTCAGTGTGGCTTTCCACGTGGCCTAGTCCTTTCTTTATAGCTTTTTATTCTGATTTCAACTGAGCGAAGTGGCTCAGGGCGTAGCGCGCTGATTTCGCATTCGGGAGGCTCGCATCCCCGTGCCGGCCATCTTGGCCTGGATTGTCGTGGTTTCCTTCACTCATCCAGGCAAATGCTGGGATAGTTCTATTGATAGGTCACGACCGTCTAGCCGTCGCCACATCACCGGTCTAGCCGTCGCCACATCTTCTCTGCAGGCAGTTCAAAACACGTGCCTGCGTACGGGTGTAATCTTCAAAACTACGCTGCATCATCATGATTGTATTCGTGATCAATGTACAATGTTACAATGTTTTTCATTTAAGCACTAGTGTATTATGCTCTGTTTCATGTCTGAAATCACGTTAAGTGCTAACTGCAATCAAAACATCTTTAACTGTATATGCTCAAGTCATTGCTATCTTAACTACAATCAACACAGTCTTTAACTGTAAATGCTCACGGTCATTGCATTGCAACTTCAACTGCACATGCGTACAGCTATTGCAATGCAATCTCAAGTTATATGTAATCCTAATTGTAATCAAATGTATTCTGCTTAAATTTAATTACACTTTCTCATCAATGAGTATAAGCCTACTGAATTCCCCCAAAGTAATTTTAGACGTCCTCTGCAGATGTAGACATTTACAGCGAATGCTTCCGCGTCGCATTATACGCGGAGGTCCTCCAAGTTGATAACAAAGCTATCAAAGGTAAGTTGGAAGGAGCTGGCTGATAACTCATCCGAGTCATTTCAACAATCCACTGCCTCCCCAGTCACCTCCCAACACTCCTCTCTATTCCTCTTCTAGCTAAAAATTCCCGAATTTCATTCCCTTGAATGCTACCACGCATTGCTTTCCCTTCTAACTCATTAGTAGTTAACTAAATAGTAGAAAATCTCGCTTCCAAAAAAAATTACAATATGATCTACTTTCTATTGCAGTTTTTAAAAGTTAAGACAATAAATCGAATAACGCATTAACTCGTGACGGCGTAGCAAAACAAATGACTGGTAAACAGGGAAATACCGAATGATCAAGTTCTGATTAAAATATTTGAAAAGTTTAACTTTAAATGAAACGACCACCATCTCGAAACACAATGAAAAAATAATCTCACGAATGTGTAGTTTTAAATGTCTTGAAGTAACTTACATGCCATATTAGAAGACAATTAAACACCGCATTTGATCTTGAATAGTTAAACGAATTTACAGACAGACTAAATGCCCAACGGTCGATTTAAAATATGGTCTCGCTTCGCTCAGTCATTAAGAAATAAGTACGCATTTTCACACTTCCATCTTATTGACATTCTTTATACCCTTCCTTGCTATCAAATGTCTTCGTTCCGATTGTTTTCTTTGTGATTATCGGCGATGCTGATACTACAGCCACGGAATTTTTATCATCCGCGGTCCCTCTTTCCTTTAGAAGTACTTGTGCCCTCAATTCGAGAAGTGCTAAATGTTTAGAATAGCGTGATAGCAGGCTAAATTCATTTTGGGGGTTATCATCCCACAATATATTTGTTCACTATATTGCTTCTAGAACTTTGAAGATCGTAACTTGGTAGGCCACTTTGAACGAGTAGAACTAAACTCAGAAAAAAAACCTATTCAAAAGTATAGTTTACAACCAAGTAATGTTCATAATATTTTTCTCTCTTATCATATAAATCTCAATTAAATAAGAGTCTGACTATAAAAAACTAAACACGTGACAAATGCCTGCTTTTTTTTGACGAATTAGACATGGACGTTTCCAAGGACTAATAGAGTGCTTCATGTAGTACACCAAAAACGCATTATATTCATAGTGTCTATGACTGTAGTATATAGTGAATAATGATGCAAAATATCCCATGTAACAATCAACAAATTACTCTTAATATTGTAGTATAACTGTTGCAAGTGCATTAAGTGGTTTACCCTATAACGTACAAAAATCATTACTAAGTTTTTGCTAAAATCACTATAACAATTATCTTTGTTTTAAATATCAAGCTATAATTTCGTGTACAAATTTCTACGAATTACCTGTGCCTTATCTAACGCCTTTAAGTGCAATAACCTTCGGTTCCCGGGTTCGATGCTCGGGGGAAGATGAAACCTGAGAGTCAAACGCATTCAAGATCAAAGTATTCAGAGTTCCTTTAAAGCAACATTCAGAGGCGTTTATAAAAAGTAGAGCTTTCGAAGTAGGCGTTTATGAATTCAGGAAATTAGAGGTGACGTAGGTGCTGCGTTTTATAGTCAGGTGCAAAACTATATATTGAAAAGAGTGAAGTATTGAAATACGGGCAAGGGGATAAAGATCAAAGGACGTAGAGGGAGTGAAGAGGAGGGAGTAATGGCTCAGGACAGCGATGAAGAGAAGATAGAAAGGGAGTAGAGGTCTCCAATATTTAAAGGGGCAAGTAGGATGTAGCAGGGAGAGAGAGAGAGAGAGAGAGAGAGAGAGAGAGAGAGAGAGAGAGAGAGAGAGAGAGAGAGAAAGAGCGAGGAGGCGGGGCGGAGATGACAGTAAAGAGAGGCCTGAAGGGGTGGTGACGAGGATGGCAGGAGATAGCTGAAGGGATGTGCAGAATTGCATGCAGTGGGGATGAAGGGGATGAGAAGTGGTGGGAAAAGAAAGAAATAAAGGCAAAAAAGAGGTGGCTGGGAGGAAGTGACAAGGAGGAGATTGTAATGGTCGGATGAGGTTGGAGGCGGTAAGAAGAAGACGACAATTGCACCTGTCGATAATGGAGGTGCCGAAAAGGAGGCGACGGAGAGATGGCGATGAGGTGAGGCCGAGGAGGCAGGCGAAATGAGGAGGGCAGTGCGTAGAAGGGAACGGGAGCGGTGAGAGAGGCGAGGGGTGAAGCGGGTCTCCTCCACAGGTGCGCCAGTGAATTAAGTGCGCCCGCCTCCGCCCCCGCGTGGCAGTTGCTAATGCGGCGCAATCGTAAACCCGCGCCGTTGCTTAATTGAATCGGACGCCTGGGCCTGCGGAGCGGGCAGAGTCCGGGGCGGGTGCGGGGCGGGGGCGTTGTAGGGGCGGGAGGGGATGGGGCGAGGACTGGGTGGGGTGGGGTCGCGGCGGGGGCAGGGCGGGGGCAGGGCGGGGGCAGGGCGGGGGCAGGGCGGGGGCAGGGCGGGGGCAGGGCGGGGGCAGGGCGGGGGCAGGGCGGGGGCAGGGCGGGGGCAGTTCGGGGGCAGGGCGGGGGCAGGGCGGGGGCAGGGTGGGGGCAGGGCGGGGGAGGGGCGGGGGCGGGGCGGGGGCGGGGGCGGTGGCGGGGCGGGGCGTGGGTGGGCGTGAGGTGCGGGGTGAGGCCGAGGGGCCGCCCAGCAACTCTCGAGAACTCTGTCAACGGCGCACTCCTTCCCAAGTTGCACGCGGGCTCTGGGGCGCCCGCCCCCAGACATCTTTAGAGGGGAGTTGGGGAGTTCATCGACAAGGTGAGGGAGTAGAGGAGGAATGATGAAGTGATAGACTACTACTAAATGATAGAAGTTAGGAAGTGTCTCGCAGAAAAAAGCCGTATGATAATGGAATTTAAAACAAAATAATCTTCTTTTTATCTTCATTTAATGTAATAAAATTCTCTGCGCCCCAGGAGATTATGGATTTAAGTTGAGAAATCTGGAATGAAGAACTGTTCACAGGAATCTTTACAGTTTGAACACTTTATTCTATACGCCGAAAAATAACTTGGGTCCTTTGCTGCCAACGGTGCTCCCGTACAAATGCGCATGCTTTCATGTCGCTTCCATAGAAGGTGATATCAATTATATGGAATGCCAGCAATGAGTTGAAATTATTTTCAACGACCCTTTCTGTGTGTGATTTCCTTACGTATAGTTAACTCGTCAAATATTCTCGCAAGAAAATGTGGTAGTGAGTAATGGATAAGATGAGGAGATTCAAAGAACCATCATATACCACGCGATGTTTTCATTGCAGCATATCAAGAACCTCGCGTGATTTGCAAACCGAAGAGCGAGTCTAAATGTGTTTTGGACTTGTGTGGAATGCATCCGGATCCAGCACAGCAGTTTCTACACAATCTGTAAAAGTAACCGAGACTCCATTGGAGGTACATTTGCATCAGTACTAGTCCAGGGCACTGATGGCGAGAAGTCTCAGAAATCGAGAGGGATTTCTGAGCGATCGGCGATCTATAATATTTCCGTGCTGTAGTTCAAACCATATATCTGAAGACCTATGGAGAGATACACTCAATATTTTTCAACATTTCTTAGAACTCTTAGTTTTCGACATTTTTTTACAAATTTCGTTTGGCCCATCTCAAGACACATACCAAGGCATGTTAGGGATTCTGTCAACTCGTCGCAACAACCCCGTCGCTCGTCGGAGATTTTCTCGATCAGTGGGAGAGGGGCCGCAAGTGTTGACGCGCATTAATAAACACGCGCCGTAGATTAACACTGTATCTTATGCAAAACGCCACACAACCGGTCTTGACCATTCTGAATAAAATACCGTGCGTCAACGCAGCGCTCGTGTGTCACAGGCCTACGGATGGCAATAGAAATTTGATAGGGAAGAAAAGATCACGCGCGGTTCGTGGACTGTTGTTCTAGTTACTGCTTAGACATTCGCCTGGAAGTGATAAGGGGAATATTGTAAACCCCACCCGAGAGCAGCTAGCTTCTAGCATTCGCACCCCACCCTGCTTTCAGAACGGTGCTGCAGGCTACAAAACATTTGTTCATGTCATGTAGTCAAAACAGTTGATAAGACTTGTCTTTAACACTTAAAAATTAACTGAAATGGACGTTGCAAAGAGAGGGTAATAAGTACCGCCGATTTCCTTCAAGATTCTGTCGATTCTCCTTGCGCATGTGAGAGAACGAATCAACTTCGGAGTCGCAATACTTTTAGGAACTACTGCTCTGCCAGAGGAGCTGTGATGTGCTGATTCACGACGCCCTCTGGTAAAATTTATCACCATCTATAAACGGTTTTCATCGTTCTGAAGATATAAACTAGAGAGTCTCCCACACCACATACTTTTACTTTATTTGAAACTTTTGCAATTTTCGACGAATGCAATGCAATGAACCTGTGTCATTTTCAATCGTCCTTTACACTATCCCGCGAGAAAATTCGATTTGATTGCACGCAGCGCGCTCTATTAGTCATTGCGCTCGTGCGTGTTGGCGCATTGTTGGAGCTATCGGGTAAAATCTCTTTGCAGCTTGAGTTACTAAATTGTTATCTTGCATTATTATATCGCTCGGTCGTTCGTTAGAGCGATACCGTAGCTTGTATCCGCAATTTTTTCCTATAAAAAAGTTTTAAAACCAATGATCTTCGCTGCCTCTAGAAAGCAGGAGCCGCGGAGGAGGCGACAGGTGCAGCACGACCTCCGCGTCTCTGTCCGGCTCATTGACAGACCGGCGTCGGTCGCGACAGGAAGTTGGCTTGTTTCGCGCCGCTAACTGATTAGTACCCGGGCGGATTTAGCTGCACGTAGCACGTGCTCATTATCGTTGCGCGCTCGAGCGCACGGGGGCATTGTTGAAGTTATCTTACCGCAAGTTTGCAACTTTTATCGTCGCACTGCTATTACGCCTGCTGCAACTTTTATCATCGTACTGCCAATTATAATGCTAGAGCGTTTCCAAGGTTGAACCGTTGCTTGTAAGAGTTTTTTTATAGAACGCTGAAACCGCGGAGGAGGCGACAGGTGCTGTACGGCCTCTGCGCGTCTCACCGGCTCATTGACAGAGCGGCGCCAGGTCGCGACAGGAAGTCGGGCAGATTCGCGCCATTAATGCGCGACGCGGGAAGGGGCGTGGAGGGCGGCGATGGCGGCGATGGCGGCGATGGTGGTGAGGCGGTGGCGGTGGCGGGATCGGCGGTGGCGGCGGTGGCGGCGGTGGCGGCGGTGGTGGTGGTGGTCGTGGTGGTCGTGGCGGCGCTAGCGGCGTTGGTGGTGGTCGTGGCGGCAGTAGCGGAGTTGGTGGTGGTGGTGGTGGTGGTGGTGGAGGTGGTGGTGGTGGTGGTCGTGGTGGTGGTCGTGGTGGTGGTCGTGGTGGTGGTGGTGGTGGTGGTGGTGGTGGTGGTGGTCGTGGTGGTGGTGGTGGTGGTGGTGGTGGTGGTGGTGGTGGTGGTGGTCGTGGTGGTCGTGGTGGTCGTGGTGATCGTGGTGGTCGTGGCGGTGGTAGCGGCGTTGGTGGTGGTGGTGGTGGTGGTCGTGGTGGTCGTGGCGGTGGTAGCGGCGTTGGTGGTGGTGGTGGTGGCGGCGGAGATAGCGGCGGTGGCTGTGGCTGTGGCGGTGGTGGTGGCGGCGGAGGCGGAGGCGGCGGCGGCTGAGCCAGCAGCGGAGGCGGAGGCGGAAGCTGTTGTCGAGTCGGAGGCAGCGGCGGCGACGGTGGGGGCGGCGACGGTGGGGGCGGCGACGGTGGGGGCGGCGACGGTGGGGGCGGCGACGGTGGGGGCGGCGACGGTGGGGGCGGCGACGGTGGGGGCGGCGACGGTGGGGGCGGCGACGGTGGGGGCGGCGACGGTGGGGACGGCGACGGTGGGGACGGCGACGGTGGGGACGGCGACGGTGGGGGCGGCGGTGGCGGCGGCGGCGGCGGCGGCGGCGGCGGCTGCGGCGCTGGCCGGGTGTCGCGGTGCGGTGCGGTGAGGTGCGGCGTGGGTGTTGGGCGCTCGGGGAACTGGTGACTGCGGCGCTCCGCTGCGCCACCCGCAGTAGCCATTCGGATCGCCTCGCCCTGCCGCACCTCGCTTCTGGGTCGCGCGCACGCCCCGGGAACGGGGACACGCATTTGCACTATGCAGCGGGCAACAGCGAAGTCGCAGAACTCGAAGTGCATGGCGGCGGCGATGGTGTAACGGTTAGCGTATCGGGCTGTTATACCCATGTTCAAACTCGATCGAAGCCGTAGATTTTTAAGGTCGAGAAAATCCTTCCTTCCTTTCTTCCAGGGGAAGTAAAGCCGGCTGTCCGATGTTAGTAGATTTACTTGCATGTAAAAGATTATCAAGTCTAAATTAAGCGTCTGAGCTAAGCGCTTGTTTCGCCCAAGAACTACATCCTTTCTTCGCTAGTGGGTGAAAGGAGTCTACCGAATTGTTAGTGGTCAGGTGGAAGAGCGGGCTTGATGGCCTGAGTCACGGAAAATAAGGCATCAATTCAATTCAATGTATTTGGGTTTTATCATTTCAGTTTCATCTTCTAGTTCGCGTAGATGGAAGTATTACTTTCCAGCAATATACTATAAGTAAACAGCTACATCGAGTAATCAATTGTTAATCTGTTATACACTCTGGATTACATAATTAATGCAATTTATTCTTCAGTGTTTTCTTGAAATCACATCGAATTTGGAGCAATCAGAATTCTCGGACAGTATTGAAATGCCTTTAAATAATTTAATTTTATATTTACTTCTGTAGTTTGGTGGAAGTCCCGATTTCTTACGTTTGCGTGCTTGTACTTCACAAATTAAAAAAAAATTGTTTAAAGATGATGATACTACATGAATTACTAGGCTGTGAGACATGCTCTTATTTTCTGGTACTTACTCATTAGAGTGCAACTGCAATTATTCAGCTTACCTGCAACAAAAAATATAACATCATTATGTGATGATCATTTATTTTTTTCTTTATAGTAAAAAGATTTAATTTTAATATAAAAATAATATGCTGATAATTTTTCGTGAGATATGGTGAAATAAATAGCAAATTCCTAATGAAAAATAATTTTGCACATCAAAATATCGTTTAGCTGTCTTCAAGGTATGTTGTGTTAAACGTGTATTTTTTCAACTTTTTCATTGTTGCAATGTACCGATCCATCTTCATTCAACAGCGTGTTAAAGAAATCTCACTAGTTAAGTTAAGATTAAACACTGTGTGGTCTTCGTCATTACGTAGGTTTCTATTTCAATTAAGATTTTTCTCTTTTCTTTGTTTAACAACAAAATTTGAAACCACTTGAAAACATTGTTTCGCTTTTTCAATATTTCATCTCACACAGCTTTTGCTATATGTCTAAATCGCGCGAGATGTAGATACACGGACAGATACAATTGTTGTAAAATACCTGAATCTCGAGAAAATAATCTTACATGTCACCCAATACAGTGTATTTGAATCTTAGAAACACTTTGAAGGAATTTAAGATTGAAGTTAGTGATACTGTTTCAAGTAACGGATGTTTAACTTTCTTAGAATGTAACTTTCACATTTTAACAAACTCTATCTGAAAATTGAGATTTTTGAAGAAATTTCTCATTTTGAGGTTCACTGTTTACAAACATTAAGGTTCGAAATACATTCAGACGCACATCCTACTTTCTGGGTTATTATTTTGTAATTCACTTTTGAGGTTCTATTCAACGGTTACCAAAAGTAAGAACGGTCCTGATGGAAAAAATATACAGGTAACAATACCTAAATAGCCTCCTTGTAAGTCAGCTACCATATCACCTCCGAACGATTCTAAATTATTCCAAACAATTTAATCGGTTTTCTACCGTTCTTGAAATCTGCGTTTTGTTTTCAGAATGAATCAAATTGAAATTGAAATTGAAATTTCACATTGTCTCTGAAAAATTAATATTATGACGTCCGTTGTATGTATATATGTAAAGTGCAAAAGTTTGACCAAAATAATGAAATGTATAAAAATTGTGTTTTTACTCCCATTTTATAATTGTCGTTTTAGATTGTTGCCGCTCGTTTCATATCGATAATTATTACGAAACAGCTTCAATATAGTACAGGTGTTTGACGAATGACAGAGGAGTTTCCAGGTGAGAAGTATTAATGATTGGTCATCGCCCTATTAAATATTTCGTTGGACTCTGTATATTACTCCATTGAGACAGCCCATCGAAGGTGACGGTAAACATCACAATCTCTCTCTTGTTTTCTAAAACTCTAAAGAAAATCAGAATACGAAATCCCCGTAGGAGGATTGTATGAGTTGTTAAGCTGATAAGAAATAAGAACAGATATTGAACTTGGAGGACATTTCTTTAATTAATTGGATTCTAATTTGACTCGTGTACTGCTAGTTCGAAGTCCGACTGTGCATATTTTTCACCAATGCCACCTGTGACACTTAAGCGCATGTTGGCTGAAGTGTTCAGCCACATAATCGTTCAATGTATAAGTTTAACTTAAACAAGCTATTATTAGTCGTACAAAACGTACTGAAATGTTAACACTCGTATGGTGTACAATGCTCGTTTCTCGCTCGTTATATCACTTCATAATTTTGTATGAAATAAGATCTATCAATACATCATCGTTTCATAATGTACTATTTTGCAAACATGTATTACAAACCACCTTTTTGCATACCAACATCATACACAATGTCTTTTGGCATCGAAAATTGTACGGAAACTGCAGGATTCTGAAACTAGTTGAATAAAATAACATACGTCATCAAACAAATGCCGGGAGTACTGCGTTTTTATTTACTCGTAACATAGAAAACAAGAATTACAAATCGACAAAAGAAAAACTACGAAACATAAATTTAATTAATCATTATTCAAAAAACTGTTAATAATGAAAATTAAATGTGCAGTTCGAAACACTCGTAATAGAAAATCCAGAACTTGCAAAAACTGCTGTTTCATTTGAAGTGTGTGGTTTTGAAGGTTCGAGTGTGTTCGACGTCTCTCCCACGGATACAATTGTCCTGGAGATTCTAACGTTAGTCACTAGAAGAACATATCAGTTAATTAAGAAATCATCCCCACTTCAATTACACCCATCCATTCATCTCTACCAAAACATGGTACGACCTACATTATGTTATGCATCTCCGGTCTGGGCCGCAACATCCATAACCAATATTCACAATATCCAAAATAAATTTCTAAGAATAATCAGAAAAGATCCCTGGTTTAGCCCGAACTCTCAACTATAAGAACTCGGCATCACCCCAATCAGGGTACATTTATCCCATCTGTCCGCAAAAATCTGTAACAAAATTTCTAGAATACCTTCAGCTACCCATTTCGAACTATGTAAACAGAACCCACATAGGAAACGTTTGCAAAGGAAATTACTCAGAGAATTTTTTGACCCTCCTTAAGTAGAATGGAAACTATTAGCCTTTGCGTGTAATAAAAAATGCTTCTGAAATGAAATAACCACGATAAAAAATGTATCTTGTAAACTTGCTGTATACGAAAATCAACTACTGTATCAGTCATTCACGGCTGCTAAGGCCAAGCGAGGCCAATCCAGAGTAAATAAAAAAATGAGTTTATCTTTATTTGCTTCTGACTCCTAAATGTATTGTTGAGCGACACTAGCTGAATGCCATTTGTATATTTCTCTTTCACCCAAGTTACAAAATTATCATATTCTTTTTCATTATTTCCAGCTAATTTTCTTTGTATTAGCGACAATTCTGCTTTAGCAACTTCATTAATTATTGCCTCTGGTAAATCCATTTCATCATGAACAGTAAACACCCCGGCCAACCACGGCCGTCCCAATTACAGTCAGCCTTGGCCTACATTATGTACGCAACATACTATTCTACTACCAGATACAGTAACTATTTTACTTTGTAAATATTTTGCAATGATGTTATACGAAAAAATTGCGTATGCAATTAGTTTATCAAATTGCTTTTTTGCACTCATAAAAATAGGGCTATTCGTATTCGTGCAAAAAAGAACAATATTATTTTACACCAACGGTATAATATACTATTCCAGTGCAATAAATCGTTCATAAAGAGCCATAGTATGGCACACATTATTACGTATCAAACGTATACGGCACAAA
This sequence comes from Gryllus longicercus, assembly GCA_038098605.1. NCBI lineage: Eukaryota > Metazoa > Arthropoda > Insecta > Orthoptera > Gryllidae > Gryllus > Gryllus longicercus. Next base: position 170,451 of record JAZDUA010000123.1, read on the forward strand.
CATGGACGCTTCATCACACGCGTCACAGTCACAACTAACTTATGAAATTGAAAAAGACTGGAATTATATGAAAAGATCACAGAGTAACCGAAATCATAGTTTTTATTTCCCCTTAATTATATATAAAACAAATAAATGAACTATAAAATAGTGTTATTTTTACATGTTAAAATGTTAATGAAGCCTTTTGTGAGGTTCTTGAAAGATAAAGAAGGAATAGGATGGAAAGGTTAATAAATATATCAAGTAAACATGATTTGTGTATTTTCAAAAAAGAGATATTTCTAATCAACTGCTTCTGCTAAACATGTTCTAATATATTGGGAAAGAAAAGAAAAATATATTATTTAGCTTCATAGCCGACGGTAGCCTGTTTCATGTATAATAACACTTTATTGTAAGCGGAAAGGTCAACGCCACCTTTACGAATTGGCTTTAATTTGAGAGACTAAACCAAATCATACATACTACTGACTTCAAAATAACTAAAATTAGAAAATTAGAACATTACTGTAACCAGAGTATGTCCTAAAAAGAGAAACTCACGAACTCCAATATACGCCAGAACTGCTTCACTTATAATGAATTTTTTCGTTTGCATCCAATTTTAAAATTTCCTGTATTCTTTCGCGCACAATGTACTGGACTTAACTGATATTAAACATTCTTCTGCACTCGCGGTTTCTTCTACGATTTCTTTCGGAAAGGAATCCATCATTCATTTACATGTCCACTGAAATCGATCATCCGCTGTCAAATATGCATTATATAATTTCAATATCTATGTTGCAAACGGCAAAACTGCTTTTGAAATTCCTTCCTAAAATTAATGTTGCTCTTTCATAAATTTATAATGCTATTATACAAAAATTGCGTTTGCAACTCGTGTATGTTGCTACTGCTTTATACTCATAAGAATTTCCGAACGCACTCCTTAACAACCAACGTTCGGTATTGATTTCTTATCCGTGCAAAAAGGTCAACATTATAACATAGTTACATAATCTACTATTATAAAGTAATGTATAAATAATGTTATTGTTGCAAACCGACATCCTTTTGTTATAATCTGTTTCACTCGGTCACTTTTCCACATTTAATTTTCGATTCATGTTGTAATCTAGTGACGCGGGCCACCAGATGGAGCGTCACCTCGGCTTCCCTGGTGGCAAGTCCACTGCACCAGAGCCAAGATCCTTCTCTTGTGCCCAGCTATGTGATTGAGATAAATTTGGCGGAAGGGACGTTTGGCGACTCCTGCGGTGCCAGAAATCAACTTTGTGCTGTCCATGTCTATAAGACTGCTCTACGTAACACATGTAATTCTTAAGACTGATGGGAGTTTTCTCTCTTATTGTTAGAATGGAAAAATTAAAAATACACACGATAACAATCAATTATTTTATTACTACAACTACATTCCTTTCGGAACCTATAAACAAATAAATCTCTTTCATTTTTAAACGTAAATATTTCATTTTGCCATTTTATACATTTGTGACATTTTATTTGTCTCGCTGATATACTATACGTTCAGATGTAAACAAATGCAAAACTTTATGAAAGATTAAACGTGGTATTTGGTTGGTGTATGTGTGTATGTATGTATGTATGTATGTATGTATGTATGTATGTATGTATGTATGTATGTATGTATGTATGTATGTATGTATGTATGTATGTATGTATGTATGTATGTATGTATGTATGTATATAATGTATGTAGTATGACAACACCTTACTACAATGCTTCAGCCAACTTGACCACGACTCATAGACTCTGTGGTCTACGGTGGAATGCCTACATCAAATTCTTGATTGACTCGGATCAGAGAAGAAATATGTTTAGAAAATACCACACTTTTATTAATAAAAATATAAGATAGTTCACAAGACTTTAGTCTTTTTTAAAATCATTTTTTTCTTCTGTCGTGAAAGATGGCTCCGCTCACGATAAAACCATTATCCTGCCACACTACTTTGTCACTTTTCTTATACTCCTGCGATGTCACCAAATTAACAATCCCTATCAAAAATATTCCGTCGAGATAAATGTCCTCGAAACCGAAAGGTGGCCGAAGCAAGTCCTCTGACATTACGCGTAACCGAAGGTGTTACACAACGGCAGCGTGCAACCGTTGGCACGCGGCGTATCAGTGCCACGCACGACAGAAGACACACGGCCTCTGCGACGGGCGCCGACGCGATCGCCGACGCAGATCAAGATCGGCGGAGCGCGCAGACAAGGGCCCTAGAACTCCCGTGTAACGTGGTGGGGGACCACGACAGTGACGCCCTCTAGAGCATCATCATCTTACACGAACTAAAATACGAACTGCTACAACGTTATTTAAAACGTGCGTGGGTTCTCGGGACGCAAACCAACGCGCTTGATACAAAAGACCGCGCCGCTGTTCGCGCCACCTTTTCTTTCATGCGTATGTTATTATGAATAAATGAATTTTAGAAGATGAACACATAGTATTTAACTTCTTTCGTTACTTATTTCAGAAATCGCTCATAATCAAAGTGTATTCGTATTTCTTGACCAATTTTTATGTGCGAATGTTGGCGCGCCTTACCAGCAGCTGTATCCTGCGACACTAGCGCATCCTATAGTAGCAACCTCTAGCTTTGTCCCCAATTTTGATGGAGAGTTGTCGGGGCCTGGGGCAGACGGAGGGGCTGTCGGGCGGCCGAGCCAAGCCAAGGTCAAGCCCGGGGGTAGCGCGGGGCCGCATCTGCAGCGAAGGCTCTAATGCCTCGCGGGCCACGCAATATCGCCCGCCGCCCGACAGACAGCGGCGAGTTATGAGCCGCGCGACCTTCGCGCCCGCGACGCGACGCTTCCGTGCGGTGAAAGACGCGACCTCCGCCCAGGAATAGACTGAGTGGCGCGGCCAGGCAGCGAGAGGGGGCGGCGCCGCGCCGGTGGGCTGCAATGGAGAGGGACACACGCGGGGCGCTCGGTGACAGCGGCGGAGTAATGAGCCTGCAAGTAGGGCGTTGACGTTTCTTCAAGAGTATCACAGTCTCTAAATTATTTGTGGGAATGAAATGAAAATATAAAGTAGTACCCGTAAATGTAGATTTTTTAACACATCAGTGCACGAATTAGTGTTCCAGTGATAAAAATGTTAATTAATTTTCCGATAGTAACACCGTTTGGGGCAAGGTTATCGTAAAGACAGATCAGAATGAGAAAACTAGGGGAGACGTTTGGTTAGGTGGGGAATCAGATATACGACTTTCGTTTTATTTGAATACTTTACTAATTTTTTGAATTAGCATTTAGTGGGAATATTTGTTTTTTTAAGAAAACATGTTACGTTCTGTCAACATATGAGTTAACCTGGATACTCCCGTACTAGCGTTTAAGGCTTAAGTACTAAAAACGTATTCAAATGTTAATATTTAAGGTCGTATGAACATCTAGGTCATTAGCAAACACTATTGCATTTAACTGTATGGTACTGACACGATGCAATGATGTGGTGATGATATGGGGTAAAGGACGAACACAAATACAACCAAGCCCCAGGCGGGATTCGAATCCGCGATCCTTCGGTCCGAAATCGCTACGGCACTACTGCCTTAACGAACCGACGTGTGCTTCACGTCAAATTGATCTAATTTCATACGCCTCGCAGTGGCATTAATTCACGAAAGCAAAGTTTTTCAGAAATCTACAAAGGCCAAATATGGCTAGATCGACAGTGGAGATGGCGCAGGTTCTGTCGTATTAATTTCCATTAATATGATTACTGGTGGTGACGGTAATAATGCGTGTGTGAGTGTGTGTGTGTGTGTGAGAGAGAGGTGATGTGACAGTAAAGACAGCAGACTCGTTTGAAATGATGGTACAGATTGCAGTAAGTTTATCCCTGCGTGCGCAAATATCACACCTTCGGTGCGCATCTGAATGTGGTGGGGTGGGGATGGTAATGGCAAAGAAACGGCGACAAAGGTCTCTACAAAAACCACGGGTGCGTTGGTTATTGCAATGACAATTTCAGCAAAAGCACGGATGCAAGATCTACGCCTATCTCTTTGACGATTTAGTCACACATCAGGCGATTTGCAACGATCTGCTGTCGTGTGCTCGGAATTTAGGTGCAGAAAAAGACACCAAATAACTTTAAATGCTAAACCATGCGCTACCTTAGGGTCATATCGATCTAACCTCAATTTTTTATTTACAACCAGAACATAATCAGAATTTATTCCTGTATCTTAGGAGCAAACAAACGTATCACTAGCTATGTAAGTATAGATGTTAGAAATTGACATATCTGTAAAATTATGTATCTTATTAGAGTAAAGGGGAAGGAAAAGGTGTCTTAGTTGTTCGAGTCCAAATATTTCGTGTGTGTAGTTACGTCAGTCTGACCTTCAGCTAGCGCATAACGGTAATAAAAACAATAGGTTAGGCAATGATGGTCGCCAATCAGTCAATGGAGTTGTGGGTAGTGGCAACAGCAGCGACAGTCGCATAAGAAATGCCGCGAGATGCAGGCGAAGCCAGTTTCAGTGGAAGCGGTGGTGATGTGAGATCTAAGCACGTATTTTTGAAACGACACACCTGGCGACTTGCGACGTCTCGGTCACGATATTACACCTTTCCAAGGCCTTCGGCTCTAAGGGTGTCTGGGTCCCAAGCCAGCGACTACGCCGAGTCACTAGCGAAAGAGACGGGGATGAAAATAGACTGATGAAAGTGTGTTACTATCAGTCATTAATGAGACTGAAAATACTTCGAAAAATTGTGCAGGAAGAGTTTACACCGGATAACTTTCCAAGGAACACGTGGATAACATGCTTCTGCTTCATGTTTCAGAGATGACACTCGTTGCAGGAAATACATCGGTCAATCTTTGTAATTGTCACCATTCATTGGTTCTCCTATATATACTTTAGACTTAGCAACCAATTTTTGAGATTTATTTAGGAGAAAATTGGCCAAGAACACTGATAATATCTACACAGACCGCTACTTGGCATCCTTTCAGTTAAACATTTTTAGTTTTCTACTAGTAGATATAAAACAAAGTCGTGACACTATAACCATCACTGAAATTACACGTGAATGTAGTAGATTTTTGAATGATATAGAAAAATAAGAATTTCAGTAACTTGAAGAATTTACCTTTAGCTCGAAAATCTCCCTGAACTTCTTCCAGCCTTGAAAATCACTCAATACGATGTTCGCGAAAACACTGCAAAAATGTGTTTTCTGACGAGTCTCGAAAGAACTCGCGTATAAAAAACGAAAACAGTTTTCACCTGCTTCACAAGGCGCGTTTCGTCAACAGGAAACTGGCGACGCGTTCGGGCCGCTTGCCAGCCCTGGAGGCAGCCTCGCGCCCCATCAGATAGGACGCACGCGGCGCCGACGCTCCGGCCAACGCCGTCGCCGCCGCCACGCGCGCCTGCCGGTGGGCCGGCAGGGGAACACTGACTTATTTTCGCGGAAGGAACAAAGGCCCTGGCAATGCGGCAGCAGCGGCGGTGCCGGCGGCGGCGCAGGGTGACGATGGGGGCGGTGACGGTGGGGGCGGTGACGGTGGGGGCGGCGGCGGCGGGGCAGCGGCGGCGGGGCGGTGGTGGTGGTGACGGCGGTGGCGGTGGTGGTGGTGGTGGTGGCGTTAGTGGTGGCGGCGACGGCAGCATCGTGGCGGCGACGGCAGCATCGTGGTCGCGGCGGCGAAGTGGCGGTAGCGGTAGCGGTGGCGGTGGCGGTAGCGAAGTGGCGGTGGCGGTAGCGGTGGCGGTGGCGGTGGCGGTGGCGGTGGCGGTGGCGGTAGCGGTGGCGGTAGCGGTGGCGGTAGCGGTGGCGGTAGCGGTGGCGGTAGCGGTGGCGGTAGCGGTGGCGGTAGCGGTGGCGGTAGCGGTGGCGGTAGCGGTGGCGGTAGCGGTGGCGGTAGCGGTGGCGGTAGCGGTGGCGGTAGCGGTGGCGATAGCGGAGGCGGTAGCGGAGGCGGTAGCGGTAGCGGTGGCGGTAGCGGTGGCGGTAGCGGTAGCGGTAGCGGTGGCGGTAGCGGTGGCGGTAGCGGTGGCGTTAGCGGTGGCTGTAGCGGTGGCGGTGGCGGTAGCGTTAGTGGTGGCGGTAGCGGTGGCGGTAGCGGTGGCGGTAGCGGTGGCGATAGCGGTGGCGATAGCGGTGGCGGTAGCGGTGGCGGTAGCGGTGGCGGTAGCGGTGGCGGTAGCGGTGGCGGTAGCGGTGGCGGTAGCGGTGGCGTTAGCGGTGGAGGTAGGGGTGGCGGTAGCGGTAGCGGTGGCGGTAGCGGTGGCGGTAGCGGTGGCGGTGGCGGTGGCGGTAGCGGTGGCGGAGGCAGTAGCAGTAGCGGTGGCGGTGGCGGTAGCGGTAGCGGTGGCAGTAGCAGTAGCGGTGGCGGTATCGGTGGTGGTAGCGGTAGTGGTAGCAGGGGTGGTAGCGGTGGTGATAGCGGTGGTGGTAGCTGTGGTGGTAGCGGTGGTGGTAGCGGTGGTGGTAGCGGTGGTGATAGCAGTGGTGGTAGCGGTGGTGATAGCAGTGGTGGTAGCGGTGGTTGTAGTGGTGGTGGTGGTGGTGGTGGTGGGGCGGCGGTGGCGAGACGGCAGCGGTGGTGTCTGTGGTGGCTGTGGCGGCGGCGGCGGCGGCGGCCGGGGCGGCGGCGGCGTGACGTGACGACCGACGTGACGAGCAGCGTGCGGGCTGTTCCCCGCCGTCGCTAGGGGCTTGTCGGAGTGGTAAGCAGGCACGCATCGTGGAGGAAAGTTACAATGGGTGGTGCAATGCAACACTGAGGTTCCCCAAGACGGCACACTAGGATAATGGGATCGAAGTTCACAGGTGGGTTGTTGGAAGGCTGTAACGTTTGTGAAGCATCACATACTGTCACAACTACTTCGAGTCTCTAGTCTTACTACGATAGCTCTCGAATGTTGACATTCGCACCTGTGTCTCTTTTTATTGCCGGAAGAATTTAAATTGGAGTTGTTCAAAGAAAAGGAAATCGATACAAACCAAGAATGAATTTCGCACTGAGTGAAGTGAGTTGATGGGCACAGTATAATTTTAGTAGAGAGAGATGCTGTTAAAATTAAGTAAACCTGAAATCATTGTTCTCCAGTTTCAGGTTGACGTGATAAATTCAGCGTCACAAACATTAAAGCATCATCATTACACAATTCGTTTTTTGTGAATTTCAGATGAATTTACAATTGAATAAAGGCAACTTGTAGCTACAATTCATATACGCAGTTAATTTTAAACCCAATAAAAACTCTTTTGATTGTCACGATTATACAATAAAGGATGTTATTACATTTAAAAATACGAATGCTAAATAACTGTTCACTGGTTTTGACGCAAATTAAAAAAGTCAACGTTACATATAAAAGGAATGTTGTGAGCTTCCGATTTGCTTGATGGACTGTGAAAAGAAATTAAAAATAAATTGAAATTTTTTTAAAATGAAGCGTCGTCCAGAGGAGCTCACCATCAAAGAGCATCACAACAAAACAGAAGTTGTCATAAACTCTTAGTACATAATTATTAATATTATTTATAATAACGTATAAATGTAATATAATAATGTATAAATGTTACAGTCTAATGATTGAGTGGGAAACTGTATCATAACTCCCTCCCGAATAGAACATATTCAAAATTACGTTGTCATCGACAGGTCCACTAAAATTCATTAAAATAAATGAAATGCACGAACGGTTGAATTAATTAAAACTCTTTATTCAGAAAGTAAAGTATTATAAACATGTATTTTTATACAAAGGATTTATATTGATAAACATATATAATACGTTAACGCTAGTTATCTTGTAAAACATTTGGAGTACCCGGAAAATACCTATCAATAACAAATGCAAGCAGGTTTCGCCATATTGATGCAAACATTCTATCACAATATGTAATGTTTGGATGTTTTGATTTCATCGTTACAATACTATCGGGCATTGTCGTTACAATGGAGCAATGTCATATGTTAGAATACGAATACTGTACGTTTTACCCTCTTAGTAAATCCTTCAATAAAGTAAAATTTCCACTCGTGCATTCTCACGTTTTGCAAATACTCAAGATAAGCTTAAAGTTTTTCGTGAAACGAGGAATGCATTTATAAAAGAATTTGAAAAGCATTACTGTGATTTACTTCACCTTTTTGACGTATGTAACCAAGTAATTATCACAACATTGATTATTTAATCATAAAATTTCAATAAATGTTACACACAATTGATTGATTGTTTAGAGGTTCCGGGCATGTGAACTACCAGAGTCTGTCAATCTGACAAATGGATTTTGATAGTTAATAAGTGGTCGTGGATTATTACAACTCTTGTGTTATAATAACACTTATTGCGAAACTCAGTTATCACATCACGAATCTCTGTTTCGTAATGCTTGATTTCCGACAACCAAAGAGGATAAATGTAACTTACGTTAGTACTCCTAGTAGTACTCTTTAGTCAAAAAGGTTACAGTCATCTTTCGCAGCAAAGATGGAAGAATTGGAGAGCATTTGTAATCCAGAAGGCAGCCGAGCGCAAGTCACGTCACTTCCGTCTAGCACCGCGGCCTGTCGATCGTAGGAACCTTTTTGAATCGTAATCTAGCTAACCTTTGACCTCCACGCGCTTCAGACCGCCTGCGACCCGCAGGTCGGCGCTGCCTCGTTCCGCCAATGAGCGAAGCTGAATCGCAGGCCACCGGATGTTGCCGACCAACCACGGCTTTTCGTTCCGCCTCCTCTGCAAGCAGTCGCTTGTGAAGGTTCCTGTATTTTCTCCCCGCTTCAACATTGCAGTGGTCGAAAACCTGCTTTTTGACTACCGTGCGTTAAAAACCGCAGGGCGGTGAATTAGATTATTTTCTAGGTTTCGAGGATTTACAAACAATGCGTTCGACATGCCGGTGAAAGAAAAAAAGGGGATAACTCGTGAAAAATATCAGGATATCAATCTTTATATAGTAACCGAATAACTTCCGTCCTTCCGTCACGGTTACATTTCAAAACTACAGTGGAGCTACAGAATGGCACTGACTTTCGCGTATTAGTTTTCTATTTCCTTTGGTCTCGGTTAGCTATTCGAACTTACCACATATTCTTGCCTGTTGCAATCTATCGCCGCCCAAAGATCATTGTTTTTTTTTGTTTTTGTTTTTTTACATTCTCTTAATTTTTCGGTTTTCTAATTGTAGAACAGAAATAATATTCTCAGTTTTTTAAAGAACAGTAAAACCTCGTCCTAAATGGCAAAATTCTTTGAAAAATTTGGAGCTGATTTAAAAAAAACTGGCGTCAAAGCTCTCCAGTAAATTCCAAATTTGAACCTGTTTAAAGTACATTACTTACACATACAATAGTGTTTACAAATTGATGGAAATGTGCATATCAACTCCGGAGAAACATTTGTGTAATTTTTGAAAATACAAAAAATACACCGAAATTTATTTTACGACATATTGAAGACTGCAATTACCACTATTAGTTAGAAATTTTGAAGACAAATTTAGAGCCGTTTTTGAAAAAATGGCGTTTGAGCGTTTTGGAAAATGCTGAGTTTTGAACTACTTTTCACTGAAAACAGTAGAGTTTCTGACAAGATTTATACAACATTATTTAAAGCACATGTACTCATAAATACAATAAGGTAGACAAATTGGAACCATTTTTGAGAAAATATTGTTTTTGTAATTCTTTAAAATTGTACATATTACACGCAATATTGCGCGAAAACTACTATTTTTTAAAAAATGTACATGACTTTAATGAAAGAACTCAGTATGGAGAACTAATTTTATTTAAAGGAAAAATCCCTATCTACAATTTGGTATTTGGGGTCAGTACTCCATAGAGTTCGAGCCGATATTGTATATTCTTATATATTAAGACTGTTGAACTTTATATTTACGACTTATTTTCCATATTTAATTTCGCACTTAACGTAAGTGAGCATTCCCTTAACTCGAAATCAAATCGTAAATGAAATACAAGAAATAGTTGTTTTTTTTATTGGTGATATGTTTTCAGTATTAATATTATAGAAGTGAGGAAAAAAATATACACTTGTAATATGCTTTCTACCTTGGCACGTTTTCCATTACACCACATCTGACAACCTCAGAAATTTCGAAAAAAACTTGCAATTAAAATTAATTGAACCATGGAATCAATGCATGCCAAATCACTCTAACATTAAGTTTTGAATACCTCTCTGAACATACTTCTAAATAATCAGTGTTTCTGAGTTTACTTTATTGCTTCATGCTACCGACTGCAATTACCACCTGCAGACGTCCATCGGATCCGTATACATTACTAACTCAGGCGTGAAACGTTCGCTTGGGAAGACGGTGATTCAGGCCAACGCGCATGTGCCTACGGCTCTACGGCGCTCGCGCCTCTCGAAAGCACGGGAGGGGCACAGCAACCACAACCCCCGCGCCGCCGTTTGAAGAAATAAAGAGACCCCGCGACGTCAGACGGAGCGAAGTGCGCCTTTGAGAAAAGCGCGGCGTTGCGAGCGGCAGCGACGGCGGCGGCGGCGGCGGCGGCGGCGGCGGCGGTCGCTCGTTCGACACTGGGAGGTCAAACTCGCGAAGAAGGACGCCAAAGGGATGCTCGAGATGAAGCAGGAGGTAAGATATATGAAAAGCGCAGAGATTTATCATGCTTTATGCACTATATTAACAAGAGAATGGTATATGTGGCGTATTCCAACAACCTCTCTTGATGTTCTTTATTACTGATAGCTAATGAATGCGCACAATTTGGTTCATACGCACAACATTAGCTTCTAAAATAAATTGGACGTTATCTATACTAACTTTATACTGGCATTCTCGTGTTAGTGTCGGTTGCATTAAACCCTATTAATTATATTACATAGAAAGAGTTGTTCACTATACTAACATTCCAGCTATCTCTCTCAAAATACTTGTATCGCACTGTTTCAATGACAACGGACTAGGTCAACTTCCGAATATCAAAGCCTCATATCAAGAAAACTGGCCTTGCTGATAAAACGTTATTTTAGATAGTAGAAAGTAGTCGTATTAACCCGCAATCAATACACAGTACATTTCCCAGACTAATATAATACCGCATAATTATTAAAACAATAGTTCACATTATCAATTTTAGTAGGACAACGAGAAATTGATATTGAAGTTGATCACAATTCATTACAGGCTTTTTAAAAAACTAACAAAATTTTTTTCTATACCTGAAAGCACATTTAATATTGTGATTCATCTTCGAATTCATTCCAAAACTAAAACAGCACGTACCTTATTGTCCGTACTTTCACGCACAATTACGCCAAAAGTACTCAAATTTTCGAAAAATTGTACATGACCTTATTTCAAAATCTATCTTCAAGGGACAGATTCCATTAAGGAAAAAAATCTCCATCTTCATAATCGCAGTTGTAGGAAGTCGCCGAAAACATTTTGAACTTTTTGCAATTTTCGAAAAATCAATGTATTCAAAGAACATGACATCTGCACCGTTCTCTTAAACGTCCTTCGCACTATCCAACAACAAAATTTAATCGAAAACGATGGAGCATTTTTTATTGAAAATTTGGAAAATGTCTCTGGGGATTAATGTAAAGTATCCCCCAAAATTAAAATAGCGGTCTGAAATTCAAGGGGCCGCGACATCAGCTAGATCGATTTTTTTTTTCGTTAATCGGCCGACTAGGACCACGCATGCAAGCATCCTGCATTTACCGTGGCTCAGTTTTTATTTATTATCGCGGTGGCAGGTGCTTGCAACAACTTTTTGGGGGGGACCAGCATTTTAGCTGGATCCGATTTTTATCCCCCACGGTTGTTAGCCCCGGGGGTATGGAAGATGAAATGATGATATGATGATAATGGGGGTGAAAGGACAATACATACAGACATACACAAATACATCCATGCCCGAGGCGGGACTCGAACCCGCGATCTTCTGGTCCGAAACCACTCCGGCACTACTGCCTTCAGCTAGATCGATTGGGGAATATCTATTTTGGAGAATACGGCTGAACGGGATAGCGGATAGCGTTGCTCACAAACGGACAGACATACGTTTTGCCGTCAATCGATTTTTCGCTATCAAGGACCCACAAAACATAGATTCACCACAACCACCATGGCTACACCACGCGTTAAAGGCTTTCCCCCCTAAATTTAACAACTGGATTTATCCACTTTTGCGTTACCAAGTCCAGACAACAAGAGATTTTGTGTCGATAATTCGCCCTTTTCTCGTGCACCATTACATCACTTTCTCTGCTCCTTAGCAAGAAAGTAAAAAGGAGTCAAATTATGAAAGATCCATGTCAAAAATTCATTATTCAAATTCATCATGGTCCTAAGGGGCGCCCAAACAAAGTGCATACGTCTTTAAATCTCTGTGGTTGAAGGGAGCACATTCGCGTGTGAAGCAAGCTAACATCCTCGGCTTCGGGGTAAGTGTTCGAAGGCGATAGGGAAGCTGGCAGTAGACGCCAGCGCCCCGGTGGCAAATGTTTGCCGAAGGCTCCCCGCAGCTCCCGGCGCCGCACACGCTCCCGGATCGTTAACCCGTCCTAGGCTCCCGACAATACCGAAACGCCTACAGCGAAAGCCATCCGACCTTTTGAAACCAGTGTCTCTGTAAGGATCTTCCAACACATTTCTTTAACTATTTCCACGGGTTAGCGCGAGGAGACCTACTTATTCAGTGGAGGACATTCAATGAAATATTATTTTATATTATTTATAATAAGATACTTTGGCCAATTACACGATTTAGTAGATTAATAGGGTTATTCAATTCGCAAGATAATACTTTTCAACACTTTTGTAATTTTGGAACAGCCAATATTATGTATGTGCGTAATGTTACTTTTCAATATCTGGAGCTCAAAATGTATTCAACGTTCTTTCCAATATTCGCTAATATATTTGCGATGCAAACCTCTGGGCCTTTCTTTATTCAAAATTCTGTATTCAAAACGTCTCCTTTGTGGATAATTCTATAATTATACAACAGTGAAATTTAAATTATTTATGGTGATATTACAACAAAATTTTCTTGTCTTTTACAGGAGAGGTCGAGATATTTCCTTATACAAATTCCTAATCAGATTGAATTTTAAAAAATTGACTCTATGAAAAGTACTCAATATATTACTTATATCTTTACAGAGATACTGACTTATCCAAACGTATTTATGTTGTTTTCTGAGTAATTAACACGTAATATTTACATATATTTGAACCAAATCACTCAATATTCCTCAAAATAGTTTAGTGATAAAAATAGTTGCTTTTTAGGTGAATCTCATTACTAGTTTTAATGAGGTATACATGAAGATATTTTCAAAGAAATCAAGTTATATTGTACACCAAACTGATAAATCGTTTTCAAAATAAAGAGTTATTGTTGTATGTATGCTTCTCTAACACGCACTTCACGTGTGTTTTGCCTGGATATCCGATGATAGTTTGACTGAAAAAACACAACCCAACTACTGAGACAAATTTAATGTTTTCTTAAAAAAGGTGTAGTTAATTTTTAGTAAAATCTTTTCCAAGCGTAGATTTAATTGTTGTTTTATTATTACTAAAGCAACATTTTAAATTTATTCATTCGATTTACATTCAGTGAGGTAGCAAAACAAGACTCTCATAAATTAAACATTAAAAGTAGTAGCTATTCACGTCATGAATTTTCCAATGCACAAGCAAGAAATGCTGAGTCAGTTCGCAGTTCCTTGACAGAGCATTTGGGGCACTGCAGGCGGTCTAACCTTTACGACACGCCTTGAGAGTACAATTCCCCAATAGGCTTGACTTCAGTTACTCAATGCTCTGAAATTGCAAACTATCATTAAAAAAGATTTTCAGAAGAAATTCATAGTAATGGCATCGTAAGACTAATAACACTGCTCATTCTTATTTCCTTACATCAGAACGCATAATTGATTGTCATTAGGAGTATTGTACATATTTGATCAATTTTAACTGTATATCTGTATTTATTTCTAAGCAATTAATAATAAAAATAATAAACTAACATCAATTTAGTCATACACAAATATAACTATTGGAAAGCATAGGTCAAGTGTCAAAATGTAAGGGTAAATACTGAAGCGTGACCTTGGTAAATATTTTCCATGATACGCATGAATGGGCCACGGAGAAGACAATAAAACATTTGAATTACTACATTTTCAAAGAACAAATTATCAGTATTATAGAAACATTGCCATAAACATTACCAGAAACTTGTTATCGTGAAAGAATTCTGAATTCTATTATGTTATTTACTATCTTGTATGATGAATCAAAATCATACTGAACTTCATGATTACAATTAATGAATTAACTTGATTTTATGCAAGACGCTACATAATGATAAGACGCTGAGGTTTTCGATGTCCTCCACTTTTGCAGAGACGTCACAACAATATTTAATGAACAACGGTATTTGAGTCAAACATGTGTATATTAAGCAATGTTGTCGTCATTATTGATAGTAGTCTTATAAGGTTTTAAATTGCAATCAATTTGGGTAAAAATTATACTAATCAACTTCATCTCTCGGTTATTAAAAGATGACACGTTCAAAATAGCTTACTTGAAACAGAGTTTTTACGTACTTACTACACAAGTGCTTTTATGTATTTACCACGTCTCTCACGTGGGACATGAAATGTCCACTCTTAATTTTGCTCTGTTTCACATGTACAGCGGCAAACAACAGCGCCACCTGAGTCAGCGGAAATTTTTGAGGCGAATGCATTTCTCACCGTCTATGAATAATGGATCCGGAAAGAAATGTGCACGCTCTCGGCTTTAATGCTCGTCACAATGCAGGGTAACAGAAGGAAATACCCACGCGCGAGTTCAAGGAGTAAGTGGCAGAATATCCGAAGGCGTTGAAATATTGCGTAAAACGACCTTAATGCGTCTATCAAATCCACCGCACGTTCTGAACATACATCATGTTCTACAGAAAGAGAACCTTGTCACAGTGACAGTAATGGAGTGGTTTCGTTTGTCGTTTCAAACGTAGCAATAACATCACAGTTTGCAGATTGATCCGTGATGGGTCTTCTGGCAATACATTCGCATAACTTAAATTTTTACTATTGATTGTATTATTTTTTGTAGGTCAGCCGTCATGCAGATTTTAATGGTCATGGTGTCAACAGCTAAGCCAATGCATCTTGACAATCATTGAAAATAATGCAGTGTTACCAGTCACCCGACCTCCACCATCCGATATAGAGGTTAGCTGTCAAATCTCACTTCTGGACTCTGCACAGGTAATTCCAGTGAACAACTATATCGTAGTTGATTATTTATCTATATTGCAAGTGTTACTAATAATATTATTATTATTCTCCTTTGTTTTCATCAACACAAATCTATTATAAAACAAATTAATTCAATTCATATGTCAGGAATTATGTGATTGAATCTTATTTGGAAAAGGTATCATGAATCAAAAATACTTCAGGATGCATAAACATTTAAGAATATTCTAGTGTTAATCCGCGCACAGAACCAAGCTTATGCACGTAACGCCATGGGATAGTTGATGTTTATTTCCAGTACTGGGTAATTTTTCACTTCCTAAATAATAATTCACAAAATTAATGTTTGAACAGTTCAGATAATATCTATCACTCGCATGCGCATTGATCGGGTTTACCCCGAATATCCAATTTACTGCTTTTCAAGACCGTAAGTATTTCTGCCGGCAGAAAGGACGTTCTTTTGTTACCACCTTCCCACCATGATTAGATACGAAATAAAAAAAACTCCATAAGTTTGATCAAGTAAAAGAAATAAATAAGGTATGTTAAGGTAATATGGCCATATTAAGAACCTTAAATTTCCCTATTTATATATTTCAACATTTGGCTAAATTAACACCATCGTGATGAAATTTAACACTTGAAATAGCTATATAACAAACAAAGTGATTCAAGAATATTTTGTTTTTGTTGTTTCACAGAAAGATTTTAATTTGAAGCTAATATGCTCATATGCAGGTTTTATGGTCATTGCTAAATTAACTGGGTAATTGTTGCGTGGCCATGGAACTAGGGCTACCCATACTAATACATAATATGAATTACCCTCTTAAAGTCTAATTCTACAAAAATACGGCTTGAATTAAATCCTTTTTTTAAAACAATAGCTACAGAGTTGATTGATGGCTTTGTTTTCCTTATTGGTTAGGCTCCAAATATCCCTTTTCTTTGCAGGATTCATTTTCAAGAAAATAAAACACGAAAACAGTGTATCAAACACATGAAGTTAATATGGCCGTAAGGGCTGGTAATGTGATGGCCCATCACCCTTGGCTATGTTGACAGCAAAACAAAATTATAAAATTCTCTCACATTGGTAAAATATTGGCGAAATAAACAGCATTAATCTGTTTATATTTCTCATTAAATACGCTAAAAGTTGATGTACATTGTCAAAATACTAAATCCTTCTTTAATTGTAGCTAATGATAAGTTTATCTGGGAAGAAGTTATGAGGACAGAGCGTCTTCAGCGCGTTCTTGATAATGGACAGCGAATGCGCGAGTCAGGAAGTCTGGGAGGGTGTTAAAGCCCTTCTTCCACGCTCCCAGACAGCATGATAGCACTATCAAATAGTTTCAGCAAACAACTTAGCCGCTACCTGGCCATATTACCTGCGCTGGCAATATTTGCATCAATTGACTTATTTTGTTTTGAGTCTGTTAATGCCTTCAAAAAACCAAGACCTTCAGCAGCCATGACATATCTATTTTTTATTATAAAAGTTCATTTTTAATTTTCACAATATTTGCTTATGACAACAAAAGACATGCAAATATATCATAACTATAATACAATAATCTCAATACATACGGTTAGACAGCTACAATATTAATGTACAATATTTATTGTGAGAACAAAATTAACATTTAAAAACTGTGTTATCGCAAAATCTATGAAAATAGTAATTTACTCCGTTTTCCCTGCAAGTGAATCATTGAATTCGAGTACAAATTTCACATGGTCCTTTTATAGCCTGTATTTCTTGACATGAATAGAAGAAAACCTTTTTTCACTCCCATTGTATGATTCGGTCATATGATGGCTGTAACCAATTGCATAATGATACTCACAGATTCATTATGATACAGGTTTCTGATCAATCACAGAAGTTTATAACCAAGTATTGACAATTAATAATTGAGAATCGTTCTAGTAATGTTTCGTCCCATTGTCTACATTAAAAATGCATTTAATATTATATTACGCTTGCTAGTGTTTATTTATTTTATTATTAGTATTTTATGTGATATTTAAAATAAATGGGATCGTAATTTCGTGTTCCTATTTGACTACCACAGTACTCCTTCGCAGGCGGACTGGAAACCAAAGCCACCTGCGGTAAGGAGAGGTAGGGTTCGGCTAAGTGGCCTTGGCTTAACCTGCATGCCAACTACCACGAAAAAATTCAACGTAAAAGTTTGACTTATAAAAGTCACCATACGTCGTTGAAAAAGTACCGTATGAAACTCCATGTATGGCTATTAATACACTCGTGTAAAGTTGACAAAACTCACTTGTTCCTCTCTCGTATTGTATTATCACGCTCGTATATAAATACCCATCATTATGTCATCCATACATATTGTACTATATTGTTCTAATCGTGAATCCAAAACGCATCCATCTAGAGCATTCAGTAATAGAAAATTTCCTGTGCGGAAGAGACATATTCTGTGTGTAGGCAAATGTTATAGTAAGAATCTTGACAGAGTTGAGTTTCGGCTTAAAAGTTTCATCTACCGATTTTTTCGAAAGAAATCAATCTTGACCAAATCGCAATGGATCTGAGCTGTTTTTGGTACTTCAAGAAGAACTTACGTTTGTGTGTTTTCCTACCAAAATAACACTTTATTGGAGAATAGGAAATATTAATTTATCTACAAAAACGCACAAATGATGTTACGTTTTTCAAATACGCGATCACATATTTCATTAAGTATTTAATTAGCAGGATGATGAGAGAAGATTAAAGGAATAAATAACATTTAGATTTCCAAATATGGAAGTAAATTTGTATTGTTAAAATAAAATTTATTAGACAGATGAAGTGAAATTAGTGTAAATTTTCTACCATTTCTTTATATAGTTGCAATTTTGTCGTCGTGTTATTCACAATCTACGAGTATATATAAATAAGTTAAACCCTTTATCTCTATTTAAGAGGTATCCAACCATTTCTGAAGGGTTTTGTTTCCTGAACATTAGTCTTTTCTCGTCCTCTAGACTATTATAATGGATTCGCCAAATTATATCCACTAGAATTATATGCACTAGATCACAACGTTGAATAATCTCTTGACGTGCTAACTGTGCGGATTAACACTTGGTACTATTGATAATTCATACAATTCGAACGCTCGCAACGAGGTTTATATAGAACACCAGATGTTCGCAGGTATTAAAGGACGCTCGTCGCGACAGTCGTGGAGCAAATTTCATAGCAACTCCCCTGTTAATTAAACCATCTACTGAAGTAGTTTGGGTTGATCCGGAGTTTAGGGTGTCGTTCACTGAACCTTCGGTTCCTTCGGTTCACTGATTCGGTTCACTAATCTCGTGATTCACAAGGTTATAGTTTCGCGGCAACTGCGCAGTTTGAATTGTGGAGGCTTTCTTGAAAAAACCTTTCTTATAAAAGTGAATTGGTAATTATGCGTTGGATAGACTCAAGGTTGTTTATAGTGAACGCGGGGGCCGAAGGCCCGAGCCTCGCCGTGACTTGGATCCGGGCGAGCGAAGCGAGAAAACTTGCCTTTGAAACTAAGTTTGCATTTCTCTGCGGCGGGGACAAAGTGATTGAAGTGAACAATATAAATACAAATTTTGTGGCGTGGATTTGTGTTTTTTTTGCCATTTCAAGTCCCTTTTTAATTGTTTTGTGTGTCTACCGAGATGGATTCAGTTCAGTGAGTCGATTCCCCTCTAGTGAACCGGTTCAGTGAACGACACCCTAAACTCCGGATATACCGTAGTTTGTTATGTATGTGTAAGCGTATCCTTTGTTATTAGGCGTGTGTCACAATCTTTATCACCTCTCGTAATATTTCCTTATAATTATTACATTTTCTTCACCAATGTTTCGTACAAATTGGTAAATTTATTCTAAGATAGGCATAAAAAGCACTTTCCGATACACACTGGTTATCACAACTTCATGCGGTCTGAAACAAATTCTTTTTAATTAAAATGTTCCACTGCCTCGGTGATAACGATAGAAATTCTTAAATTATTCCCGAAGTAGCCACTCAAAGTGTTCATACGATATGTTTATTCATCTTTGAATGGCTAATGAACAAACACTTTTGAACTTAAGACATAGTTCGGGCATCTATTTATTGAAAGGGGTATTAATAAACGTATGATAATCCTCATTCTTATTTTTCAATATTTTTTATGTACAACTTTCAAAACTTCATAAACATCGCCAAGAATTTGAATCAATATCCCAGCGCAGGGCACTAGGAAATAAGTATTAACCGGTGGGAAAGGAAGACATGACTGTTTTATGCATGCCCGAGTGCAACGGCAGCTCACCGGGCGCTACTGGAGGCAAATACAGCAGCAGGAGTTCATTCAAAGAACTTCTGGGCACGTTATCACTGTTAAGGATGGAGTTCTAATTTTCAAAAGATTTGACGAGAAAGAGAAACACAAATGAACAGGCACATTTTCACCGAGAACAAGCAGCGGTTTTATTTTCAGAAGAAACATTTCATTGGCAGAGCCGCAAAACGAAAACTTATATTCTATTTTTTCTGCACATTACAAAGAATAATTAACAACCTCCAAGGTAACACATGGCAACTCGACGTTCTGTTTATAGACACTACAACACTCTGAGCTATGCACTCCAACGTCGCCATACTGGTAGTCGAGGGGTAGAAACATTTACAAAGAATATAAGTACAGTTTTTAGTTAACTCTGAGCAGCACCTCACGTCACGCCGCTATGCCAGTCCACCTCAGTGAGCGATAATTTTCCACTATGGCTGAGTCTCAGTCCATCCTCGAGAAACGGCACGGCACAAAACGGCACGAGACAAGGCACGACACGAGACACGGCACGACACGACACGAGACACGACACGAGACACGGCACGACACGAGACACGAGACACGACACACGACACACGACACACGACACACGACACACGACACACGACACGACACACGACACACGACACACGACACGACACACGACACGACACACGACACGACACACGACACGACACACGACACGACACACGACACGACACACGACACGACACACGACACGACACGACACACGACACGACACACGACACGACACACGACACGACACACGACACGACACGACACACGACACGACACGACACGACACACGACACGACACACGACACGACACGACACACGACACGACACACGACACGACACACGACACGAGACACGACACGAGACACGACACGAGACACGACACGAGACACGACACGAGACACGACACGAGACACGACACGAGACACGACACCACACGAGATACCACACGACACGACACACGACATGACGGCACGGCATGGCACAACACGCTGCAATGACAGTCGGTCGGCTAACCCCGCGTTATCGTTCAGAAAATGCTACTCGGGGCCTTTTAACTCCCATGTAAAGTGGTGGGAAACATTACAGTGGCGCGCTCTGCTGCAGCACCTTCTTGCAGGAACTAAAACACGAACTGCTGCCTACGATACTTAAAACGTGTGTGGCCGTTGCGTGGGTTCGCGAGACGCACGCAGGTGCGTAACGGTACAAAAGACAGCGTCGATGTTCGCGCTTTCGTCAGAGGTTTCTTATGTGTGCATATTATGAATAATTGAACATTTAGAAGCCTTTTAGATTTTTCCTATTTCTCACAAATTATACTAATTTCATGGTAGAAAGTTAGCGTACCTAATCTGCATCTGCACCCGGCGACACTAGCGCCTTCTATGTAGCACCTTCCCGCTTTGTCCCTGGTTTTGATAGAGTTGCAAGGCCCTGATGCTTCTCCGCTGCCCACCACGCCAATGTCTCCGGGGCCGGTAAGCGGCCGGAGGGTCTTGTCTCATCTGTATCGCTAACTGGGGGAGGTGGAAGGGTGAGGGGTTGAGGGGGAGGGGGGGGAGAGGGAGGAGAGCGGTGAGGGGATGGGGAGGGGAGGGGGAGGGGGGGCGGTTGTGGCCGCTTAGCCTCAATGACACTGGGTATGCCAGAGGGCGCCAGCTTCTTGGGTTATCTTCAGCCTGGCGAGGCGGCGGCAAACTAGGTGATTTGGCGCAGCCAACGGGAAAATATATTTTTTTAAACGTGGGACGCGGTTAATTCATTTTGTGGCCCACATAATCGATTGCAAACACAATGGAGCGCCCAAACTGGGCGGGAAATTACTAACTCTCACGAGGAACGCCGCGCTATGCGAGAAATTAATAGTCAATAGTCTGCACCGGCACAAATGTGTTAATAATCGTCTCCGACTTGGAAGTAGAAATGAGACATCGATGTAGCTGTTTTCAAAACGATTCGATTGTTTGAAGCCGAAGTATTTTAACATCGATACCTTACAACACAAAGCTATCTCTTAGTAGCATCACCTAATACACCGATTATTTAATTTCAATATTTCAGCCTTAGCCAAAATGTGTGAATTTCCTTCCCCCCCCCTGAAATACTCGTCCTTTGAGGCTCGGGGCTTCGGCCCTCGCGTTCACTATAAACATCCATGAGTCTATCCAACACATAATTACCAATTCACTTTTATAAGACATCACTTTTCAAGAAAGCGTCCAGAATTCCAACTGCCTAGTTAACGCCGGAACGGCGCGAAGTGCCGGTTTAAACGACTTCCTTAAGTTGTACCGTATACTACATTTCAGCCTTCGTTCGCATTTCCCAGCCCTGCCGCAGCCGCAATGTGGCAGCCCTAAGCAGCGCGGAGCGGCAGCGCGTCCACCAGGCGTTCACCCCACGCGCCCCGAGACGGAACCCCCGGCGTGACGTCACCGCGGCGCGGCGGGCACGCGAACGCCCCGACGCGACGCGCCGCCGCCGCCCTCGCCCCCGCCGCCGGGTGACGTCATCGCGCCGCGTACGCGCGAACGAACGAGCGAGCAGCGGCGGCGGGCGGCGCGGGGCCGGGCCGAGGGACGCGCGGCGGCGGCAGCAGCAGCATTGATCGCGGCAGGGCGCCCGTCACCGCCGCCGCCGCCGCCTCCGACCTCGCAACGGGAATGCCGGACACGAGGGTCGTGGGCGGGCTGGCCGCCTGCGCCATCCTGCTGGTGCCGGTGGCCCTAGCCGCGCTCGTGGTGCTGCTGCTGGTGGGGCTGGTGGTGGCCCTGTCGACGGTGGCGTCGCTGCTGGTGGTCGCGGCGGGGCTGGTGCTGGTGGCCATTGTCGCCGGACTCGTGTACTTGTTCGCGCGGCGAAGGGTGCGGCATTATCTGGTAGAGCGACTCATGGAGCGACTGCAGCAGTTCTGGGCGGGATAAGCGATGGGGGAAACGCTGGCAGCAGGACCTAAATGAAGATTCCTTGCGTGTTACGCAGGCCGAGATCCGGCGGCGACAAAAAACGCGCACGAGGTTTTACCTGGTTTCTACCACTCTTCTACTCCCATCTGATTCGACCGCAACCGATAGCAGTGTCACGGATCTTACAGAAATGAATCCAATTATTTAATTCCTTCCTTTTCTGCGGACTGTAGTTATTTTTTTGGATAATACATGGTTATCGGTAGGAAATCTGTTGCTTTATTTATTTATGCAAGGAACTTTATTGTATCATTCGATTTTATTACATTATTATTTTACGAATAGAACTCCTATTCTAATCAATGAAGGAAAGTAATTTACAAGTATTTATACAAAAACATCTTCAGTGGAATTTTTTCAGTTAATTTTTTTTTCAACCTCTAACCCGTATATCTTACCTAAGAATGTTATTCTAAACTAGAAACGCACGACAAACTCGCAAAGACATACATAAATCTACGATAAGAATGGTATTCAAGCTCGAGAAAGTCACCCAGTAGCGAATAATCTTTGTTCATTAATCACAATAAAATGCAGGATAATTCGAAATATTTACAATACTGGTTTCAAATACTATCAACTTTCTTTTTCTTCTTTTTCTTTCTTTTCTTATTCTTCATTTTCTTCTTCTTCTGACTGGCCAGAATTATGCATGAGGCTTCCGACCTCACAATCGGTCTTTCTACACTTCTTTTCCCCCGTATATTATATTCCGTTGGTTGTTTCGAAATCCTTTCTGATGGATACGAAGGACATGCGCTCTTAATTTTTCTTTATGGTGGATTACTTTTCCGATTATTGGATGCGTTCCTAATTCGTTACTGATTTCTTCATTTCGGATTTGGTATTACCGGTAACCGATCCCTTTAACCGTTGAAAGAAATTTTATTTCTGTAGCTTCTAGCTGTTCAAGATCTTTATTTCTGAGCGTCAAGGATTTCGCTCCTTATAGCAAAGTGGAGACTGACAGGAACTTATAAGAGTTTAACTGTGTATCTTTTCGTGTTAAAGTTTTTAAAGTTATAATAATTTACCACATTTGTTTATATACATTATTATTTTTTATTATCTTGGTATTCTTCATAAGATCAAATCTTTACGGTATTAAACCAGCAAGTAATTTAAATTACTCAAAGTCATATAATAGCTGTTTGATGGATAATTGATCTATTTCAAGACAACCGTGAAAAGGTGTTATAGTATAAAATTACTATAAATACAGTCTTTGTATCTGACGAACATGTTCTTCCAATGTAAGGACGGGTGCGAGCTAGACATTAATGGTTGATCTCAATGCAGACGTGAAAAGCATGGTTCTTTTACGCCCGAGTTCCGCGACACATCTCGAAAACATTATACCATTTTCTATATGCATCCTCTTTGCATTTCTCCCAATATTCTGACCATTATTCCCCTATCCATATCTCTCTTGGTCCTTCGCGCTAGATCCGAGATTCGCTACCTTTCTAATTCATCGACCCCATTAAAATGAATTGTTGGCTCATTCGCCCCCTCTTACGTTATTCTGTAAAACATATCATACACAATAATAACAGAAATAATTGTTTATAAAGGTCTTAGGGATAAATTGTACACCAACATTTCAGTAAAGATGTAGATATTGTGGCGTCACCAATTAATTAAGTATAATTTTATTGTGGCATCGCCAATAACAAAATAATTTCTACATCTGGAAATAGCTCGCGTCGAGAAAGAAGTGGGTCAAGGGACGCTGCCTTCGCCGCGACGGTTTCTTTCGTTACGCAGCGGGGCCCGCCCCGACCGCACTCAGCCTCCTTTTCAGAGGCGGACCGTTTATTGCCCCCCTCATAAAAAGACATAATGGCCCAGGCCGAAGCCCGGCCGGACAATGCACGCCCTCACGCCCCCTCTTTTGCCAGCGACCCGGGACTGCCGCCGCCCCGAAGGAGTTCGCACGGAAGACACATTTACAACACGTCGTGATCGAAACCTTTCTCAGCGAGTCAACCGACCCCCCTTTCAAACAAGGCCCGCCCCCGCCCCCGTCCGGGCACACGCCTGGAGTAAGGCACCCGAACCCCACGGGAGCTATTTCCAAATTAAATACAACAGGCTGCCGATAAGCCTTTTGCCGGCCGAGATGACCCGTGAAAATGCGCTTCTGCATGCGCACGTGTCCAGACAGCTGCGAGCAGCTCCTGGAACAACTGACAAAGGGAAGCGAGCGAGAGAGAGAAGCCGGTGTTAGACAGAGAACAATCTACGGAAAAATACGGGAAAATTGCCACATGATTGGTTAATCAGAATTCTGCGACGCAGCCACCCTCAGCCAATGGGAAGCTTTGCCATGAGAGAAGGGAGAAATTCAGAGCTAGAAGCATTTTGGGAAGGGGAAAGTGGAGTTCTTTTAAAAACGAGATGCAGAGAGAAAACTTATTCTTGTGATCGGAGCGCGACGGGGGGAGGAACACTCCCAGATATAATATTTTTGAGAGATAATTTTTGAGAGTTACTTCGTGATACTTCTGAGATACTTCGAGATACTTCCAAGATACTTCTTGGTTGCTAAATTCGCTTGATTACTCAGTTACTTATGATCGGGACGCGAGTTTGCGAAAGACTTTCCCAGAATCGAATTAGTTAGGACGCGACTAGTGGACTTGTCGCGGAGGAAACTCGGACGGGAGACTACCGGATCCCGCGCCGTTTCCGCATCGGCCCACCAGCCTTTGCCGCCTCCCGCGTCGGTGCTGATTGACAGCCCACCGCGTTACGTCAACGCCCGTGGCCACTCGCCCCACTGAGCCTGCTCGAGCCGGCGACCTGGGATTGCCGCTGCCTGCCGAGAAGGGGACGCGCCGCAGAAGGTCAGCGACCCGGGACTGCCGCCGCCTCTGCTTCGAGGCTGCCGCTCGGTCCGCCCGCGGAGACAACGCAGCCACTGGTGAAAAACTACGAGACGAAGCCGTCTCGCAGAATAATCGTAACGGCGAGAAATTGCAAGTGGCCGCGCTCAGGCCCTGCAGACCTTAAATGATGAATAGCACGTTTCATCAAAGAGTAAGCCTAATATGTTAGCCTTAAGGGAATTAACAACTAGTAATTAAGATAACCAGCTCACAGAGTAAATTTAGTAAAAAACTTGCGTCGCCCTTTGCAACATGTAACTTCCCTGGCAGCTCTTGGTGCCAGGAATAAACTGTTAATTGTTACAAATGACTCTGTGCTAATTCATGACCTCCCAACTCTTCCATCCAGTCACATTTCAGGAGCTGAACCTGGCGCCCTCCCCCGCTCACATTAGGTTTGGTCACATTTGGCTGGTCCGAACGTGGGGCTAGTTTAGTGTATCATTAGGTTTGTTTACAATATAGAATAATCAAAGTCACTTCCACTTCTGAGTAGCTGGGTTTCTAATCTTCATTGTTGCAGTACAACGGTTACAAAATGTTGAGCGTTTTCACCTAACCGCACTGACATTTTTTGCGTTTTCCAGGCAGCATTTTCTTTGTCGATAGAATATGTACACAGTTATAATATGTTAAATTTTTTTTAATAATTATACCAGTTGCTAATCCAGATTCTCGGATGCCGCAGAGCAATAAAATCGAAATGCGGCTATAAATGCGGCGGTGCAATAAACGTGAAATTAAGAGTTTTAAATCCAATTGGTATAAATATAAGGAGACAGTGGACAAAAGAAGCATGGAGTGCAATTTGTTTTATTCCTTGCCAATATCTGACCGTCGGGGTCTTTATTAAGATCCTCTTTCTTCTGGAGACTGGTGCGGTGCACCAGCTGCACCAGTCTAGCTACGCCTGACCGTGAAGGATGAAAGAAGACGAGCGAATTTGTAATTTATTACGAAGATTATTTACTTTTCTGTCTATGGTCTTATCAACTTTGTCATACTGTTTGGTCCTTTATTTTAAAGACAGAAAATTATATATATTATATAATATTTTATTTATTTGTTTTTAACATTTAAACCTGAAGATGGAAATAATTATTTTCCGAAACGTTGCTGTTACTATTATGTATCAAGTGTAATTTATTGATACAAAACAGTTACCTTATAACAATTTTCTGACTTTAAAATAAACCACTAAAAACAGTCCGACAAAGTTGTAATTTATTTTTTTGTTTAATTGCTCCATAGCAGAAAACAAATAATTCTCAAATTTTAATTATTCTTTTATAATCAATGAGGTCTAGATTACGCCTATCAATCGCCGGCTAAAATTCGGCTACAGACCCCCAATTGAACCCTTGATCATCAATATCTTCAACATTTCATCACGCCCCCCCCCCCCCCCCACCGTGGGTCGATGCAGACCCCTTTGGAAACCCCTCCGCTTGGTTCTGAGAAAATCCTATGCGCTCGCCCTTGTAAAATAACGTCCACTTTACTCATTCAGATATTGAAATATACGGTCGTAACGAAAACATTTACGACTTAAATTATCTCACTCTTATATTTCAAAATAGGGGGATACGGGCACGTTTATGGGAATATCGCAATCGCATGAATAATCGTCGGATTAGCAAATATCCGTTATTCTGGTGGGGGTCATTAATAAGACGAGTTAAGCGTTAAAACTAATAGCGCTCCGTGCAACGAAGGGAAGGCTCTATAATTCATTGTGGAAATGATGACAGGCCGGGTCGTTTTATTTATTACGCTGCGCGGTTCAACGATTTGCTTTATTATTAATATCGATTACTGCAGTAATTATATGTTTGCTTTCGATTTGACACGTCACGATTTCGCTTAGATGGTTTGGAATAGACTGACACCTACATTTGCTTCGACAATACCCTTCATAAATTGTTTCACGTGTTATGAAATAGTGGTCTGTAATACCTGAATTATTTTACAATAAATTAAAATATATGGATTACAATAGTAAGACGAAAAGCAAGCTAAATATCTTGGCAAACCTATGACTTTAAAATAACATTGAAAGGAGTCCATATGAATTGCCAATATATTCGTAATAGTCTTTGAGCACACGAGAGGAGATTCGAGAAGTTTTTTAGAATTCTACGAAACGATGGGTGTGATATGAGTGCAAAACAACCGAATGAAATTATACAAAAACCGCAATTAACTTGCAAGTTCCCGACAGGATCCATTAATCACAAACTTCCAAGTCTGTCGAAACGTGTTGACCTGTACGTCCGCCCTTCATGGCCTCCTGGCTGATTCTTCTTTTAACAGGCTAGTATGTAACGTCGACTTTTCATAAGAACGTGGACATCCCGAAAAAGTAAGAAGATGCAGTAACGTGTTTTTTAAAAATCTGGAACAATGAGAGATGATACGATTGGTGAATGTAATTTATGTAAAATGAAAACAAATGACTTTCGTATCTAACTCGCAAGTCGATGCTCTTCGAAACCTACACGAGAGGCAGAACAAATCCAGGGACACTAAGTCGCACATGGCACCGAGTTAGTGTTGCGTTTTCCGTGCCGGTGAATGAATGGGGAGTTTCAGAATTTCCTTTCACGGATTTTGAAAGTTCAAAAACTCCCTATAGCAATATCTTATCGTTTTTCTTAAAGTGCATTCAATATGAACTTCAGATATTAGAACGTTTCAAATATTTTATTGGCCATCAAGTTGTTTTTTAAAGTACCGATATTTGAAAGTTAATCGCTTTTTAATGTACATTATTTAACATACAAGCGTCGCAATTAATATTACATTTTCTACATTTACATTCGGTAAAAAATAAACACTCATAAAGATGCACATATGATAATGTAAAGCAGAATTGCAATAACTTATGTTATATCCTGTAATATGCGTAGTTGTTTCAACAAGTTTTAGGTACATCCAAGCTTTTTCCGCAGCTTTGAAAATAAAGTCTGCTGAAGATTACGCAACGTTTGCATATCGCTTGGGATATTGTAAATAAATTTAATAAAAAAATGATAATTTTAATTATTCTTCGAATCTCTAAGCCTAATAATTGTTTCTGCTGATATTTATCGGGGATTATTGGAGTTGATTATTAGTTGAAATTAACAATCAAAACTGATAATTCAGTTGACTTTCTTGTAGAGTAATATCATACATGACAAGATGAATTTATAATCGCGAATTGTGCGGCTCACAGACACTAAGAACTAGGGGCGACTGGCAGGAGAGGCCCAGGGAGGCATTAGAAATTAGTAGACGGCCGCACAACATCAACGCGGATGCAGGCCATAATCTAAACAATGTCTGGAAGTATTGGGTACCAATTCCTGATTGCGCGGGGGCTGTTCAACACCGTCCGATCTCTAGGACGGCTGGTGCGAGGCCCGGGTTGGCCCAGACCGCGAGCCAATCAGAGGGACCTCTCCGCCTATCTCGGCGCTCCTGCGTTACCCGAGCACCTAGGCTGGAAAAGATATAGCACCGGAGGCGGAGCTTTTCTGTGTCACTACTCTGAAGAAGCGTGCGATGACCTAGCCCTTCTCTCACCCCACCGTTTTTCTCAACAGTCCATCAACAACCTTCAAAATGCAGCCCACACAATTTCACATTGGTTCCCAGAAAACTCGATCACTATAAATCCTTCAAAATGCCAAGCTATTTTCTTCACTTGGCGAACCATCCCACACCCTTTCCCACGCATCACCATCAATTGCACTCCTATCCAATGGTCCTCACAAATAAAATCTCGGCGTCACTTTCAACTCCAAATGAACCTGGACCCCCCATCTCAACACCACCATTTCTAAGGCAAACCAAAAAATCAACTTCACCTAACCCATCCTCCGCCATCCCTCCCTCTCCGGCAACAAAACCCTCCTCCTATACTACACCCACATCAGACCCATCATTACTTACACCTCTTCCACCTGGTCAACAATCCCCCACTCCACATACAAGAACCTAAAAACTCTTGAAAACCCGCGTCATCCGCCTTATCTTTCATCCTCTTCCCGGTCAAAACTACAATACCTTCCGATCCCAACACAACATCCACCCCCTTCCCGAATATATCTTCAACACATCCCGAGACACGGTACAGCAATTCATAAACAATCCCATCTTCACCCACCTCATTCAACCTCACCAGCATATTCTCAACACCCCCCCCCCGCGTCATTCCCGAAAAAAGCACCCCCTAGATATCCTTCAACTCCCTCCCCCTCCGACCTAAAAACACCCAACAAATTAAGACTCACAAAACGCCACGACAAAACCCTCAACAAAGTAACCCCTCAATAAAAAGCCCCCCACCCAATTTTTCTACTTCCTCAAACTCCTAAGTGCATAACATCTCTGCTCTCTTTTCATACTCTTCTCTCCTCCCAACTCAAACTACCTTTAACGAAAAAACCCGTCTAAATACCAAACTATACCTTGTCCTACCCACCCCCAGCCCTCTGGGGAACGGGAGGCAGCTGGCCAATCCGGAATTAGAAGAATGAAAACCCAGGACATTAGAGGACATAGATCCAGGCCGTTCACACCAAGATGTACCACCTTCTACATGCGTGCGATATGACAGGCGAAACGTCGGCCTCTCTGCCAACGACACTGCGTCGCCCTGCGAAGGCAGGGTGGTCCG
Source organism: Gryllus longicercus (assembly GCA_038098605.1). NCBI lineage: Eukaryota > Metazoa > Arthropoda > Insecta > Orthoptera > Gryllidae > Gryllus > Gryllus longicercus. The sequence goes on from JAZDUA010000123.1 coordinate 200,630, forward strand.
CCCCCTCTCGGCGGAAGGGCGGGCGTTGCAGCGTCGCCAGAAGGACGGAGGGGAGAGGCGGAGGAGGGCGAAGGGCGGCGGTCCGTATAATTAGTCTCTTCACGAGGACGCCCTCGCCCCCGCCGCCGCCCCCGCTGCCAAAGGCGCCGCCATCGCCGTCGCCCCTGCCACCCCGCGCCTCCCCTCACCCCGCCGCCGCCGCCTCTGCGTGTCCTTCCGCTTCCGTTCCCCTTCACGTCGCCCCCGCCCCCGCCCCCTGGCTATTTTTGGCCCTTCGCGTTTGTTCTGGGCGCTCACACTTTTTCCTTTGCCCTTTGCACGCGCACCTGCCGGGAAAAAGTGTGTTCCCCCATCGGAAAGTGAAAAAACTCACATTTTTCATAGGCAGGGGAAGGAAAAAGCACTGTCTCATTAATTCATCATTAATTTGTGATAATCACAAGTTACTCTATAATCTTAATATATAGGCAATTTGAACCATTCACAATTCTAATATCTGAGATAGTCAGCATCATTTTATTATACTCCCAAACAAGATTAGAATTTGCTATTTAAAAAGTGGATTGAAAGAAAACCGGCGGGGTCACAACACCACGTACTTTCTCGCATATAGTGACAGATTTGAAATATCACAATTTCTACCCCATATTAACAATTTCGTTCACTTCTTGTAATATTAAATGATTTAACGCCCAGTTTCTTCCTTTCAGTTCTTAAAATGTTAATTCTATTTTCTGAAATATTAATTATTAGTAATCTATTTATTCTAATGTTGGTAAGTTTTTTTTACGTTACGTTACGTTAAGTTACGTACATACTCTCGGAAAGGACGCAAGAGGGGGATACGCTTGGTTCAGGGTTGGGGGGTGGATGCAGCGTAGGCTAAAGGACGCAAGTGGTAATGGCATCTGTGTGCTTTGCGGTGATAGGGAAGACTGGATCCACATCCTCTTAATTTGCTGTGCAACCGAAACATAGAGAAAAAAATGAATGGGAATGGGAAATTACTGCTTCCTAAACAGGAACGTAACGCTCGCCCAAAACATTTTAGGTGACAAAAGATCTAAATTTATGAAAGAATTAGGAACATTTTTAGGAAAGGTCCGGACCATTAGGGAAACTGAAATTAGGGAGTGGGAAAACAGCACTGGTTAGTTTGAGCGGAGCCTAGACTGGACAGAAATTAATAAGTCAATAAGCTAACAATAAGTAAGTTAATCAGTAATTTTAGGTTAAGTTAGCAAACAGTTAAGAAATAAGTCATAAGTCGTAGTCAATAGGTAAATAACAGGTCAATATAATAAATAAAATAAAACTGACATAGTAATAAGCACATTAGAGGGTGAAGGGAAGGGGGGATCGAAAATATAAGGGCAGAGGCGTTGGCGCGGACGATCTTCTGTGGCGCCGTTTGATTTCAGGTGCTGAGGAGGCCAAGCACTGGAAGAAGACGGCGGATCGCCCACGCCAGAAAATAAATAGTTAAAATAAACGTCTGATAGATTAGTATGTAATCGGCTTCTGACGGCAGGTTTTTTCCCCTTCAGGGGTTTTTTCCTGAGCCGTACCTTATGGTCTCTTTTCCGCGGCTTTGATGCGATGGAGAGACCATTTGGGGTGAATACCAGAATTCGAAAGATTAGAACGCGAAAGGATGAAGATATTGTAATGGCTTAAAGGCCTTCGGCCTAGCCACGTAGGATCAAGTAAGCTAATTTGTTTGTAATAATTACCTATTAAATAAATAAATAATAGGTTTTTTATTCACATTTTAATGTTTTTTTCTTGTACTAGAAAACTATTGATAGCTAACTGTAATAACTAAGCCATCGAAAGCTGCTATTTTAATAAACAATATTTTTAGCAATGATGACTTATATATGAATTATTTCATTGTAAATAGCAACGAAAACTCACCACAATACCAATACTCTTAGGAATCCTTAAAACAGAATGGTAAAGATGACTTTGTGACGACTTTTTAGCTATTCAATTTAACAAACTAATAATAATAACTAATAACATTGTTGTTTTGTCACATTCATATTATTTCAACGATAGGAAAAGCCATAACTAAGATAAATATCGTATCACAGAGAACATTAAGTGCATAAAATATTCTTCGACTTTCTTCAGCAAAGTCAACAGATTTCAAAATACTCTTGTAAAATTTATTTTATTATAGTTGGAAGTGAGCCAAGCGTCGATTCACCAATGTATGGGTTCATTCGAAACATAAGTTTGGCTGGAATAACGGTTCTGTACTGGAATCTATGCGATTGTATGTCCAGATGTCACGCACATGACTAAGCATAATATATTGTAGGCACGACATATTTTTTATAAAACATTGTTACGATCTAAATGCCAACCAAATCTTGTTTTCTTTCCTTAAAATCATAACTTACATACTCTTATATTCAAGGTTATATTTCACGGTACATTCAATTTCAATGTTCTCTATCTCTTCTACTAACTTAACACCGTGATGATAGTCTAACAATTAGGAGAGAAAAAGAATAGGCGGTGTAAGTCAGGAATAAACGTTTCTCTTTCGGTTTTTCTACTTATTTTTCATTTTCGATTATAAACTTCATGAACACCAGAATATCCCTGCGTCTCCACGCAATGGTTCGAAGAACTAGTATACATAACCGATTATTTATTGCTAGGATTACAATAATGACTTTGCAATGGTTCAAAAGTTTCTGTTGCGTCCCTATTGGTGACATGAAAAGTAGAATGGCTGAAATCTATATTCCTTTTGTTAGTGCCGATTTTAACGAAATAAATGCTTGCTGAACGTCACATACAAGACTATGTTATTCCCTCCGTCTCATACTTAGAACAAACTGGCTCTAAAATATGCATAGACGTCTTTACGTAAGGAATGAACCTTTTTTGGAAGTCGGATCATCTATTAAATTAACCGACGTAGTTGCATTTATAGGAATGGCTAAAAATATGATACAGATATGATTTTCTTAATATTGATGAACGTACTATGTCAAAACAGCCTACAGCCAACACAATGATTGTATTGATTTGTTTTCATTATTAAGACATTATTGTTGTTTTTTTCTTCAGAGATTTCCGCTAATACTAACGGCCTACATCAGCAAAAATGCTGCTGAACAAAACCACCCAAACCATTTTTGCAAAACGGCGCACACTCATTCCTCAAGGACAACAAATAAAATACTCTGTATAACACTATAATAAATTAATATTTTAACAAAAAATCTTTACGAATACTGCAATAACGCAATACAGTAGCTATTCATAGAAATATACTGCAATATTTCCTCACACAAGAGAATACAAATTAAACAAATGTTGCTGTTCCATACCGCAATACCTAAATAGGAAGTGTTTAATACCGCGTGAACTATTCCTTCGAGTCTTGTGGTCGCATGACGTCACACGTAAAAACATTGAGTTTGATAATTCAGTGGGTACGCGCAATATAAGTGGAATAACACAAGAAAATACTTGCATTTTCAGTCAAAATGGAAACTGTTTAATAGTTATTGAATTTTTTTGGAGTTTCTGGATATCTAGCACCTCTCCAAAGGCCATAGGCTGCACAGGTTTCTTTTAATTCTGTTTTAGAAATTCGAAATAGAGACGTATTTTTCCGGAGTTTCTGAGCACCTAGCGAAACAGAAACCCTCATTGGAAATTATTAATAGTGATATAAAACATTTCTTTGTTATCCTTCCTATTGTTCAATTACATTTTGTGGTTCATTACCACAGATTTTAGCGCTTCAAAAGTACATATCAGTATGACGTTTCAGTACTACATAAATCTACGTGATAGTTACAAAAATGATGATGTGTCGAAAGATGTCAAGAGTCGAAGTTTAAGTGAGGCCTACTCCATGAGCTTTTGAGTAATTACTAAGAGTAGAAGTTCTCCTTTCATGTGACACCCCCTGAGCCGCGAAACCGGTAACGAGTTCCGCCTGTAATAAGTATGAAGGAAGTGCGGCACTCATCCTCTGTGAGAACAATCAATTAGGTAGCATCCGTCCTCTTTGCCTTCGATAATCTCTTAAGCCTCCACGCACACCTTGTATTTCAGGCGTTGTGAGTCTGTGCACACGAAGCACATTTGTTGCGAAGCTGCTTCATCAGGCTATTTTAGACCATGGATATTAACGTAATATTTGTAAACGTTTTTAATCCTTAAAATATTTTTTTTCTTATCTTATTTATTAATTTTAATAAGAAAATAGTTGAAAAGGGGAAACGTAGCACAATATTAATTGTAACGGTTTAAGCAATGTACGTTTTAAAATGCGGAAGTCTGCCACAAATTCATAATTTTGTTTTTCTAAATATTGCTTATTCAAATAGTGCTTCTAAGACAATTTCTGGACCACACGGACTAAGTATCAGCTATTAATAGACTCTCACTTCAACTCCCTTAAACTTAACTTGAGAAGCTAATTACAGTGCAGAGTGCTAGGGTTACCGCGCACAGGGTAGAAACCCAACCACAAAACGTTTAAACAGGGGCTAAGGTAGGTACAAACCATGTATTCGTGTTACTAAAGTTCCTGGAAACTCTTTATTATTAGATATAATGCTAGAAGTAAATTTCACACGCCCATTAATTATAATGAAATAAATTAAAGTGTTAATTTACAAGTTAGGGAACTATATATAATTAAAAAGGATGCCCAAAACAGTGTTGTGAAATAAAACACAAAATTCACGGCAAATAATAAAAAAGTATACATGTTCATGTACAGAATGCGTCTTTTCAAGTAAACAAATAGTACCTGCGTGTTTTTATAATACCTAATACATAAAAATTAATGTTTGTTTTTTCGTATTTTATGTGCTGCCTTACCGTTCATCCGATTGCGATAAAAATTATTACTTGCACGTTCGCGAAGGATATAGATGCAGTAGGTGGGGGCGAATGAACTGATTATTAGCATAAAGACAAAATAAATATGTTTATCTATTTGAGAAGACAATGGTGCACTTTTCAATGGCTCAGCATGAATATAGTAACCAGCAGATGCTCCGCACCATAATTCAACAATTCATAGCTCAATTTACATTCATTTTGTAAATACGACTCATGCATATTCATTTTCAACATCGACCTTGAACTGGCAAATGAATTGTGAGAACTTGGAAAATGGATTAACTCTTGACTCTGCTAAGAGAGAAACAATTTATCTATAAAATTTGTAATTTAACGATCAATGAAAGCTCTATTTAGTTACAGAGTATTGTTAACACATAATACGATTAATAGCAAAATTTTGTAAAAAGGTAATGTTAACGTAAGTATACACACACATATATATATATATATATATATATATATATATATATATATATATATATATATATAATATTATATAATTTACCTTTTATGCAAACCTTTTATTCAAAACTTTTGATGATTAATTTACACATCTACAATTAATTAATAATAATGAAAATATTAGCAGTTTTCACGTAATTTCAAACGAAATTTGGGCAGTTTTATAAACAATATTTTCTCAAAAAATGGCTCCATTTGCTTCATTAATATTTTTGTGCGGATATTGCTATATGCACCGAATTACATTACATCAATGCCATCTTAATGTTTTCTTTCGTTTTTATTTTTTCAAAAAATACAAAAATGTATTTTTTACACATCTCTCACGTCGTTAATATTTATATTACATACTTTCTTTATACATTATTGGATTTATGAGTACAGGTGTGTCAAACGGTTTCTAAAACATCTCGAAACTCAAAAGTTTTCTGAGAAAGTGAGCTCTAAATTGTGAATTTTCAGAAATGTTCAAACGACATTTTTAAGTAAAATTTGCATACTGTACATGATTTTACTCTTCTATAATATTCTTAAAGTCATATTTGTATTCAGATACAAAGTTTGAAGCTCAGATAGGTAGCAACTGGACAGTTGGTGGGTCAAAATCGAAAAGCTAATCCAGATGAAAGAGATTAGGAAACTAACTAGTACGACAAAATTTGTGCCATTTTGTAGCACTACTTTCAACACGCTAATACATTTTTAGCCACATAATCTCAAAAGAAAATTAAAACAAGAATATCCATGTATATGAAAGAGCATTATTGAGGTTCTTAAAGTGTGTAATGAAAATTAAATATTTTTATGACTTAGGGAGCCACATAATAAAATACCTTTTTACTACTCTCTTAATTCGGTAATAACGAAAATACGCATTCCGTTTTGAGAGAATAAACACGTCCACGAGATAATCCGATTTGTTATAAGGCACGCACATAATCACCACGCACCGGCTCGAGTACGCACCACCCAGAACAAATCCGCGCCCACCACTGCAGCATGGAGCAATTTAACAATTACGGTATCGCTAGGCACCGCTAATCGCCCGCTGGTAATTAGGGTATAACAGGTGGAAACCGCGGCCCGGACACAGGGCTCAGGTGAGCCGCCCTTAACGCGCCGCGGGGGCCGCCCAGCCCAGCCCCGTCCAGTCCAGTCCCGGCCAGGGCAGGGCAGGGCAGCCCGCGCGGCTGCTGCGACGCGCAGTCGTAAAGACCGGGAACGGTGCCCTTTATTACGGAATCCATTATTAGTTTCGCGATATTAACATCACCCCGCGGTGGCGGTGCTCTTTAGCGAAGCCGGGAGCGACGTGTGGCGGGAGCGGCGATGGGAGGGGTGGCGCTGAAGGCAGATGTGGAGATGGTGAGGGCGTGGGTGAGGTCGGCGTCGGGTTCAGCGGCATAGGCAGGAGGCAGAGGCAGTAGACAGGACAGAGGCAGGAGGCAGGACAGAGGCAGGAGGCAGGACAGAGGCAGGAGGCAGGACAGAGGCAGGAGACAGGACAGAGGCAGTAGACAGGACAGAGGCAGGAGGCAGGACAGAGGCAGAGGCAGGGCAGAGGCGGAGGCAGGAGGCAGTGGCAGGAGGCAGTGGCAGGAGGCAGGAGGCAGAGGCAGATGCAGGAGGCAGAGGCAGAGGCAGAGGCAGGAGGCAGAGGCAGAGGCAGAGGCGGAGGCAGGAGGCAGGAGGCAGGAGGCAGGAGGCAGGAGGCAGGAGGCAGGAGGCAGAGGCAGAGGCAGAGGCAGTTGCAGGAGGCAAGAGGCAGGGTCGACAGCGACGACGGAGACGCTGGTAGGGATAGGGTTGGGGACCGGGTCAGGAGCGATGGTAGGGGAATTTGCGGCAGAGGTGGTGTGGGGGTCCGTGGCAGAACGAGGTGACGGCAGTCTTAGGGTGGGGCACGGGTACGGCAGCTGGGACAGGGTTTGAGGCGACGGAAGTGGTAGAGTGGGGGTGGGGTAGGACGGCGGGAGGGATGGTGATTGTTTCAGAGGGGCGACTTCAGGGGTGAGGCGGGCTGTGGGATTGAAAGGAGTGTTGCTGGGGGCGGGGTCGGCAGCACGGTCAGGGTTGGTGGGGGGGTGAGGCGACGGAAATGACTGGAGTGTGGAGGCAGGGGCGGGGCGTGCAGTGGGAATGGAGGTGGGGGTGGAGCTGGGGACTGGTGCAGCGGCGGCGGTGGGGGCGGCGCCCAAGCGCTAACACGCGCAAGGGCTCGCGCAGCTTTCCGCTCTTCCCACTAACAAGCGGCCGCGCTCGCTGGGGGGTTTGCAGCTACACTGCTTTGCATCCAGGCGCGCGCTCACGCAGCGGGTTCGCAGGGCTGTTCGGTCCGTGTACGGCTTCGCTCATTACGCCCCAGCAGCCTATCGCTGGTTTCTCTGCTCAACTCGTTCTGATTTGTGTCGTACCAGTTCGTTTGACATCGCTCCGCTCCATTCCGATCCTAGCCTTCCATTTCCTAACCCTTCAACGATTCCCATCTCACTTCAACTCGTTCCATTCAATTCAGTTTTTAATCGGTGGTGAAGTTATTATTTATATTCGCATCTCAACCCGGAATGTAAACTAGTAAACAATCCCCAAACCCAAATCTCACGCTTCACTGCTGTCACCATAAACAATCACACACGTTTGTGAGCCTTCTCCTCAACCAACTTCATGACACCATTTCATTTCAGTAACTTGAGATTTCCGCTCTTATCTTTGCCCTTCAATTACCACCTTATTCCTTCTGCAGTCTGTAATTGCAGGTTGGATACGACTTCCTCACAAAATGTTTCGCTCAGACATCTCAATCCCTGTTTCATCTCTTTGCCATCGCAATCACCTTCTCTCGAACAACTGTACCTTCAACCTCCTAAATACCATAGTCCTTCTTTGACATTACGAGCGAGGAGCTATAAAACAACGCAGCATGCACCAACTGCACGGCGTTTTTCCTCCTCGGTGTTGGCGTTCGCCCCGAGAGAATCGTCTCCGCAAGGCCTCTGCGGAGTCGGCGCCTGCCCCGCCTCTCCTACCCGCCCCGCCCCGCCCCGATGTCACGCGGCGCCGGGATTCGGGCGTAATTGCGAGGCAATGAAAGCTGCGGGTTGGCCGGGGGTCCGGGGCGACGGGGCTAAGCCCGGGGATCCGCGCCGGGCGGTGTCGGTCTCAGTTCGCAGCCGCGGGGCGCCCTCCGCCTCCGCCGCCACTCCCGCCATCAGCGCCCCTGGCGGCGCCCCGCCACTCGAGCTGACGCGCCGGGGCGGCGACCGCTGACGGCGAGAGCGCCTGCATTAACTGAGGTTCTCGTTCGATCGTCTTACTTCAGTCCCGCAAGCGACACGTCTGACAGCGTTCAGGCGTTCGCGATTCAACGTGACTGACGGTCCGCTCATTGCGCTTATCCGCTGACGGTTGGTGCAGTCAAGGCATCCGGTTCGAGATTGCGTTCCGAGTGAATTATTTAATGCAACTCGGCTAATTTTCTCTGAGTTCATTCTCTCACACTGTAGGTTAGAAAGAGCATTAAAAATTGAACGCACTATGTAAAGTTGACTGTTTCATTTCACCTCTGATCCTTCAATTCTTCACCTGTACTTTGAATTTAAAAAACTGTTTAACACCAAAAACGGACGAAAAATGGCAAGAACATATAATTATATGATTTTTCTACGGAGCTATGCATTACAAATGTAATACGTACTCATGTAATAAGTTTCAAATATCTGGAAAACGTGTATTCTGACAGACAAAAACTAATTTAAAAAAATATTTCATTGTCCTTACGTTCATATTTTGATCATATTTAACTTTGAACCTTATTTCCTGAAAATCTGGCCTAGGACATCTAGCCGTCATTTACGAACGGACAGTAAAAGGAACAAAAGCAGGTTATCAGATTACTATGACGGAATCATTATTTTACGTGACTTAACAATCATTCATTTTTCCTCTACTCAAAATGTTTGAAATAACAGTTTTTAGAAACTTTTTTTCATACTAACATTCAAAGAAGCTGGAGTCCAATTTCATTCATACTCGAGAAGCTTACATAGAAAAATCGTTAAACAATTTTCAGGAGAAGACTATTTTTTCGAAAGTATTGTGCGTGCGGCTTCAGCAGAAGAACGATCACCCCATTTAAAACAAGAGCGTAGCCAAAGAAAAGGGGGTCAGAAGGGGATACCAAGAGAAAGAGGGCAAGAAAAAAAGGGGGAAGGAAGATAAGTGGGCAAGAATATGGTGATGAGATTTTAGGTGGGTGAGAGGGTGGGTAGGTAGGCAATATCAACATCGGTAGGAGGGTGAAAGGTCAGCCAGGTAGGACGAAGGGTAAACGGGTCAGTAGATGAGGGGTGGGTGAGTGAGTGAGTGAGTGAGTGGCTGGGTGAGTGGGTTAGTGAGTGAGTGAGTGTGTTGGTGGGTGAGTGAGTGGGTGAGTGTGTTGGTGGGTGAGTGAGAGGGTGGGTGGGTGGGTGGCTGGCTGGGTGAGTGAGTGGGTGGCTGGGTGAGTGGGTTAGTGAGTGAGTGGGTGAGTGTGTTGGGGGGTGGGTGGGTGGGTGAGTGTGTTGGTGGGTGAGTGAGAGGGTGGGTGGGTGGGTGGCTGGCTGGCTGGGTGAGTGAGTGGGTGGCTGGGTGAGTGGGTTAGTGAGTGAGTGGGTGAGTGTGTTGGTGGGTGGGTGGGTGAGTGTGTTGGTGGGTGAGTGAAAGGGTGGGTGGGTGGCTGGCTGGGTGAGTGAGTGGGTGGCTGGGTGAGTGGGTTAGTGAGTGAGTGGGTGAGTGTGTTGGTGGGTGGGTGGGTGGTGAGTGTGTTGGTGGGTGAGTGAGAGGGTGGGTGGGTGGCTGGCTGGGTGAGTGAGTGGGTGGCTGGGTGAGTGGGTTAGTGAGTGAGTGGGTGAGTGTGTTGGTGGGTGGGTGGGTGGGTGGGTGAGTGTGTTGGTGGGTGAGTGAGAGGGTGGGTGGGTGGGTGGCTGGCTGGGTGAGTGAGTGGGTGGCTGGGTGAGTGGGTTAGTGAGTGAGTGGGTGAGTGTGTTGGTGGGTGGGTGAGTGTGTTGGTGGGTGAGTGAGAGGGTGGGTGGGTGGGTGGCTGGCTGGGTGAGTGAGTGGGTGGCTGGGTGAGTGGGTTAGTGAGTGAGTGGGTGAGTGTGTTGGTGGGTGGGTGGGTGGGTGAGTGAGAGGGTGGGTGGGTGGCTGGCTGGGTGAGTGAGTGAGTGGCTGGGTGAGTGGGTTAGTGAGTGAGTGGGTGAGTGTGTTGGGGGGTGGGTGGGTGGGTGAGTGTGTTGGTGGGTGAGTGAGAGGGTGGGTGGGTGGGTGGGTGGGTGGGTGGCTGGCTGGCTGGGTGAGTGAGTGGGTGGCTGGGTGAGTGGGTTAGTGAGTGAGTGAGTGAGTGTGTTGGTGGGTGGGTGGGTGGGTGGGTGAGTGTGTTGGTGGGTGAGTGAGAGGGTGGGTGGGTGGGTGGGTGGGTGGGTGGGTGGGTGGGTGGGTGGCTGGCTGGCTGGCTGGCTGGGTGAGTGAGTGTGTGGCTGGGTGAGTGGGTTAGTGAGTGAGTGGGTGAGTGTGTTGGTGGGTGGGTGGGTGTGTTGGTGGGTGAGTGAGAGGGTGGGTGGCCCCGGAAAGGTCAGGCAGCCCTCGGAGCTCTTGGAGGCGCCGCTGCAACTTTCGGACTGCACCAACTTCAACGGCGGAATTTCAAGAGGCCCTGAAAGCTTGACAAAACACTCCAAGGGAAATAACGTCATCGGTGAAGCACGTCCCGAACTTCTGCCCTCCGACGCAGCGACACGGAAAAAGAAGCGAATTTTCTGTCATTATGAGTGCTTCTTACGCTCGTCAGCTCGTAAAGAGATAAGCGATAATCAAGTCAGCAAAATGTCCAAGAAGTAAACTAAAATTATTCGTTTTTTTTATTTGCATTAGTATAGCAAAATGGATATAATGGAATGATGCATTAAATTGTGACGAAACTTTAAAAGAAGAGAAACGAGAAAATGAATGACGTATCGAAACTTTTCCTCGATTTGTAATGTCGTCTATTATTTTCAAACGCAGAACTTCGATATTGTAATGCATTCAAGGAGATTTTCACACAAACAGGCAAACTATCAATCTGACCTTACAGTCGATTACGGCTGATGCCAATATATTTGCGTCTGTAGAGTAGGTAGAACGGAATATTTTTATAATTTTTGCCACCTTTCATTTAAAATAGTATTAACATTCCTTTATATTTTGCACCCAAATAAATTTTGTGAACTTAAAAATTGATATAGAGGAATTCAAAAATACAATAAACGGCCTAACGGACCATACCACTGTTTCCGCTTTCGTAGATTAGGTAAAACTGAGGAAGTTTAAGTTTTTCTCACTTTTCATTTCAAATTTATTAGGGAAATGTTACCGAATTTGCCCGCATTTGTGAGTATTACCGCGTTGCCGCATTTGGACCGTAACCCAAATTGGACCACATCTGTAAAATACTTATATGTACAAGATCATTTGAATCATATAAGTTGGCTCTAATGCTTATGGAAGATTTAATGAGATTATTAGTCAATTTAAGTTAACTGAAGTAATTTTAAAGAGGAGGATTAGTGTTACAGTGTTTTCGTACAGTGTCTAAGCATTTTTGTTATATGTCATACGCCGTTGCGTTGAGAGAAAGTAAGTAATTGCAACTTTTATGCTACATGTTACAAATGTGGTTTATCAGCTCCCAAGTACGCATGATAAGACTAATGTTACCCTTCATGTAGTTGTGCAGTGCAGCGTTGTTTCTTAGATTTGAACAGTTCCAGAAATTCGACCACACAAGGTTAACTTGTTTCGACCGGTAAGGAAGCTGATAAGCATTATTTTATATTTATCGTTTCATATCTACCAAAAAATTGGAATTGATGCAAATAAAGTGATACTCGTACTGCACACCATCTGTTGGGGGATGAAACACGCGAACCTTGTTCTAAAAACATTGGGCAAAATAATAATTAAGAATATTCCTCGGATGATGGTATCTATAATCATAATACACAATGAAACTAAAAAGTTTACCAAGATTGTTCTGTATATGTTGAAGGAGAAAGGAAGAAGATATGATAATACCTTCTCTGCGTGTTAATAAATTTGTTTACGAAAGTTGCAGAGATGAAACCAAATGTTACTAGCCACCGTGTTAGTTCTTCCCTTTTTTCTCATAGCCTATTGCAAGGTTTTTATCGAATGAAAAGTTCAGAACGCAATGATTCACTTACGTAGTACTACGTAATGATTTCACTAAGTTCGAAGATACTTTAAGTTCGTATTTAACCGTAGCAGACGAGTTCAGTTTAACATATTGACATTATTTCTTGTATATATTGTCTTTATCATTAGAGTGTGCGGAAATAATTTAATAACGGGGGGGGGGGGTATTTTCAATTATATTTTTCGAACAAAACTATATATTTCTTTCAATGAATTAAGATATATATTTTTTCTTTATTGTCTGAATACATTGTATTAAAAGGAAAATTCTAGTATGGAAATGTATGGAAATTCTAGTATGATGAAAAAATCTGACTCTGACAAACAGAAGACACTATTTGTAATATTTCTGTTCGTAAAAGTATAAGACATCATGCGGAATATGGTCAGAATATCACGGAATATGGTTAGAAAATACCTCAAAAACAGTGGAAAGGATTGAAGGAAAGAAAATCAAGAAAATTCTACGGAATTTGTAAACAAAAACGCGGTTAACAGAAAAGAAAGGAAGGGTTACTACGTTAGTAAAAAAGTCTGGATCAACAATGTGAAGTCGAAGAATTTGAAATATACAAGTTACGCGAACAAAGAAATGTAGATTAGAAAATCGGCGAGCATGTAAGAGCAGAAGCAGTCCGACGCTGAGGATAGGCCGCTGTGACGTCCGGAGGCTCACGCAGTCTCTGCCAGCCAGATAAGCAGTGAAGGGATTACCGCCCTAAAGTGTCCTCACTCCCCGCCCCCACCCGCCTTCCGCTCCCGACTCCGCACACGCCTCAGTTAGGCCGCTTGCCCACGCCGCCACAGAAGCGCGCGAACGTCAATCATCAGGGCTCTTCGCCGACGACGGACAAAGGCACCGAAGCAGGTACCTGCTGCGGTCCCTTTGTCCGTCGTCGCCGGAGGGTCGGCGAAGAGCCCTGATGGTTGACGTTCGCGCGCTTCTGTGGCGGCGTGGGCAAGCGGCCTTAGACTCGCAGCTGTATGGGGGATATTTGGCCTTATCACCTCTTCTAGTGTGATACTAGTGGGATAGTGATCGTATTTTGTTATTTTATTAAGAAACTTTGTCTATTTATCCTCATAAAATCAAGCACTCCCGAATCATGAACGCTCAGGTTTGCAATTGCAAATTTTCCACGGTCATAAAAACAATCTCCCAGAGACACTCAAAGCTACTACCTTTACTTCACATTACGCGTTATCTGGAGTGTTAAACCCATTTTGATATATCATACTTATTCCCTACCTTACAGACTTCAGCTCGCTCGACTCCTTTAACGATGCCATCATTTCTCCAAGATCTCCACCATAGTTGAGGCGTCCGATTATCAATAGATTTGCTGATGGCCACGCAATACAATAAAAATTAATGTTAAATATTTGTACTTATTACTAAATATATTAGAGTTGTATTGGAGAACTAGTCCAGAAATGCACTATTTAAACGGCATTAGTAATTAAACAAACGAGAAATAGACACAAAATAACGAGAAGATCCCAAAGCAATCGCTACTATTAGCGTATATAATAGTAGACTCGGGTTGCACGACTCACTGCTAAGGTCGGAGCATCTCGGATGTTCAATGGTTTCTATCCCTAAACGCGCTATTAGACCTCACTAATATTGTAAACTAGTATTTTAAGTGGAAAAGGGCGTTGGTTTGAATTATGTTACGTCATTCTGTTCTAATCATTGTACTATGTTTTTGTGCGTTAATATTGTTCTTTATTTATCATTCATTACGAGATAAATTGAATTATTATATCGGGTTTCGACTCAAAAATCACTTGGTTCCTTGAAATTTGAAGATAAACTTTTTACAGTCCAGAAAGGCTATCCTACTCTCCTTTAACACATTTGACAGCTAAAGTGATCGAAAAACAGGAAGTTTACTCCAGATATATTATGGTATCTGCTTATCAGCTCTACAAGAGGCTCAGTGAAAGTGAGTGTTTTTCAAAACAATTTTGTTGGCGGTGCATTTCATTTTCACCAAAAAGGACCATAAAAACAGTTGGGTGCCAACTAGATTCTGCAATTTAAATAGCCTTTCAAAATAGGCTAAAGCACATGAAAAATCAGAAATCCACCTTCATTGTTTTGCGGACTTACTACATAGTTTCGTAACAGATAGGATAGACGAATGCGTAAACATCACATTAAACGTCAATAATTGCATTATCAGAAAGCTAAATATAACCGAGGATTTTTTAAACGTTTAATTCAGGTCTGCAGAACGTCCGCTTCTGCGAGCATTCTGTATTCATGAGCAGGACGTCTGCCGGCAAGAGCGCCTAAAGTGCACGTAGTGAGGGCGGGGGTACCTGCGCACTTCTTACCACCGCCTGTTCTCGGCAACCATCGTCCTTCGTTTTTTTTCTTTCTTTTTTTTCTTGTTTTTTTTCGTCGTTCGCCCTCGGCAGCCCCAGAGCATTGCACTCATTTCCGCGCGTGATGGAGCGCCGCCGCCCCCATCGCCCCCTCGCGGGCAGCATCCTCCGGTGCTGCTTGCGTCACACATCGACGTCATCATCTCGGCGCAGGGGCCGCGTACTTTTAAAGCGCTCGCTGGTCCGGGCTCTCACCCTCACAAAGCTCCACAAGGGCGCGAAAAGCAATGCGCGAGCACATTCAGCTCAACTGAATGATTCATTGCAATTACAGTGTGAAAATTTATGTCATCTCTAATAGATTATCAGGCAGAAAAACTACTCATTAAATGATCTAAAATACATCGCGATGTATAAGAATAATATACACGTATGGCAGATTACAATGGAAATAAATTAACGAATACCAGCGATTGAGTGAATGTTCTTGTCAATTTTGTGTCACATTGCTACTTGTGGTCCGTTTTACTGAATGTTTTTAACAATATATTTAATATCGTTTCTTAATAATATTAATTTCCAGGTGTCAATAAATGACCTTCTACACATGTGCAAGATATAAAGGCGCAAAATTGCATACAAACCTGAAAATATGCCCCCTCTTACAGTTGACATTTTTAGGGTATTTCAAGAAGATATCCAAATCAGATAATAATGATCGTTCTAACTAACAAGTAGCACAAGAAATGTTATTAGTTCTTAAATAAATGAAATCAAAAGTTTAAGAGTATTATATAGTATTTTAGTGGATCCTCTATTACTTATAAATTCCAACTGTCAAATTAATTACAGAAACAAATGCACTATTTTTTTGAATCGTTAGTGTTACATGAGCATTACTTTTAAATATAACATTTTAAATTTGGAACTAACTGCATGTATGCCATCAAACGTACCTGCTACAAAGAGAACATTGAATTCTTTAATGCGTTCACCCAAAATAAGCTTATAAAAAGTTGAAATTCCATTACATTTTCAAAGCGTCTGTTTAAGAACCTTGGCTCTCTGGGAATGCAGGGCACTCTCAGGCGACGGTCTCCTCCAACGCCCCCGCCGCCACCCCCCCCCCCCGCCCCTCCCGCCCCCGCCCCCCTCCGCCGCCCCCCCCGCCGCCGCCCCCCCCGCCGCCGCCCCCTGCCGCCGCCCCCCCGCCGCCCCCCCGCCGCCGCCCCCCCGCCGCCGCCCCCCCGCCGCCGCCCCCGTCTCGCCCCGCCCCCGCCGCCGCCGCGGCCTCAAAAGCAGTGCTCGGCGTTCCGCGCGCCCTTTCTCCTCTTTGTGCATTGTCGCGGCTATTCACAGCGCGAGGCGCCAATTGTAGCTCCTATTGCGTTACTCGCGACGCAGATCGATGCTCACTCGTTTCTAGCAAAGGCCGTTTATTGCTTCCCCAGCTAGCCAATGTGCGAATTCTGCGAGGAACACTGCAGGAGATGTAATTATGAGCACTCTGAAAGGTCGCGGTGGAGATTAAAGGTAAGGTACGAAAGGTCAAAATAAATTGCATCGAATATAATGTTAGGCAATATTAATTTTTTTCGTAATAAGAAGATAAAGGGGTGGAACGAGAAGGATGAGTATTGTTACCACAAACCTTTTCACCATCGTGTGAGCAAAGGTCAGGGGTAGCTCGAACATAACTAATTCCTTTGCAGCTAATTCTTTGCTCAGCGACGAAGAAAAAATAACAAAAGATATTAGAGAAAGTACTAGGAACTGTAATCTATTGTTTTACGTTTAAAAATACCGAGAGCTGATAGGATTAGAGATTACCCATTTTTCATGATTATGAACCTACTCAAAGAATAAGATAAAATTAAAATTTATTTTACACCAAGAGTTGTTCCGGGTAACCTCTCCACGTATTGGACCAAACAAACCTCTACAGTAAGGGTTAAAGTATGGTCCATGTTGGCTTTATTCACATTTTCGAGAAAATTAATGTTATCCCTCCAGAACATGGAATAACTCCCATATGATTATTTTGACGAGTATCACAAGAAAACGAATATATTTCCACTATTGCCCAAACGCTCTCAATTCTAACATTTTTCAAAGATTATCACAAGCAGTCTATGTCGGGATAAATATTTAAAAAGTAATTTATGAGGTTGTAGAATCCTGTTTCTTATGTTTGGATATTTTTTGCGTTTATTTTAGTATCTCCATATTAAAAGTCAAATTACACGAACTTTAGAACATCATTAGAAAATAAGAGGATTAGAGAAAGGAGTTCAAAATTGTAAACTCTGAGAGGTCACGACATCAGCTAAAAAGGAATAGTTTTAAAAACTTTCCAAGTGAAAATATAATTTTAAAAAAACACTCAAGTTTATTAACGTGTGGAACTTCAACCGCAACAAAATCTAAGAAGTTGAACAAAGCAAAAACTTCCCATTAGATCCCGCCTCGAATGATATTAAAATTAATAGGAAAGTTAACACTACATTTGATACAGTAGTCCTACAAATCAATGTGCTAGATAAATGTATATTTGCATTCATTCTGGAATTTGTAATCAGGGGGAGGGGACAGTAACTGGGTTAAATGTCTTCCGAACCTAACCCATGTATTTCAAATAGCATTACCTAGAATTTAATTTCTTCCTTCACAGCTATTAATTTCTTTCTGAACAAATCTTCTGTATGCTCATAATGCACGAGAATTTTTTATTAAAGTTTTAACTCCCTTCTATTGAGCAAGAAAATTAACGAATGACTAAATGTAAAAAACCACACATGCTGATAGGAAATGCAAAATTTTAGTAGCACGCTTTTTTCTCAGAAGAGGAGACTATGCCACCTAAAATAGAACCTTTGAACTAATGTGTAATTGCGATACTCCTCCAGAAATGATTGTCATAAATAAACTGTTATTTAAAAATACACAGTTATTTAATGTGAAAATATTATCCTTCAGGAGAATCTGATAAATTTGGATTCGGATTTTGACGATTTATCAATATGTCGAAAATAAAGCAATGGAATAAAAAACCAACAAGTGAAGAGAAAATATTATGAAACAATATTAGAAAGCAAAAGAGAAGAAACTTGTCAAAATTTATTCTCCACAAGTACGCATTTTGTGGCGTCAAAAGTAGTCCTGATTAAGGGCAAGGTCGAGACTACCAAATTGTGTATAAAATAAGCGGCATTACAATGTTCAATGACAAAATATTGATATAAAGACATTTTCAAAACAAACCTTAATGTATTTTGAACAATTCGTCAATATTCTGAAAAAATCAGGTAAAATGAAGAAAAAAGAGAACAACAAAACGACATGAAATGAGAGAAAGAAAGTCAAATAACTGCCTCTTGAAAATTATTTGCGGGGGAACAGAATTTTTAGCCAAGCCAGCTCACCCCTGAGTACCTAAACGCATGCAAAGTAAGCAATGCTTACTACCTGATAGTCAAAATATGAATGTAGAAATCGATATGAAAATCCTTAAATATGTGCTCACTCATCTAAAATTATTTAAATCCATTCAAAAGAAATTTTAAAAGAATATGCGAGAATAGTAGAAGGCAGAAAAAATAAATAATAGTGAAAAAAAGTAATATCAGAAGAAAATATACGAGAGGGAAAGGCCAATCTTTCTAAAATTATTCTCCAGCAGTGCGACTCACGTCCTCTTAAAGCAGTATTTTCAGCCAGTGTGCTGCAGCGAAAGGAGAGGAGGCGGGCCTGATGGCGCATGCGGGAGCAAGCGCCAAATACTAAATGTCGCGAACCACTAAGCGTCTAAAATAAGTGGTTTTATGTCGCTCAGTCTCAAAATGTGAATGTAAAAGTCAAAAGTCTAAGAAAAGTCGTGATAACTTTACCAGGAAGTTCAAACAGAAAAATAACATCAACTAGTGATGCACTAACGTAATATACAATCTCGTATTGATTGTAATGATTAAGTAATACTGCAATTTTGAAGATACTATCCTAATTCTTTAACCATCTTGTTAAAAACTCTCTTAAGAAAAAAAGCGTGGAAGATCTGAATTTGTAATTTTTGAAGAATTTTAATTTTAGAAATTTCAGAGGTTTTAATTAACTTGGGACTCACTGCACTTTTACGCGCAAAGCTGCCTATTAGAAGGAATATTTAAAGGGAAAAAATGGAGCCATTTTTGAGAACATTTTGAAAATGTCCTGGGCACTTAACGTAAAATACCCCCTTTCCCGCACCCACACACACACACATTAAAACATCTGTTTCAAATTCTCAGAATATCAAGCTCTATTGATTCATAGGACTATATACATTCTGCAGGAAAATTCTCTGAATAGTTTAGACGCCAGTATTATTTCACAGACAGATGGACAGACAAACTGTTAAAAACACTTTTATGGTATCAGAGCACCCAAAAAGGTCCATTTCCACCAAAGTATCGACAGGCTGTTTTGTGCGGTTACAAACCGTTTCCTCTGCTATGTACACGAACAAGTGAAGAAGCGAAGGCAGAGGAATGAAAAGCGAAACAACGTGAGAGAATAGGAAGCACGAGAGGAGAAAAACAACAACAATTTTTGGAAAATAATTCTCCCGCGACGCAATCTACGTCGTCCTAAGGCAGTATTTTCGGCCTGTGCGCGGCAGCGGCGAGGAGGGGTTGGGTGGGGAATGGAGGGGGAGGGAGGGGAGGGGAGGGAGGGCTGGGAGGGGGAGGGGAGGGGGACGCAGCGGCGAGCAAGAGAGCTCCGCGGACGCCTGGCCTCGCTACTCGCCCGCCGTAATCCTCTTATAAGTGGACGCGTGTCGCGCGCAGCGGCGCCGAGGGAGAGGGGGCAGAGGAGAGGGAGGGGAAGGGGGAGGGGGAGGGGAGGGGTGATGGGCGGCGAGCGCCGGCTTTAACAAGTCGACGGTCGTTCTTCACCGTGAGCAGCGTTCGCGCCGGGTGCGAGTCGCCGACATCGGCCTTGTGTCCGACCACGCTTTCACTGACTAATGAATTAATGCTGCTCCGCTTCCGCCTAATGAATGTCCTGTTTTTGTGCGTGGATTTAGAATAGAATAGATTTTATATAATTTAATTGGTGGACATAATTCAAGGGGATGTATGATTTTTTGCTAGTCCTTCCTGGGCTTTCGCTTTTTTGTGAAAGCAATGAATACTCTTCTTCCACTCTAAATGAATGATTCAATGTCGTAAACTAATATCAAGCCATTTCGAAACTTTAATGCAATTAATAACTCTACATTCATAATTACAGACCATCCCTAAAGAAAAGTCTTCGGTTGTTTAATCACAATATAACCAAAACGTTTCTCACAACATTATAGTGATAATTTCAATAAACAATTTACGAAATAAATTGACTCAACATTTGTATCCTTTATTTTCAATGCAACGTGTCGCTAGAGGGAGGCAGAAACAAGCAATGCGTATTGTTCCAGTTTCAACACATCCATTGGCATAATGAAATTATATTACAAATAATAACAAAGGTTAACTACACGCATAAAAGACACGCAGAGTTAGAAAATGTAGCTCCTGAAATAAATTTATTAAAGTTAAAAATATGTTAAAGTTAAATACATTCTAATTTCACCTGCACCCTACTATGTTTGTTTTTGCATAGGTGGCACATCCTTACACTGATGAAACGATGTGAATAACCTACTCTCTTTCCGGCATTTACGTCTACCTGAAACGTTTCGACTTGATTCATCAGACTGACAATCATTATACCTAATTTTTTAATGAAACAAAGATTAAAAGCCTACCAGAGGCTTCATACTAAGGTAATTCGGAAAATACCACGCTTGTCTTTGCCATTTTTCAACCTTTAGCATCAGTGACGGCGGCGGCTTTTAATTGATTATCTCGTGATTCTAGACATAACTCATATGGTCGTTAGTTCCGCAAGTCTAGTGTCTACTTTTCATGAGAGGTGGTGGTACTCGTTCCCCCCTGATTGGTAGGATCAGGTGCCGACCTAAACCTAGGCTTGGGGTTTACCCCAACCAAGAATCTCCCACCAGCAAGACACCCCCCCCCCCAAGTCGGTACAAGTTCTAGGCTTCTGACTGATCTCCCGACATCTCTGGTAGTGTCATTCTTGTATGTGAAAGTAAGAGGTGAGGACAGAACAAGGAAGAGGAAGGAAAGATAGCGCGAGGTCCACGGTCTTTTTGTTAAGCTACTGCTCCGGCAATCGCTTGATGTTGATTGGAGAAACCACGGAAAACTGCCAATCAGGGCAGCCGGCCGCCAGAATTCTCCCAACAGCGGCTGATTTCGACCCATCTGCTGGCTAAAGCCAGTGTCGCAAATTCTGTCAGCCCCCGGAGTCGAACCTAGAACTCCCCGACGAGAGCCAGTGCATGTTGTGATATCAGTTGGTCCCCGCAGCCGGTGCAGCGCGCCCGCGAGGCGCCGGTCGCGGCGCCCACGCGTCTTGGCGCGTGGGCGGAAGGCGCAAGGCGCGCGTGGGCGGGGCGCAACGCTTAATTCCCCGCCCACCCGCGACGCCGCGCTGATTTCCCTCGGGGAGGCCCCAGTCGGATGCGTCTTCGCGGTGGGGGTGGGGGGAAGCGCACGCAGGTCGCGCCCATGGCAGACCGCCTTCCCTTTCTTCTCGGCCCGCGACCGGCGAAGCTGCGCCCCACGGGAAGCCAGCGGCGTGCGAGACGCAGTGAACGCCGGTAAGGGTTTCCCGGATTCTTTGTTGGCCCGCGGAGGGAGGGCCTTCTCAAAGGAAATTAAGGAAGGGGATTTTTTAAGGGGTGGGGCTTCGGGAACTGACTCAACACTTACTAACTCTTTTAGCTAACTGTAACGTTCCGGTCACTAACGTGTAAGACGTGTTCTCGTTGATTTGAAAATGTATAATCACGAATTTGATCGTACGACAGAATTCCATAAATGCTAACAATGTATATCGGAAAAAAGATACGAAGGTTGGAACTTCAACAGTGGCAACACTGCTGACAGACGCCATGTAATGAAACCACGTTATGTGCAACGCTTACACAACACGTTAGCTTCATACCAAGGCTACCTCGGAGCAAATGGATTTTTCCCTACCTATATTACTCGCATGCGTATTGACGACAAAGCCTCGTGCTTGGTGATAGTGTTGCCCCGTTGTTTTCGAAACAGGGACAACTGAGTTGGATAAAAGGTTCAATGTAACAGTGTTCTCTAGCCTCTCAAAAGGATTGCGAGGAATTTGCAATAACTCAGAGAAGTGGCAGAATGGTGACTAAAACCCTTCAACGAGGGGCTTCAAAACCTGACTGATACAGAAATTCACAAATTACTACTGATACGACAGTGCTCACGACCAATTGGAGCGCTATAAGCGCAAAGATAAGTCTTTCTTGCGCCGTGTCTTTACGCCTCATGTGACACGAGACAAATCATTCGACCCTTAAATGAAGCTTCAATCGCAAGAACGGCATTACTACGGGTCACCACCAGGATCAAATGTTCGTCACTACCCTAGCAAAGTGGCAGTTATGGTAATTCTCGTGTACGACTGTCATAGTGTTATCCTAGTACATGCCGGTCCCGCACAGCAGACGTCAATGCGTAGTATTACTATTATTCCTCGTAGCGTACAACAATTTAGGAAATTAATTTAGGGTATTACTATATAAATGAGGGAATTAGCTGACAATAGTAGGTTATAGAGCGATGCGTCAGTAATATATTGTCAAGTGAGGTGTCGCGAAGTGTAAAACAGAGAAATAATGTAAGAAATGATTAAAGGGTCATAGTGAAAAGTGTAGTGAAATGAAGTCAAGTGTAGTGAAGTGCAGTTGAGCAAAAATTCAGTGCGGAGTTTGATTATGTTTATCTTTTAAGGTAATTTTAAATGTTTTATGAATTAGACAGTTTTATATCTTTATTTTATTATTATTATTATTATTATTATTATTATTATTATTATTATTATTATTATTATTATTATTATTATTATATAATTTGCATGTTAGCTGTAGTATTTTATTTATGTAATTAACTGCCACGGGGTTATGCCCATTTGCAGTTCAAAATAAATTTATTATACTTTATTTATTTTAAATTTTGAATAACAGCCTGCAAATAACTTTGATAAAGAACCTGTTACACTTCTTGAAGGACCCATCAACCATTTTGCAGGACCACGCTCATCCGCATGCTGCGCAAACTGTGGCTTATTCGTTTCATCGCTGGAGCTGGAATTTGTTGTACCATCCACCACACTCTGTGTACTTAAGCCCTTCTGCCTTTGACTTGATTCCTAAGATGAAGGAACCACTTCGTGACATTTGCTTTAGAACTGTTCCAGAGATGGAGTCGTCGTGGCTGAGTGGGAGGATACTGGCTTCCTGACCTGAACGACAGATTCGAAGCCTGGCGTAGGTTGGGATTTTTATCTGGTAATTTCCAATCAGGGCTGCTCTGAGGCCGACTCAGCCTCCTTTCCAAGTGAGTACCACGATCTCCCTTGGGGGTAAAGGTGGCCGGAGCGTTGTGCTCGCCACACAACCTCCTTCTTGTGCAGACGGTGACGAATATGTGGAGCCGTACCTTCACCTCCCCAGCGGTCCACATCAAATCGGCCTGTCAGCAAATGCACAGGGATATCTTTCACTGTTCCAGAGAGTTTTCAAGCAGTAGACCACTTCATTCAAACTATCAACACAGTAGGCACTGCTAAATCGCATCCTACGACTTCCATATCGCTGGCAATGAATCGTACACAATTCTAGTGACTATTTTGAAAAACGTGGTTTCATGCATCGCTTTGAATCAATTGTAAATAAATAGTTGCCACTATTGAAGTTTCAATCCTTATACTTTAGTAGAAGGTTACTCTTTGGACCTGACAGAATTGATATCGGCAGAATTCACGAATATTATTGACAATAAAACTTGCATAAATATCGATTCTAAAAGACCCACAAATTATGGTTATGTTGGTGGTCTATACGTATATATAAAACGGTGCAGAATAAAATTCTTAACACAATAAGCATCGCAATTTTCAGTTACAAATCGTAATAAAATAACAATTTTATGAAATATTTCAAAAAATGAAGTGTTTTAATAATGTTGTTTGACGAAGAAAAGTTTTGATTTTTTTTAATTTACCTGGTTTTTAATGGGGAGCGCCGGATTTTTTGACGTTGTCCTCCTAGTGTGGACCTACTACTGATGGATGGGATGAGCGGAAACGGGGAAGATGTTCGAATATTATAAACATCGTTGCATTTTTATATTACAACACGTGTGTATTTGATGGTAGTCAGTTTACAGTCACCCATTGCACAACGGTATTTCCTTTCCAATACAACATATTTTTGTCAGTACTCCCATTGAGGTAGAAAAGGATTTATCTTTTAATATTTTAGAGTGATTTTGTCTATCTCTACTTATAAACTAAACAGAAAATTCGCAACATTTTCTAAGGTTTTAGCTTTGCAACATCATTCAAATGATTGGTGAAGATGTGTAAATAATCAATGATGTGATAGCCAATTACTAATTGTAATAATTGTTCGTAAATGGTTCAGTTCAAGAGAATACTACGTTGAAATCTGCTAATGCACTCGTATAAACAACAATATGTTCTCACTTATGGGACGTAAATGCTATTAGAGACTTGCAGCTAATGGAAGAGTATAGTCGCGCTGTCATAACCCCCTCCCACACACATACGCATACCGCTTGCGGGCCCGCCCAGTGGCTCCTACGAAGAAATTCCCACGTCAGTGCAGATACACTGAATAATGATTAACTTACACGAATATGATGACGCCTTAATATTCTATTATATGATCCAGTATTGACACAAGATCCAAATCTTAATAATCTCAAAACTCAGAACACTCCACTGTAAAAACATAAAAATGTGCATTATCAAAACAAAAACCGTCACGCAAAATTAGTATTTTAAATTTAGCAAAATTAGTATTTTAAATAATTAATCAGGAATATTTGAAAGCCCTCCGAAATTCTATAAAACTATATTAAATTTGTAAACTATGCTCGGGGTAAAATTTCATTTTGAGATTCCACTCAAGTTCCAACGTAGGAGAGCGCCATACCTTAAATTCCACCCAGTTGCAGAGCAGCTCTTCCGCGCGGGCGTTCGAGACTTCGCGTCTTCTCTCAGCAGCCGGCCGCGCTCCCTGGACGCGAGGCTGGTGGAAACGAGAGATAGAGCGTAGGCTTCCGCGGCCGGAGACAGTATTTACTAGTCTGTCCGGGTAACGCCGCGTCCATGGCGAAGGTGCCGACGTTTCGGTCGCCGTTCTGCGACCTTCCTCAGGGCGTATTGCGAGATGCCCAGCTATTCCGCCTTCCGCCAACGCAAGACCATCCCAGAACCTTCAGTTGTAATTGTCATCTTTCAATTCAGCCCATCTGAGTGTTCAAGGTGGCTAAAAACGTGTACTGTCTCAGCGCTTCGGTCCGAAGGCTCGCGGTTTCAAGTCCCGCCCTGGGCATGGTTCTTTGTCCCTTGTCTCTCCCATGCAAGTGTTGTTGCTGAGCGCCTCGCGTTCTGCAGACCCCAGATCGGAGAAGCCCGCAAGTGTGTTGGTGCCTAGTGTATGGTCGAATATGCGTCCCATCGGAATGTAAAAGGTAACCGACTGTCAGCTGGATAAAAACCCTAGAAAATAAAACTTTCAATTCAGCGGTGTGCCAGCGATGTGTCGCGAGAAAAACGTTAACATGACTAAGGCTCCAGTTACACGATTTTTTTTAAAAAACTGGAAACATTAACATAATTTATGAATAAATATCCAAAGTATCCTAATATTACACTGCAATAGTCTGCAATGCATGAAATCATCTCAATCGTGACATCTAAAGCATCAATTAAGATTTCGGTGGCCTGCTAGTCAAAACTGTAAACCACTGTTTGAATTTGTTTTACTGATATACTTTAAATTTCGACTGAAACTCGTCAAATGAACCTCGCAATACGGAAATTATTAGATAAATATTATTTTCATATTTCGTTCTGATGTACGAATATTTGACCACAT
Source organism: Gryllus longicercus (assembly GCA_038098605.1). Lineage (NCBI taxonomy): Eukaryota > Metazoa > Arthropoda > Insecta > Orthoptera > Gryllidae > Gryllus > Gryllus longicercus. Next base: position 226,587 of record JAZDUA010000123.1, read on the forward strand.
AGTTAAAATATTCGTACATTTGACTGAAAATACGTGGCAATTTTCTCATAATTTTATACGTTTTATCACTATGTACAAAATATGCTTTAGCAGCTTCATTAAAATCCTATTAACCATGTAAAGCACATTGGATGATAGAATTTCGTCAGCGCAGTCTTGAAAAGGTAAGAAGAAAAAACCTGAGTTATCTGTCGTGAACTTTCCTTTAATATGATTGATATGACTTCCGTGTTCTTCCGCCAAGTCAATTAATTTACAATACTTAATTGATGTATACAAGTAATGACATAAACAATGCAATGAATACAAATTGTTCATTTCCACAATAGAATACACAGCAAGAAATCTTTGTTGTCATGATCTGATGGCAAAAAGCGTTCAGAATATCTCCATCTCCATTTATCACTTCATTTATTGAATGTCGAGATAATCATCAGTTTCGAAATTCCTTCCTGATCTACACTTCCTCCTCTACTTGAGTCTCCGCTAGACACAACACGAATCGTTGATGTTCGGCGATGCCGCTTCTAGGAAGTACAGGAGAAGTGAAATATATATTTAAGAAGTCCTCGCAGAGTGGTGCTTAAGAGTAAACCCTCCAGCCGGTAGTTCGACCTCCCGTACCCCCCACCCTCTTTCCTAGCTGCTCGAAACAAAATTCAAGAATGCGGCGCTATCTCCGCTGCATCTCTCATTAGCAACAGTCACCCTCCTGCCACGGTTGCGCTGGGGCTTCATGTGGATCAGAGCGCTCGTATCTACATAATGGAGTGTGCTCCGCTTCGAGGAAACTGCGCGATCAAATATCAATGTCGAATTCGTGTTGCGCAAAGTGCCGACTTAGGTAATTGATCTAGTGCCAGGTCAGGAAAGACGATCGAACCAGGTAATTTTCGTAGAATCTAACAAACAACGAAAGTATAACGATTCGAAGTCGAAAAGATTCGTAAAATTCCTTTAAACTAAATTAACAGGAAGCGCAATTAACAATAATATGGAGACTAAAAACTTCTATTGTGTTAATTTCACTCCTATAATTTTTAATGAAGTGCTTTTCTTCCAGACCTTCATCCAACTTTCCAGAAAGGAGCTCTCAGTCGGTAATCTAGCCAGGTGTAGATTAGAAACTTTTCGTTATTGATTCATTTATTTCTATAAACAAAATTTATAATTCATTATAAGTTTTTCATCGTTCTCTCACGTTCTCATAACATCGGTATTCAAGTAAGACTCACCAAGTCCAAAAAATAACACATAAATCAAGTTGATGATTCTGTTTGATTTGTCTATTAAATATATTTTGCAAGATATGAAGTAAACCGGTTTTCTTTAACACACACTTTAATATGGTTAATATTGCTTCCAACAAACCAACAGATAAAAAGAGATCCAATGATGGACTCTTACTAAAAATGTCACTGTTCTATTCCGTAATTTAAAAAACTAATGGAAATAATGGAATTAAGGGCACGCAAACTTCAGAACTTCAGTGATTTTACTGATCAAAATGAACAATGTGGCACTCATTGGTGTAAACAACAGAAAATGAACCAGATAGTGAGTTACCTTGTGTAGCAGCAGATACACTTACAGGCTAAATTGTTATTACAATGTACTCTCACATTATATTTCTATTTGTTGTGGACAAAAAGTCTTTCAATATTTCATTATTTTATTGTACTAAAACTTCAATACATTGTAAGTTCAGGCAATAGGAATTCATCACATTTTGTACTTATTCGATCATTGAAACAACTATTGTACACCGCCAATAAACACGTAGCAATCGTTGCTTCGTACCATGAATTGCATCATTATTGTATTCCACGTTCCACAATAGCGTCATTACTTCTTTCTTTCGCATCAATCAAAGCCGCAAAATGAAACCCCGGAGGCCTCGGAAGGCGGCGCGCTCGTTTCCGCAGCGTGGGGCGCGGGGTGGGGGTGGGAGTGGGGGCGCGGCGCGGCGCGGTCGCCCGCAGCATCAAAGCAGCTTAGCGCGACGCGAAACGAGGGCGCTGACAGCAGCCGCGGAGGCCGCGACGCGACGCAAAGACGATCTTAGCGCGCGAGGCGTCGCCGGCAGCGATGACGGCGGGAGAAGCGCTGGGACGGCGAAGGCGAGGCCGGTGGGAACGGTGGCAGGGGGTGGGGATGGAGTGACGGGACAGAGGGGCGGGGAAGGAGTGATTGGGTCGGAGTGGCGGGATCAAAGTGGAAAGGAACGGGGTGACGGGTTCTGTACGGCAAGCTCAGTGACGGGGAAAGAATGACGGGTTCGGAGAAGTGGGACAGAGTGAATGGGAGGGGCTGGAGGAAACGGGGTGGAGGAGACGGGATGGAGGGAACGGGGGACAGGAGGCAGGGTGGAGGAGACGGGGTGGTGGGAACGGCGTGAAGGGGACATGATGGAGGGGATGGGGTGGTGGAGACGGGGTGCTGGAGATGGGGTGCAGGAGGCAGGGTGGAGGAGACGGGGTGGTGGGAACGGGGTGAAGGGAACATGATGGAGGGGACGGGGTGCTGGAGACGGGGTGCAGGAGGCAGGGTGAAGGAGACGGGGTGGTGGAGACAAGGAGGAGGGGATGGATGGCGGGGAACTGGTGGCCGCAAAGGACAGGCGGAGAAGGAGAGGCAAGGAAGGCCGAGAGGTGCCGATGACGGGGGAAGTGAAGAGGGGTGGCGTGAGAGGAAGCGGTGGGAATGGCCTTGCTGGCAACATTGGCTACTGCCTTTGCTGCTGTGGCCTGCGACGGCAGCTGGCGAGGTAATGGAGACATTGGAAAATATGTTTCAGTCGCTGTAGAAGGCGGAAACTGCGTTGGAAGCGTGAAGGATTTGGATCAGGCGCTGATTGTGACGACAAACGAAAACATAGACAAAGATGACAAACGTAGACCGTGATGACAGAAACAAAGGGGCCCTGTGAACATTGGTGGAAGATGGGAGACGGAAGTGCGGGGGACGCTGATAATGAGAGCGAGAATTCTTTTGACAGTATACAAGGCAGTGGATGAAGTAAGACGTCATGAGGCTGAAGTGAGACAAGTAACGATAAGTCGATAGGTAGACAGATGAAAGCTTACAAATGGAGAGAACAGATGACTGTCATAGCAACAATGCTGGAGTGAATTGTCCATTGTCGGCGGTACTTCGCTTCAAGAGGCTCCGAAGTACAGGAGTGCCCTCGCCCAAGTTACAAAGCGAAGAGTGAATAATGTCGAGGCCAGAGATTGCACCTCGAAACGTCCTCGATTCCGCACCTACTGAACTAAAATTGACGCTTAACTTATGACGCTTATGTATTAGTTCAAAGGGATAGTATCCACACACTTTAAAACTGTAATATAATTTTTCAGCAGTCGTCTCTCTAAGTAACGTTGTGCTCACGAGCGGCTAATTGCGATAACGCTGTATTGTTCGCTGTTCTTTGTTTTGTGGCGTGTCATCTTATTCTACCATTCGTCTCTCTAAGTGTAGAGAGTGCAAAATCTCTAGTTTCTGACTTGTCTCACGATATTTTCCGCAGCTTACTTCACGTAAGTGTGAATGTGCGTGAGTGTGTGTAAGTGTGAGTGTTTGCGAGGGACAAAGTGGTGAAGGAAATATCCACAGGCAGGAAAATCCACCACAGACAGGTTTCGGACCTCTCAATTAGACACAGTAGTGACAACAGTGGTTGCCCTGACTGCCTTAAATAAACCTATTTTATACTGGAATGTACACTATGTAAGTCTGTCCCGAATGGTCACATCCACGCACAATATTTATCCTCCATTAACAGAGTCGAGTGAAGGGCTTCTTATCTCGCTATCACGGAATGAAAACCAGACAATACGAAAACACAAATAAATATGTATTCTATTACCCCATACGTTATTATACAAGGTATCACAAACATATGTTGTATCACAAAGTGCGCGGCAATGTTTGCCACATTTAACAAATTTCTCCGAGTTTAGTAAATGCATATGAAGCATAGAGTGAACTTCTGTCAATTCACCTTCGTGGCGTTTGGTATATTTTTAAACAGTCAATTAGGTGTGATACTCTTCGATAAATAAATCAGTAATGCAATTTACGTGATTAGGTCATCAAACATCATACTTGATACTTCCTGATTCATTCTCCTCACGATACCTTATATTTCCCCCTTTTTTTTAAAATACCTTAACTTCTCATCCTTCATGGTTCCTCTGTGTCGGCATCTTTAGTAGCATTCGTTACAAAATTTTGCTACAGTCTTGTAAATGTGAACATCAGAAAGAATGTTCTGTGAACACGCTAAAAATAATGTCTGTCCTAAAATATCGGGATAGGAGAGCATAGCTCGTACAAAAGAATATGAGAAGAAATAAACAGTACCAAGGAAAATGCTGGGGCTTTCAGCACGAAACATTTGAATACCCAAAAGTCGTTAAAAGTGTAGCTTGGAACATTTAGAGATTGTTCGGTGACAGATCTTTAAAAGACAGAGGATTCCATTCACTTTACACATCAGCATTTTCACACGAAATGTATTTAATTATGCCTTTTTCTCTTCATGACACAAATAATATGACGCATAAACGTTAACGATGCCTTCCATAAGTTTTAAGTAAATTTAAGCATCTTCAATATGTTTACTTATAGGCACTTTCAGGTAAACAGGTTGAATTATGCTGCAGTTTTGTGGATTTCGAAAAGGTTTTATCACTCAATCAATGGGGAAGCTTTCTGGTAAAAAACACGTGAACTAGGCGTCTTAGGTAAAGTTTCAAATGTGTTGTAGAGCTCGTACTGAGAGGTAAATTTTTGCGTCCAGTGGTCAAGTCTGGGTAAATGTCGAAAATGTTCCTGCGAAAATAGATGGTAATGAAGAACTAATACTTCTAACACTGAAACGAAAACTCTCGACCACAACATATTAGGTGATTACTTCATGAAATAACCACGAATATTTATAGGAAAAGTTCGAAGTATTAGGGAACCGGTAATTTGGGAGTGGAAAAACAGCACCGGTTAGTACTATGACGAGAGCCTAGACGGGAAAGGAAATAAATATGTTAATTCGTTAACAATGGATAAATTAATCAGTCGGCAATAAATTTATTTATTCATATGTTGAATTACTAGTAAATATAACGTTTAAATTATTTCAACATAATTTGCCATTTTTAAAATTCTATTTTAACTGTATTTTACATTTTTGATAACTTCGAAGAAAAATACATTCATCTTCTTTCCACAAAATAATATAATTCAACTTCCATTTTATTGAAATACAAACAAGAGACTTTAAACGGTACCGGCAGATACTGAAAAGTCTTCGATACTGATGATTTGTCATGACCTTGAACGAAAATGTATTACGCATGTCCCTAAAGAATATCAGAATTACAGTTACGAGTTACAACGTTAGTCCGTAATCTGGGATTTTCCACAGCGCAGGTTCCGCATTTCCGAGGCGGAATCTCGAGGCCAAAGCCACACAGGGCGCCACCCCCGGAGTGGAGCGTGACCTCGGTAACAGCAAGCGAGCTTCGCTCGCAGACCCGGCTGCCACCCCCAGCACACCGCCGCCAGCCCGCCACCACTGCCACGAGACCGCCGCCACTATCTCGCCGCCACCAGACTGCAGCCCCTCCAGTCTTCACGGCCCTTCTTCGTTTCGTCCGTCCTCATTCCTTACCACCCACCACCGTAGACCTCGAAGTCTGGCAGTCTGCTTATAGTGATTTCCCTCCGCCCTGCCACGTTTACCTTCCAGTCAGTTCGCTGCCCGGCTGCTTTGACGCGACGCCGACCCTTCGTCGCTCCGCACTGCCACTATGCGGTTACGCCGCACCTTGCTCCGCGATGCTACACCGCGGCTGCAGTGCCCCCTTTTGCTGCAGATCAGTGTTCTCGCCGCAACGTCGACCACCACCGCCAACACCGAAACGTCGGTTCACCGCGTTGTTCGGTACTCTACCTCTACTGGTACCTCTACCTCAGTTAATTGTTCATTTCCTTTACCAATTAGTATTTCTCCTTCAGCTCCCCCATTCCTCTAACCTTTGTCGTTGCCGGTTTCTCTCGCACGGCGTTAATACACTCCCCCCCGCCTTCATTTACCAAGCAGCACCCACACACAAACACACATACACACACCGCGGCAATACCGTTTCGGAGTACGGGGCGCAAACCTCACCTCAGTCGCTTTCCTTTCTGTCAACCGGCTCTTCCTTTCCCTCTTGAGCAAGTGATCTATCCACTACCCGTCGACTTAGCGCTGCACCCCCGTTCGCACGTTCGTCCGCGTTGATCTCTTCGCTGTCGCCCCTCGTTCGCTTCACTTGCCGCATTCACGTCGCTACATCTACCCACAGCGCCGCTCCGCGCTGCGCCGCCGCCATGTATTATTCATGGTATCGACACCCGCCGTACAAATCCATTTAGCTACTTCCATTAAATCAAAACACGCGGAGCGCGGCGCCTGTGTCGGGTTGCGGCGCGGCCGCGGCGAGGTCGACTGCGAGCGGAGCGCCGGGTGGCGACGGCGGCGCCGCGCCGCGAAGCGGGGCGAATACCCGAGAACCACCGGTCGTAAATTACAAGGCCGCTGACCACTAGCCTTCGGGTAGAAGCGATTGCCCACGAGACGGGTGGCGAAGGCTCGGAGGTGGCAGTAAGGAAGGTAGGTGGCACGAGGTAGTCTTTTGTGTGTGTGTGTGTGTGTATATGTATATGTATATATATATATATATATATATATATATATATATATATATATATATATATATATATATACATATACATATATATATATATATGTGTGTGTGTGTGTGCCTATGTTGTCATCAACATCATGTCACACATGACTGAGCCCCGATGGGATGCACGTATTGCGTCGTCCCATGATGCCCAATTCGCGAAACAAAGTAATAACAACAGTAATAATAATAATAATAATAATAATAATAATAATAATAATAATAATAATAATAATAATAATAAAGATAATGTATTTATTAGTGGCGAGGCGTAGACCATAAAACTTACTCTTGTGTCTCTTATTGGAGATTGAGGAACGACAGGAGGTAGGGGCAACCCTGGTGAGTACTAACCTGAGTAGGATGTTGGACATAGAATAATGTAGCAGTTATTCCCTAAAAACGAACCATGAACCCCGCGCGATCTTTCCTTCCCCTTCCTTGTTCTATCCTCACCCTTCGTATACGCACTACACTACAGAGGTTTAGAGCTTCGTCTAGAGCTAGTCATGAACTAGTCAAGAGCTTAGGGCTTGTCCCGGCAGGGGCCCGTTAGTGAGACGTACCTTGTTGAGGCAACCCCGCATGAAGGCGGTATGTCAGCGCCGGTTCCATCGTCCAGCTTGGGACGATAAAACATTGAATTGAATTGAATTTGCCTTATTTTACGTGGCGAGACTCGGGCCATCAGGCCCCCTCTTCCGTCCGACCACACAAATTTCGCTATGCTCCTTTCACCAACTAGCAGAGAAAGGAGGTATTTCTTGGACGAGAAACTGGCAATTTGAATTTAGCTCAGAGGCGTCATTTAGGCTTGAGGATCTTTTACATGCAAGTAAATCTACTAACATGGGACAGCCGTCTTTACTTCCCCTCCGAAGGAAGGCGTACGATTTTTTCGCCCTTAAAAATCCACGGCTTCGATCGGGTTTGAACCCGCGAACTAGGGTACAACAGTTCGGTACGCTAACCGTTACACCATCGCCGCCCCAATGTACTACATTTGCTACATTTGTACTACATTTGTACAACATGTACTACATTTGCGGGTCTAATGGTCTTAGCCGTTAACGTGCCCGGAATCGGGGCATCCGCGAGGGCGGGCGGGAAAATTAGGACAGCGAGGGAACGCAAATGCAGAAGCGACAGAGATGGCGTCCCGGCAAGAGAGGCGGGGAAATGATGTCAGCTGCTCGACAACCTGGCTTGTGTTGCAGGAGGATGTCGTGTCAGCGGTGGGATGGTGGCATTACGGAGTGATACGGTCGCGGGGCCGGAGGGGGGGAGGCGCAAGGCCGGCAGCGTGACCTTGAGATGCAGAAAGTAACAGAGGGAATTTTTAGGGCTGCAGAGCAATTGAATCGTTTATTTCAGAAACCCGTCAAACGGCAAATTCCTCATCTCGAGAAAACTAAGAAAGTCTCCCAATTTTTTTTGAATTTAAACTACTTTTATTAAAGCAGTCGATAAATGAATATTTTTCATTTAAATATGTACTAAACGATGTGTCTATTCTCTTGAAGTCTTGAATAATCCGCCGGTAATGCGTGTTTGAGATTTTGGCGTTTCACGGGTTTCTGAAATAAACGATTCAATTGAGGATTAGAGCTCTTATGGTGGTAGGGAAAGCAGATGAAATGCTGCGAAGGTCATGGACGCAAGCAAGGTCGGCCGCGGCTGCCGCCCCACAAGGTCAACGGAATTACATCGAGCTCTCTGTATTCATCGCGCCATGCGATGGGGCACTGGATTATAAAATTTTAATTTATCCGTGACTATTAGCTCTGAATAAAGAACTGGATCCGAGATTAATGTTTCTTCGTAATGACTTGCAAATCCGAATTAATCCTCGAACCAGGTTCCCTCTACCATTGTTCTCAATATTTCAAATTATGCACGGGCTGAGGGATTAGGTGTGGGGTAGTGAATTACCTTATTACACAGTTGTAGCTCAAGGTAAAGAGAAAATATAAAAAAACTATTTTATAATTTTCAAATTATAATATGAAATTAAGTTTACGTTTTTTAATAGAAATGTGCTTATGTAAAAAAAAATAATGTAGTTATTCTTATTGTAGCCACAAATATTACTGTTAGGAACGATAAAATTATATATTACCTATTGAAAATACAGCAGTTAAAAAATAATAGTACAATAGTGAATTATACAATATATTGAAAGTAGTACAATGCATTCAATTATTCTCTAATGAAGCGTTGATTTTTGCTGCTAAAGAACCGTATTTCAGAATACTATTGATAAATGTGTATCAGATATCAAAATGAAGGTTACGATTTTTTATATTGAATATTGTGGTCATATAATCATTAAGAGATCTTGTCATAAAGCTGCTCTTCAAAATTTAAAAATTCAAATTGATTTATCATCCCTAATTTTAATTAATTAGCATTTTATTTTGTTAAAGGGTTCCAGTGATGTCTGTTCAAATGAATCATTCACGCAGAAAGAGGAATATTTTTCATGAAAAACGTACATTTCCTTACAGATTTATATCCTACAGACAAATAAACATTTTCAAACACACATTGAATGAATGTATTCAAAGAAATAACTCAGAAACGAAAATTAGTAATTATTATTAAACAATGGCGTAGGGACAAGTAAAAGTTATAAAACGTTTCATAATATTCTCATATTCTGCTTTTCAAAATTGTGAAAATTTCGATTTTTAAATATATCACCCACACTTGCATTATAGATAATCCAAAATTCTCAGAGTTCTCCCCATACAATAAACGATAGAGAAGAGACAACTCCCAGACAATCGTAATAATATGAGCCATCTCACATTTACAAAAGCAAAAAAAAATTGTAATTCAATTCCACGATATCACTCTACTTAATTACTTATTATTTAATCTAAATTCCCACGCAAACACTCGTGATGTTTCATGTATTCCCTTCAAACTCCTTGGCATGAAGCTATCTTTCCACTGGAGGTGAAACAACAATAACACCCAACTGTTAAGATGAAGAGAATTGTAACAAGACGGGAAGAGAGAAAATGGGATAAGAATTTGAAACCAAGTGGTAGTGAATTACGAAATACTAAGGATTTTTCATAAAAGCGTAGAAAGTGAATGATAATAAAAGAGGCATAATGATCAGTATACAACGCTTAGTTAAATTCAGTACGGAAAGCCCATCGAGAAGGTTGCATCATATAACTAACTATTAATTGTTTTCTACTAAAGCATACGGCTTGTGGAAAAATTTCTGCTTTTAGAGAAAATTAAACTTTTATGTACAAAAATGGGTTATCGAAATAAAAACATATCTCCATTTCGATTATACGGAGCTGGTGCATGACGTATTATATTTTTAAAATTTTCATTCGCATGTTTTCATTTTCTCTTATCATTCGTAACTACTAATAAAATGCAACAAAAATAATGTCTTGTCTATACGGTTATTGTTCCTTTGATGGAATATTTCTTACTAAAAAGAACATATCAGAAGATGTAATACCGACTTCTGATATCAGAGAGTACTACTGAATGTCACTATTCCTATAGAAACAAATTCAAATAGGGAGAATTTTCAATTTAATCTTCTGAACATAGAAAGCAAACTTCATTGAGTTATACTCCTTGTTTTTCCACGAAGTTATTTTTATTTAAAAACATTTTTTGTATGAGATGCTTGCATCTCATCCTTCTTCCATTAATATTCCTTTAGTTCTGACCTCTGACCGCTCACTCATTTACGTAATTGACCCTGCTGGCGACGCAATCTCTGAGACCAACAGCATAGGAAAATATACCGAGGTCAGAGCGGTACAAGACTCCGAGCACAGCACGGTATACATAAGCTTCGCGCTGTATTTATCAATGTTCGCTTCTAGTAATAGAGTACTTTTTGAAGTGAGGACAAGAGCGATAGTTATTGAGACTAGAGTGGACACGATAGTTCAACTTATTATTTTTATAATGCATTTAAGTAATAATGGAACAATCTGGGAAGAGTAAAAGAAATGCATTATCTTCATTTATAGTCAGTTTTACGTTTTCTAAAGTTTTTTAGAACTTTTCAACCAAAATTTGACTTGACAAAATGAATATTTTGTTTTAACGTGAAACTTTATCCAACGACCTATACAAAATTATTGTTGTTACAATCTTTGTAAATAGAACTAGGTCATTTGCATGTTCATAGTAAATTAATCTAATGATTGAAGATGAGATATTCCCCAAGAAATTAATTACGGCACCTAAATAGGCAACACTAGTCCCGCTTCCCTTGCTCGCGTTGCACCCGCCTCCTGACTTTCCTAATCCGACAAGCCCGCATTTATAAGGATTCTTACGTAAATTCCTGCAAGGGGCGCCCACAACATTCAGCGACAGCGCTGTCACTCACGCAAGCGCGGGGCGAATTAATTAATGGAGTTGCGGGCGGAAGCCCTGGCTGGCAGCCAGCGCCCGGCAGCAGAGGAGCAGGCAGCCCGCGCGACAGGCGCGCTTGGCAAGTTGCAGCGCGCCCCCACCGCAGGCGCCTGATGGGCATCGCCCCCGCAAGCACCTGCTTTCGGCTTGTTTATGCAGTGCGAGCTCACGCGTCGTCGGCTTCCGCTCACGTCCGCACGTTCTCGAGATGTTGCATTGAAATATTAGAACTGTTCAACTGAATATTGGGTACATGCACCAATGTAAGAGAAATAAAGTAAACGAAAGGAATTATCTTCATGTAAAACTTAAATATACCGAGTGTCTTGCCAACTATGGAACACACTCATATCTCAACGGCTCTCGATATCGAAATACAGTTTTTGATCAACAATGCGAAATCATGGGGCAGTAAGCGGTAATATTTAGTTGCAACCGTGAATATTGATCATAAGCAACAAAATCGTCCCTATTTATGAGATATATATGAAAATCGTCAGCAGCGTAGTTAAGAAAATCAATTTTCTCCCTTTCTTCCTAATAATTTAAAATATTTAAATGTTTATCATTTTCGAGATAAATACTTTCTTTATTAATTTTTCTTGATTTATCAGTAAATGGTAAAACTATACTATTATTCATCTTCCATTTCACTCTTGACTGTTATTGAATTTCTATGAGCAACATTATCAAGAATGGATAGAATTATCTTTACAAACACGTTTACAAATTTAAGTCTACTTACTCATAAGTTAACAAAACAGTTTCAAACGATTTCATGCACCAAATGAGATCATTTTGCCTCAAAGATTGCACATTCTGAAACTTTGGAAAACTACTAGTTTCTGAGTAAGAGATTAGCCATCATGACATCCCAAAACTTTGTGTTCTCTGGCCAGCTCAGCACGTAACTTCATGGAAAACGGAGTAGGATGAACCAAACTGGGACAAATTATCAACAAGGGAAACTAGTTAAATCTGCTTGATCTGTTACTTGAAAAATAACTTTCTAGTCTAAAGACTTATTTCCATTTTTACAAATTATTAATCTTCAAAGATAAAAGTAGCATCTTTACTTGCAGATAAACACAACACTTAGATATGGGAATTAAAACAAGTTGGTAGATTCACTGTCCCCCAATTATAACACTTGCGTTTTCATTTTGTCACACACTGAACCACACAAAAATTTTTATCAGGTGTACGATTTTTACATAAAGTTACAAAAATAAATATCTTTTGGGACTTCTATATTTCCTCCTTTCCTTTTTTTAATTTATTTTAGTTTTGTTCTATTAAAAAAGTTACTACATAAATTCGTAAACTGGTACGTGTTGATGATATCAGAAAATTAAGTAGTACATATTATCTCTTTAAAATTCAACACAATACTCGTAAATTATTAATATGAAGCATAAAATAATTATACGCTTTTAAAGAGAAATAATATATTACACACGTAGAAGATAAAGGGTAATAATATTAATAATATTAATAACAATAATAATATTATTATTATTAATAATAATAATAACAATAACAACAACAACAACAACAATAATAATAATAATAATAATAATAATAATAATAACAATAATAATAACAATAATAATAACAATAATAATAACAATAATAATAATAATAATAATAATAATAATAATAATAATAATAATAATAATAATAATAATAATAATAATAATAATAATAATAATACTTCATGAAATCTGAAAATGAGTCTCTCTTCCGAAAAATAGCCCACAAATACACATATGCGAAACCTATCACAAATAAAATTATCGACAATTTAGGCGGTAAATATTACCACATACACTTCACCGCAGCCCACACCCCCCAAGTGTTACGTAGGGCTCCCCATCTCCATTCTTCTCTTCTCTTCGACCGCGTTGCCGGAGCACTTTTCCGGGGCATCTCTTCGCAAGCACGCGAGGGAGACAGAGCGCGCGGGCGCGCCCGCGAGGGGCCGTGCGGGTCGCTCAGCTGTCAGGTGCAGCCTCCCCCGGGAGAGGAGCGAGGGCGGAGCGGAGAACAGACCAGAGCAGAGCGCGCGCGGGATGCGGGAACCGCGACGCTGCACCGCATCCGACGACGAAGCGACGCGACGCGACGCGACGCGACGCCGGAGAAAAAAACACGAAAAGACGGAGGAAGTTGTAAGCCGGCGCGGCCTCGACGTCTTGTTCAAGAGCGCTACTTTATAAAATACTAAAAAGCTTTTTTTCTCTTTCTTTTTAATAACCAACGGTTTACTTTCGAACGCGGCGTGCTGGAAATAGTCGACCAGATACGCACACGCAGTAGTCTATGTGCGTGATCTGGGCTGTCCGGGTGACGCCGCGTTGAAGGCTGTGTTGCCGACGTTGTGTGAAGGCTGTGTTGTCGACGGCTGTGTTGCCGACGCATACCAGCCCTGAGGAAGACCACGACAAGATGGTCGAAACGTCGGCAACACAGTCTTTGACGCGGCGTCACCCGGACAGCCCAGATCACGCACATGACTCTCGCCGCGGAAGCCTACAACTTCACGCAGTAGTCTACGTGACACTATAAATATCAATATCGTAGTTTAGAAATCAATAACACACTACTATCAATATTTGGATGTTCGTAGGAGAGCTCACTGCTCATGATTTTTAAACGACTGTTTGAATAATCTTCACCGCCAATGTGCCTATGGAACTGTGCTTTCTGCCTAAAATTTTTTCTAAAATTTGAGTGTCGGGTGGATCTCTTAGGGCAAAAATTTACAATTTATGAGCCTCAACTCGAGATCACCATATGGATGACAGTCTTGCCAAAACATACCTCATTCCACAGTACCATTCTACAACTCATTTCACAAGCTGTAGGAATTGCTAAGAGCACGGTATGGGTTTACATGTTCCTCTCCTTCGTTATGTTTAAATCGTCACTTTACGTGAATTTGTTAGTCTTCAGCTATCTTAGTAAATATCTTTTCTGTAAAAGTACGTCCATCTGCCACGCATCTAGACCAATATGGCCTATTAACTCCTTAAACATTTTAAACAGACGACGCAGGCTTTCACCGCTTCCTGGATTATAACCGCTCATCCCATCCCTCGGAACCTAACGAGATGGCCGCAGCGTGGGGGCGGGGGAGGGGGAAGGTCCGGGAGGGGGGAGGGAGGGCACTGCGGCACAGCGCACCTGGCAGGGGCTGCTGCGGGGCGGGCGCTGCGCGTTGCGACGCGGTGCGGAGCGGAGCAGTGCGGCGAGGCGCGCACCCGACGGCCGACCGACCGACCGCCGCCGCCGCCGCCGCCGCCGCCGCCGCCGCCGCATCCACGGAGCCGCGCGTCGCGGCGCTGCGATTGAATATTCAACGTGCGCATTCGTACGCGCTGGCGGGAAGTTGGTGGCGGCGGCGGCGGCGGCGGCGGCGGCGGCGGCGGCGGCGGCGGCGGCGGCGGCGGCGGCGGCGGTGGCGGCGGCGGTGGCGGCGGCGGTGGCGGTGGCGGTGGCGGTGACGGCGACGGCGACGGCGACGGCGGCGGCGGCGGCGGTGGCGGTGGCGGTGGCGGTGGCGGCGGTAGTTGCGGTGGTGGCGGTGGCGGTGGCGGAGATAGTCAACCGCGTGGTGGCGGAGGCAAAGGCGACGGAGGTGGCGTCTATACAGAGAGACAGAGGTGGTGGTGATGGTGGTTGAGGCAGAGGCGTCAGTTCACGGGAGTGGTGGCGGTGGTCGCGAAGGGGGCGGAGACAGTCAACCGGGGTGGCAGCGTAGGCAGAGGCTATGGAGAGAATAGCGGAGATAGACAAGAGGGTGGCGGCGTAGGCAGAGGCGAAGGAGGTGGTAGTGAAGACAGTTGAGACCGGGGTGTTGGAGGAGGCAGAGGCGATGGAGGTGGTAGTGGTGGTGGTTGAGACACAGGTGTTGAACATATGAGTGGACGCGGAGGCAATGGAGGCGTCGGCGGCAGTGAAGACGGAAGTTACCTCGTTAAGTTAAGGCGAAGAAGCAAGTGGCCAAGGCAGAAGTGCCGAAGGTGAATATGGAGGTGGAGGCCGATGCGGAGGCAGACGGCGGAGGTGCCAATAACCATTGAGGTGAATGAGGCCCTGGCCGGAGGGCGTAGCTGAGGCGGAGGAGGAGGAGATGCGGCGGAGGCGACGGCGGCGAAGGTGAAGGAGGAGGCAGAGGAGGAGGCGGCGGAGGAGGAGACGCAGGAGGAGGTGAAGGAGGAGGCGGAGGCGGAGGAGACGCAGGAGGAGGTGAAG
Source organism: Gryllus longicercus (assembly GCA_038098605.1). Taxonomy (NCBI): domain Eukaryota; kingdom Metazoa; phylum Arthropoda; class Insecta; order Orthoptera; family Gryllidae; genus Gryllus; species Gryllus longicercus. Next base: position 241,985 of record JAZDUA010000123.1, read on the forward strand.
GAGGAGGCGGAGGAGGAGATGAGGAGGCGGAGGCGGGGAGGAGGTGAAGGAGGAGGCGGAGGAGGAGATGAGGAGGCGGAGGCGGGGAGGAGGTGAAGGAGGAGGCGGAGGAGGAGATGAGGAGGCGGAGGCGTGGAGGAGGTGACGAGGCGGAGGCGGAAGAGGAGGAGGCAGAGGAGGAGGCAGAGGAGGAGGCGGCGGCGGTGGAGGAGGAGGCAAAGGAGGAGGCGGAGGCGGAGGTGGAGAAGGAGGCGGAAGAAGAGGAGGAGGCGGAGGAGGAGGAGACGAAGGAGGTGAAGAAGGAGGAGGCGGAGGAGGAGGTGAAGAGGTGGAGGTGGAGGTGGAGGCGGAGGCGGAGGAGGAGGTGAGAAGGAGGCGGAGGCGGAAAAGGAGGAGGAGGCTGAGGAGAAGGCGGCAGAGGCGCAATGGGCGGGGCCGCGGCCGCAATAACGAGGAGACACAAGGCGCCGCCCGCCCGCTTGCCACGTGCTGTACAAAACGACAACATAAAACTGTTACGGCGGATACGAGAGTAGTGCGGTCGCCATTTAAAACTTTCAACACAAAATGATGGCGATTAAAAAGTGCCGTGTAGTATTAGTGTTGATTATTATTTGTTTGCCGCGGTTTTTAAAAAGACCAAATGTTCACTTTTTCCATGTCCAGTGGTTTCAAGGTAACAAACAAAATACAATTTCAATAGTAATCCTAAACAACTGAAAATAGTTAACATATATTTAAACTGGGTTAGAATCATCTCGTTTGATGTAGTACAATTTTAAATAATTAATTTGAGAGTTATTTGTATCTCTCTACTTTTTTAATATATTAATAACTCTACAAAAAACATACAGGAACATGGAGTTTTAACTAATGTCACATATGCTTTTCACGTAGCGTTCTCGTTCGAAATTTGTGAAGTTCTATATCCACTCGTCGGTGGCTGCCCTCGTATCCACGAACATATGCATCGAACGTGACGTTGTGTTTTTGAAAGTAAGATTCAATATCCCGGAATTAGAAGCACAAAGAATCGGCTACCCGACCCGTCACGTGGATGTGGCCTGTGTGGTTGTGCGGTGCAATTAGTCGGAGCGTGCGTGTGGTCGCCCGCACAGGCGGCAGCGGACACCGGGCCACCGCCACCTTTCATTCAAACCTTTCATTCCCACTCGGTAATCCATTACGGCTGCATAATGCCCTCAAATGAAATGAATGGCTTTCGTTTTAACATTTTCGCATTAGTGGATAAATATTTGATTACTGATTATAATACTGTGTGAAGTTTCTGTGATCGCAATTGCATTGGTTAATGAAATGGCTGAAATTCCCTTTTATTAGTTTAGATTGCAATTGCCTGTTATCAGATTTTTGCCAATTTTCGTCTCAACACCGCTTTTATCCGCGGTTTCGTAAGTGTCTTCCCTTGACTTATGCTTGAGAGTGATGAGTGATGACGTACCTCTCTTTTAACGCGTTCCTTATGGAACTCTGTAAACCCATCTCAATATATTTCTTTCTCTCCCTGCCTCCCTCTCTCTTTCTCTTTCTCTCTCTATATCCACCAGAATCTCCGATGTATGTGTCTGAAACGCCTAGTACCTAAACTGTTACTCCCATATTTCTCGGGTCCGGGATGATGAAATGAGAGATACACGGTACATACATTCCATCATACGCGAGCACATACAGAAAACATTCAATCCCTACGTGGTGTTCTTGATCACAATCCTAAGGTCAATCGCGCACTTGGGGTTATACCACTAGTTCCACGTCACAAGGCTGACTATGTAACCAAACTCTTATTTTTGTTTTTGAATTCATATAACTGAAAAATGCTTCCAACTCACCGAACAGCTAGAACACCTCCTCTTAAACCTCCACTTACCTGTAAAGAAAAAGAAAAATATTAATGGACATTCAATTAAAATGGCCCTTGAAACCACCATTTACATTAACATTTACTATCTCTAAAACATGTAAATATATTCAAAGTGATTATTACTTTTTATTCTTGAATCAACAATTACCTACACTTAATAAACCATCAACATTTCCTAACATTAACGAAAAAAAGAAGAAAAAAGGAGGGAAAATAAAACGTATGTTCTGACGATCTCATGAGTAAATGTCTACTGTATTTGTACGAAATAAATAATACTTATTTATTATTAAAAATGAAAGGAAGACGTCACTTTCATCATTCGTTAATACTTCAGTTAAGTAGTACACATTTTTACGCATATATCATGACTATTTTCATTCCTGTAGCATTTTAATTGATTACATAACATTATAGCCAATATTATCATAATATTCGTAACGATATCACTTTTTCATTTCAGTTATAGGCAGTATTTTTAGAAGAGTATAACTTAAGCTCAAACATTAAAATTAATATCTCAATAAATTAAAATTATGTTATAAGTGTACATTGAAAATATTAACACAAAATTAAAGATAGTTGCATTCAAAATACTAATAAAAGTACACCCGGATAATAGAGATACATACCAGTAATTTTCAATATCATAGAATTCGCTCGCATCTTCAAATAGCATAAAAAACTGTATGCAGTAGCAGTGGCCAACAGGGCGCACTTTGCATTTAGGTCAAAAATGTAGAAAATGCGAGGTGGCTGAATAAATATACTCTTTCACCTGCTCTGCCGTGCGTCATCGCTACGTAAACATCGAGGTACTAATCGTACACGTATGCATAAGCCTTGACGTTCGAGCCCCATTTATAACGCTTTACACATCATCTAAGTCTGGTGCAAACAGCACGTGGGCACTCACTGGAATGCGAACATAAGACATTGATTCAACAAATTGACGAGATTGATTGATTGATTGATTGATTGATTGGTTGATTTATTGAATGTTTGATTGATTATGTAGTGTTTCCGGGTGCGTCAACTACTGCATGATTTTCGCAAGAGCAGTGCTTGCAAAGTCCCAGGAGCTTGTGCTGTTTCATCCATTCTGTTCACCCATTTGAAACGTGAGATCACGCGCCAATCCATCTACACGTCAGCTTGTAGAAATTGTATCCAAGTACCTCCACTAACTGACCACCGCCCTAGCTCTCTCACCTGGTCTCCTGACATGTGGGATAGTGTAATACGTGTAAGCGTATGTGAATGTGTGTGTGTGTGAGAGAGAGAGAGAGAGAGAGAGAGAGGGAGAGAGAGAGAGTTACAGGAGAGAAGGGGTCAACGATGAGGAAGAAAAAATTGCGCGCAATCTATGGCCTGTTTGTAAATTTTCTGCTCCAACATTTACCAGGGATTGGGGATTGATCGGAGAAACCATACAAAACTGCCAATTATGACAATTTTCTGCTCCAGTCAGAGATTGAATTTGACCTACACATTTACCTATTATTGAAAATTCGGCACAGGCAGCAATCGAACCCTAGGAACCCCAGTTAGAGACACTGCAAAAGCAATGGCAATGTTGCCAATGTGTCATCATATCCGATTAACCTCTGAATATTTAAATTAGAACAAACTCTACAATAGCAAAATTTATGCGCTGTAAGGCTATTTCAATTTTCAAGACAATTTTCGTACGATAAACGTAACAATTATGCTCATATATTACTTACGGTAAAAATATTAAATGTTTCCCTGGGAATTATTTGAAGTATAAATTCTACGGCCGGTGTATTATGCTGGTAAGTCTGTCTGGACTACTTTCCAGGGAACGTTAAAGAAAGCAGAAAAATGACAAATTCTTAACTAAAATTGACGTAGGTACATAAACAGCCACACGACTGCACTGCCAAAACCACTCTATGATAGTCTTTCTCAAGGAAAGATAGCTTACTCTTGTTTCCTATGTTGTACAAAAACCATTTTAAAAACTACATTTCATAATTAGGTGCATATTGACTCAGAATACAAAGTTAGGAATTTCATGTAATTCGTAATATTGTGTACAAGGCAATCACAATTATAATATTTACTTAAATTAAATTTCATTTTAATCATATTTTTCAATATCGCATTTGTTAGATTATGTCCATTATTATACTACTTCTCATATAGTCCGAAGTGAATTACATGGCAGCTCTAGAATGTTTTGTAAATAAATTTAAGTTGAAAATGTCTTCACAAAATATTCATTATAAAGTTCAGAAAGATTACGATTTGGCGTACGTGTGAAAAAGTGCTCTTTGTGAGTTTAATGATATGTGTTGTGATAGTGCTGTTACGTTATTGCCGTGATAAAGAATTATTAATAAAGAAAATTATAAAATATTTTGCTTAATGTAACGAAATCTTCCTTGATCATGCATAGAAAATCTTACTTTAGTATTAACGAAATATTATGGATCCAGCATCCAGAGTTTTGAATAGTACATCTTAAGTATTTTTCAGTAACTTAATCATACAACGTAAGTATTTTTTAAAATCCGGTTTATCCCAAATATACTGTAGTTCAAAATATTTAATTTTTACTTTGTATTCTGTATCCAAAGCAATTAATATTCTATCAAATTTTATATGATAATTAATATTTAGATGTAGCATCCCAAGTTTTGGATGCGCTGTCTTTATCCAGAAATTCGGATGTGTATTCCAAACATTTGGATAATCCATCCAAATCGTTTTCAAGTATATGAAAATGTACTTCAATTTGTAATATGTTTAAAATACTACAACACTACAATTTTGTCTCAAAGATTTTCATACGAGAATAATTTATTTTTAATTTAAAAGTAATGAATAATTAATTTCCTTTACATGGAAAACATCGCAAATATTATCCACGGGATATGAAAAGCACGACAGAAAATCCTCAACAGTCGTAAGTATTTCAATCGCATCGGGAAAACACGGGATTTGGTAGCTGACGAGAAAAAAATGAAAGAAATAAGGAATTGGAAATCTAAACAGTGAAGTGCGTTTTGGATCGCGAAACCTCCCGTCGGTCTTTCCCTCGCAGTGGGCAGCATCTTCTTTAACCCACTGGCCCACACGAAAGCGGCGGCGGCGGCGGTGGCAGGAGCTGCAGGTGCGGCGGGGGCGGCGGGGGCGGCGGGAGCGGGGGCGGTGGGGGCGGCGGGGGCGGCGGGGGCGGCGGGGGCGGCGGGGGCGGCGGGGGCGGCGGGGGGCGGGGGCGGTGGGGGCGGCGGGGACGGAGCGGAGGGAGCGGAGGGAGCGGCGGTGGTGGCGGTGGCAGGAGCTGCAGGTGCGGCGGGGGCGGCGGGGGCGGCGGGGGCGGCGGGGGCGGCGGGGGCGGCGGGGCGGCGGGGGCGGCGGGGACGGCGGGGACGGAGCGGAGGGAGCGGAGGGAGCGGCGGTGGTGGCGGTGCCGGTGGCGGCGGATGAGCGCTGGCCAAGAAGGCGCACTTTGGGCGCTCCGCCCCCGCCCCCGCCGGCGCCGCCGCCTCCGTGCCAAGTGGTGCGCGAGGCAGCCGCTCAAAGGTGGCCCAGTTGCAGGCCGAGCGGCGGCCGCGGCCGAGCGGCGCCGCTCGAGGCCTGCAACTGCGCGCCAAATTTGCAGCGCAGCTGCCTCCGCGCACACTTGGCCGGGCGGGCGGGCGGGCGGCCGGGCGGGGGCGGGGCGGGGTGGGTTAGAGCGGGAGCTGGAGCGGGGGGGCGGGCCGGGGGCGGGGGCGGGAGCGGGGAGGCAGAGACGTCGTGGCGCAAGTGCCACGCGCCGCGGACGGAGAAATGTTACCATGTCTCGTACTGCGCTCGGGATTCGAAACGAATTCTCTACCGTCACTGCATAAGCAGAGAACTCTTTACTAACGCGGGAAAAGCAAGGAGTTACTTATAAAATCGACGTGTTCGATATTAGCGTTTTCCAAAAAGATTAATGGACGTTCATGAGCAGACATTCCTCTCAACTGAAATTAGGCCTCTTTGCGAGATATTTCCGAGCACTTGTTTGACGAAACGAATAACGTACACGCTTACATGTGCTGCAGAAATATTTGAAGATTTATAGACTATTCCTCTTCTCAGTTGTTGAGCAAGCTGAGAATACAGCGCACTATCTAATAACAAAAAAAAGTACCGACGACTTATTTTGTAAATAGAATTTAGAGGTATTTTTTCTAAGAACATCCTTAGATTCCCTGATAAATCACATGAATGAACTATCTCCTCACAACTGGTTCAATGAGTACAGACGTTACGTATTTGAGCGGAGTGGGAGTTTCAACACGCATGCTTACGTGTACTGAGAAATCATCAAACATTTAGAGAAACGTAAATTTGACAAAGTTGACAAAGAGGTTAGTTCTCAAAGATATGACAAGTCATATTTCTTTTCAACTTGTATTTCGCAAGTGGCGAATATATGCCAAAAAATACTCCTATCACTTTCAAACCGCACCTTACTACTGTAAATTGACACTCATGAAGTTCCGGAAAGCAATTTCTCCATTATTTTCTGCAATACAATTATGACGGGATGCTTAATATATAATTTTCATTTCTGATAAATGAGACACTGTCAAACACAGACAATTTACTCATGAACGTCCTTTTTGTAGTTTGGAAAAGAATACTCTTCCGAAGACATTGAATGGGAAATAAGCCAAAATAAACACAAACGCACGAGAAACTGCCCGAAAAATTGAAGTAAATTCATTTCAGCAAAGTCATTTCTAGATGGCTCTACATAATTCCCGTAACTGGTTTATGTCATGATAAAAACAATTCATCACTTAGCGTAATGTGAATTTGACAATGAAAGGCATGTAATAAATTTTCCTTCAAAATTAAATTGTCTTTGCATCTGACAATTATGCAGTCACTACAAACGTTCATCATGACTTCATGACAAACGACTTCATGATTACTACCGTACGTAAGAGAAAGAAATGTTATTTCAATTTTCAGCACCCCATTTTTATATAGATTTAATTATATAATTGTTTAACTTTCGATTTCATTGAAAATGGGACGACAACTTTTCATGTTTTAAAAAATTGTTAACGACATTATCTTCATATCTAACTCTAAGGACATACTTTATTTTTTTTAAATGTATATCTTCAATAAAGCACGTCGAACAGAGTTTAAATTGAGAGATTGACATGAAACTCGGTGTAGCAATATTTTTATACTTTACATTTTCCTATTTGAAAAATAATAAAATATTTGAGTTTTTTTTTAGAATTTTTTGAAAATGTCGCATGAGCTTTGCGTAAAATACTTTCAAAAATTAAAATATCCGTTTCAAATTCCAGATATCGGAACATCAGCCAAGTCGATGAGAGAGTATAAATTTCTGTGAATATCCTGTGAACGGTTTAAGCACTTGGTTTATGTTTCGATTGGTTCAAGCAATGATTTAAGAGGGATGGATGGTTGTACGGACAAACATATTTTGAAAGAGAAGAATCCTTATCAATGTCTCCTAAAAAGCTCCTAAAAAGCCGTACATATTCGACAAAGTTGTGTAATACTACATAATGGAGAATAATATCCATATTATGGACCCACAAAACGTGATTCTCTGGTAAATATAAAATATGGACGCATATTTTATTCCGCAGAATTCCATATATTTCTCTCTTATATATACCGACAAAACTATTTCAGTGGTAAGTGCAATAAATGTAAGTTTCAAATGCAGAAGAAAATTTGTAGTTGAAATTTATGTATCTTCTATTTTTTCTCCAAAATACGGTAATATTATTTCCCAATTTGGACGTTTCTTTGATGTCTTTCGCATAGTTTTCTCACGGTTTGTGACAAGAAATTTCCCATTCATTACTGAACTCACCAACACTTTATATTCCTGATGTATAAATTTATTTATGGATTGATTGATCACTAGTGATGCCTGACGCGTCAACTGTCAACGTCGTTAGCCCTGCCATTGTAGTGCAAGATTTTTCCTCGGGAGGTGACAGTGATAATGCCCCGCTGGATGGCGAGATCTGGCGCCGACCTACTGTCGGCTCCTAAATTAATAAACTGCCGAAAATGTACAGAAAATAATCCGGAAATTAATATCGTTTAGAGTTTATTTCTGGCTTCAATAGAGTGCAGCTTAGGAACATATTTCATTACGAAGGTTTCAGGAAATTCTGACGCAACAAACAAAATAGGTCACGCTAATCCTCAGAGTACAGAACGTGGTGTAATCGTCTTCAAAGAGAAGAAGAAACGCGAGGCAATGGAGCAGACGCCAACCGCTGTGTGTCTCAGGTGACAGTGGGCGGAGGTGAAGGCCCTCACGCCACACACTCCGCCCAGCCGCCCGCGCGACTCGTCGTCGGTTGCTGCCACCCGCGCAGCCCGCATGCTTTCGGTCGACATCGGCCCGCCCCTCGCCCGCCCCTCGCCCGCCACTCGCCCGCCACTCGCCCGCCACTCGCCCGCCACTCGCCCGCCACTCGCCCGCCACTCGCCCGCCACTCGCCCGCCACGCGCCCGCCACTCGCCCGCCTCTCGGCCGCCCCTCGCCCGCCTCTCGCCCGCCACTCGCCCGCCCCTCGCCCGCCCCTCGCCCGCCTCTCGCCCGCCACTCGCCCGCCCCTCGCCCGCCTCTCGCCCGCCTCTCGCCCGCCACTCGCCCGCCACTCGCCCGTCACTCGCCCGCCACTCGCCCCCCCTCGCCCGCCCCTCGCCCGCCTCTCGCCCGCCTCTCGCCCGCCTCTCGCTCGCCTCTCGCTCGCCCTTCGCTCACTCCTCGACCGACCGACCGCCACCCGCTCCCTCCCCCGGCCCGCCCGCCGTCCACCCATCACCGCCCGCCCGTCGCCCCGGTCGCGGCGACCCGCAGTCCCCACCGCTCACAGCCAGTTCCCACCACCCACCGCCGGTCCGCACCGCCCACCGCCGGCCCCCCATCGCCCAAATATTTGCTCCGTCCACCGCCAACCGCCCACTGCCTTTGTCGCCCGCGGCGGCGGCAGCTTCTTACGTCGCACCGGTTGCGTCACCCCTTCTTTCGCGACGCGCACGTCTCGCGCGGGTTCCTGTTTACGGAGCTTTGTTCGCGAAACCGCAAATAAAGAGCTTTGTATGTCCTCTACGACGGGCTTCGGAACGGAGTAATGGACGGAAAAGGTGAAGGAAGGTAGATTGGGTCGTACGTTTAACGATTTGCGCGTTGCCTTTAGGTCTTCATTACAACCGGAAGTCTGCTTTTTAAAGGCTTTTCAGTGAAAAAATTGAAAGTGAATTCGTGAAAGATGATTGTTTCTTTCTTTCCTTCCTTCTCCTTTCGGAATATACTTTTCATTTTATGCTCATAATCAAATGAAAGTTTGTTGAAATGTGTACCAGCGCGTTAGTTTGCATGTTAATTCCTCTCTTATTCCAACTATATATTTTCTCGTGATTTACGTTATTACAACTTTTTAGATTGTCAATATTTTCTCAAGTAATCACGTAACTTTTCTTGCTTTTACACTAACAACTTCTAAAAATGGTATGCACAGTGTAAACAAATCTCCATTCACTGTTTAAAAACCTCACGGAAGTAGTCTGAATTTTGCACACATTTCTCGAGAATATTGAAAAACCAGATGCTCGTAGATTTACATTTGCTTATAAATTCCTTATATCCCAGATCCTGCTAACGAGAAATAATTGTACTTGGAGGTATTCCCATGAAAGTCAACATTATATAACAGCATATTTTATTATTAGACATGGAATAGCGTGTTACCTCTGACACTACTCCAAATATTAATACCTTATACTTGGTTGTGTGCCAGAGATAGCATACTGTGTAACTCTCGTTGCAACACACATCAATGTATAGGTATACGCAAAAACGTCTTCACTTGCGGACTACTCTCTTCAAATTTTGGTTTAAGTAGGCAAATTAGATTATGAAACAAGGTATTTTGTATCATCAATCGTAACTGTAGAATAAATTTATACCATGGTTATGGTCATGTTAATAATGTTATATTCAGTTTTATGACTTCTTCGAGAAGCTCTGCTTTATTTTCTAACATCACTTGGGAATTAATTTTGTCGTTAAGATATGATACTTAATTTAATAATCATAATAATAGTATTACATTGTCTCTTCAATAAGAACATCGTGTTTCCCCTAACACTATTATCAATAATCCTTGCCTTTTCTCTAGAAATAGACTGTTCAGCATACATTGAGCATTCATGAAAACATTTTTTTCGTCGTCAAAATATAATTATATTTGGATATGAGGTAAAATTGTCTTTCCAGAATTTCCAATGACTCAGAGTCATTGGAAATTCTGGAAAGACAATTTTAAAATGATGGAAAGTTTCAAGAATGTGTGAGTAAATATTTATGTTAGTCATTCCAAAACTTCCTGTCAGACAATGTAGTATTATTTTGGGGAAGATAATATTTTCAAATTGCTCTAGTTTGTTGAGCCTTCACATATTGAATGTGCTTCAATTTTTGTGATATTTCGCTAACTCATCTGGCTTGTGACAATAGGAAACATTTGTTTTTCTAACAATTGGGCATTGGTCATGGGCTCAGTTTCATTGAATATGAATCACTTTAGTAGCACAATTATGTTCAGTTTAAAAACTGGCAAACTCGTCGAAAAAATCGTTACCATTATTATTCATCAAATTGTCGTTCGCGCTTATCTCACTTGGTCATCTAAATGAGGTATTTGAAGAGGCGAGGGATAGGCAAAACTAATTTGAGCATTTAATACTCACTAGAAGGCTCTCTGCAATTTCTGTATTATTGGTGTGGAAACACACGTCGTCAAATGATGCTTCATCTCGCTCAAATGTGATTGAGAGTTGATGGCGGATAATGTGGTGGCCGCAATTCGCTTGTGACGGCGGCGCGCTCGCGCCTTTTAGAGGGAGACAGGGCGGGCGAGTGAGAGGGCGGGCGAGTGGGCGGGCGGGCGAGAGCGGCCGGGCGAGAGGGCGGGGCGGGCGAGAGCGCGGGCAACTGAGTGGGAGAGAGCGCGAGCGAGAGAGCGGGCGAGAGAGCGGCGAGTGAGCGGGTGAGAGAGCGGGCGAGTGCGCGGGCGAGTGCGCGGGCGAGAGCGCGGGCGAGAGCGCGGGCCAGAGCGCGGGCGAGTGCACGGGCGAGTGCGCGGGCGAGTGCGCGGGCGAGAGCGCGAGCGAGTGCGCGGGCGAGTGCGCGGGCGAGTGCGCGGGCGAGAGCGCGGGCGAGCGCGGGCGAGAGCACGGGTCAGAGCGCGGGCGAGGGCGCGGGCGAGTGCGCGGGCGAGAGCGCGGGCGAGAGCGCGGGCGAGCGAGTGAGCGAGCGTCCAATTGTTCGCGGGCGGAGAGGTCGCCGGCCGGGCGGTGGGCCGCCGCCGCGCCGGTCACGTGGCCGCCGGGAGGCGCGCGCCGCTTCCTGCTCGGCCAAGGTGAGCCGCTCCGCGAGGGAGCCCCGGCGCTCGGCCTTGGCGGGGCGGCCCAGGCCCAGGTGCGGACACTCGCCACGGGGGCTCATCAATTCCACACAATGTTATATTAACCTACGTTCGCTTTCAGTGGGCTCACAACAGTGGCAAACGAGGGAGAAGGGTGTTGATGAAAAATAAACAATCTATCTATTTATATTCTTTAACTATAATATTTATTATTTAATTATTTTTCATTATTTCAAACTATTAATGAATGATAAATGAACAAAACAATGTTTGTGATAAAATTTGAAAAATGTATTTTAAAACCAATGTTATAAAATGTTACTCAATTCTTAATGCAACGACATATAATGGTAAATTTTAAGGACGAAGATTTTAAGAAATTGAAAGAAAAAAATTAAAGCCATTTATGAGAAAATTTGAAAATGCTACTATTGAAAAAGGAACTACAATAAGAAGACTTTTTTTCAAAATCACTGAGTTTTGCTTTGTGGTAAGCCAGAGCGGCCGAGGAATGTTCATATTTTTTTTTTTGGGGGGGGGGGGGGGAACTGCAAATAATTTAGGCGTTAGTAGACGGACGGATAAACAGACAAACGGTCATGTTGAAAAAAAAAGACAACTGCATTTTGTATCAGGGAGACCCAAAAAGTGTATTTCCGTTGAAATATCGAAATAAATGTTCCACAGAAAATTACTCGAAACGTACGAGTACATAGAAATATATGAGAATGAAAACTGAAGAGGAGGAAAGACATGTTTTATAGCTCTTAATTACAAATTGTTGTTATATTTTAAAAAACAAATATTTTAATAAGTAAAATTTCATTTTATTACTAACAATATTAATTTTCAATGTTATACGTTTTATATCCACTTAGTTTTAATAAAATATGTATTTGAGGAAATTATCCGAAAGTAAAAACATTAATGTAAAATAATATCAAAATCATGCTTGTTTTCTCAAATGCAAGCAAACATGAATTCTGCGAATTAAATCCGTTAAAAACTATAAATATCAAGTTATATATTTTATCACATTGCTTATAGTCTTCCCGGCTCTCTCAGCGAACCGCCTTTTATGACGCATCCCAGAAAGCGAGTCGTCTTTCGTGTGAACGGTGTGAACAGTGCCTCGCTTAGAAAAGTGTGATTTTAGTTTTAGTTAAAGCCAACAAATCTTTAAAACCAGTGAATGGCCACAAATAGTTGCTCCGTTACGGGGCAACTAATTTGACGCGCAATGGACGCCACATTTAGTGAAAGTGATGGTGAAAACCTGCATACCAGTGAACCTGTTCAGCTCCCCCCCCCCCCCCGACCAAACAATACTACAACACCAAGAAATTCTACAACAACAACTGCAACATCTCCAACATCAGCAACAAATGATAGAACTGCAACTTTCCCAGCTTCAAAATCATTATCACGTGCCGACACAACCGCCTCTGCCACAGCAATCATATTCACAGCAACCGCAGCTGCAAGGCACGCAGGAACATGGTAATGAACTTAAACGTAAGAGGTCACGCTCGCCAGAAGAGGATATATCCAGGTACAATATTCCTGTTTCTAATAGATATAAGCTTCTTGGAACATTAGAAACTAATGAAGAACCCGAAATCGATCCAATTATTAAAATCCCCCCAATCATAGTGCACAATGCAAGCAATTTTCAACTTTTGTTAGATGATATTAAAAAGAACGTTAAGGACGACTTCACAACTAAACAAGAAAAAGACGCTATTAAAATTTCATTCACTTCAATAAGTGATTACAGAAGCTTTAGGAAATTCTGTGAATCTGAAAAAATTGAGTTCCATTCTTTCAAAGACCCAACTGTAAAAACTTTAGCTATAGTTATGAAGGACATTCCTACTACCTACACGGAAAGTGAAATACTGCAGGAACTGATAAGGCTAAAATTCCCAGCAATTAAAGTCGCAAGACTATATAATAAAGACAAATGCCCCATACCTGTTTGTGCAATAGATCTAGAAAACACATATCAAAGTAAAGAAATATTTAAACTAAACCGATTTTTGTACAGTGTAATTAGAATTCAAAAAAGATTCAAGTCTCATGTAATCCAATGCAAACGTTGTCAGAGATTTGGGCATTCCCAGGCAAATTGTGGCCTGCAGCCTCGCTGCGTCAAATGTACTGGCCAACATCACTACTCTGAGTGTACCAAAATTAAATCTACCCCCCCCCCTAAGTGCATTAACTGTGGTCTCGACCACACAGCTAATTATAAAGGCTGCAGCATATACAAAAAGGCAGCAGAGTCAATGAAAAACTCGAAAAACATGCACCCACCTTCTAACATGCCCCACCTAACCACTAGTCACCCTAACCTTGTTACCACTAGACAGGCACCACCACATCCTACCCACCATCCTAATCCATACCTTAGTAACCAATCGAGGTCATATTCTTCATTATTTAAACAGGAGCAATCAAATTTAATCTCAAACATCGTACAACAAGTCATGATAGCGCTTACTCCCTTAATTGAAAACACAGTTAAATCTGTTCTGACAAATTTAAATTATGACAAATAAAATAACCAATATTAAACTTTTAAACTGGAACGCCAACGGATTAAAACGCCAGGAAAATGAATTCAGATATTTTCTAAAGAAAAATGAAATTGAAATAGCTTGCGTAACCGAAACCCATTTAATTCCGGGTGAAAAATTCCACATTCCAGGGTTTAAAATTTTTAGAGAAGACAGAGTCGCCCACAAAGCGTCAGGTGGCGTAGCAATAATAGTAACTAAAAACGTCGAGTGCAGCCAAGTAACTACGCCCTCTTCCCCAAACCTCGAGTCAATAGGAATAGCAGTGAAGAGTAGTATTATCAGTAATAATATCACTAACACTATTGGTACCTCAGCAGCAGCTATTGCTACTACAGCTGATGATAACGCTGGTATTGTTGCTAATGCTAGAACGGACATTGGTAGTGGTGGAAATAGTGACGGTAATACTAATAGTAATAATATTAATAATAACCCTAACAATGACAAACAAGTAATAATTATTGCAGCCTATAAACCTCCCAATAAAAGCTTCCCTGAAAAGGCTTATAGAAAAATATTTAACACATATAATCGTATAATTCTCCTAGGAGATTTAAACAGTAAACACAGAGCTTGGGGCTGCAACTCAATAACTTTACAAGGCAAAAAATTACTGGAATTTGCAAATAATAATAACCTTAATATTCATGCACCAACTGAACCTACACATGTTCCCTATAGTTGTAATATAATCCCAGACATTCTCGACATAGACATAACCAAAAATATTAACTTCCCTCTGTTTCAAAAAGTTGTAGCTGAACTAGATTCAGATCATAATCCGATCCTAATATCACACAAAGGAAATTTTAAAGAAATTACATCAGGAAATAACCCATTAGGAAAACATATTAATTGGACTAAATTCGCTTACCTAATGAAAAATAACTATAAATATCCACTCCCTATTAGGTCGATTGCAAATATCGACTCCGAACTAGAAAAGTTTAATGCAGCTATTCTTAATTCTCTAGATCATTCAACAACAACAAAGATATCCCCCCATATGTATAATACAAAAAATAAACTATTTTCCTCCCAAATTCCATGGAAAATTATTAATTTAATTAAATCAAAACATAACTTAAGAAGACTCTGGCAAATAACTCGAAGGCCAGATATTAAAGCAAAACTAAATAAACTATCTAGAGTAGTCAAAAATAGATTAGATAATCACCGCTACACTTCATTCCGTCAGTTTATAAACCAGATTGATCCAAATTCAGCTCATCTTTGGACAACAACAAAAAGAATCACCAGAGATAAAAACGAAATATCCGAATTAAAAGTAAACAATAAGCTACTGCTTTCAGATGACGAAAAGGTCAAAGCGATTGCAGATCATTTACAAAATGTATTTAGACCACACCCGCCAACAATGATACAACACAACAATGAAATTGAAAATTTTATGAAACAACCACTAACTACAGCTGAAACCAAAATAAAGTTTATTTCACCGTCTGAAACAGCTAACATCATTAAACATCTAAAACAACGAAAAACACCCGGTATAGATGGAATCAGTAATAAGATGCTCAAAAATCTTAATAAAAACTCTGTAGCAGGACTAACTGCAATATTTAATGCTATCTTACGCTTTAATTATTTCCCAACTGCCTGGAAGACTGCAATTGTGCTACCTTTTCGCAAGCCAGGAAAAGACCCTCGACGCCCTGAACACTACAGACCAATAAGCCTCCTTCCCTCAATTTCCAAGATTTTTGAAAGACTTCTACTAAAGAGACTTAACAAGTACCTGAAAGACACGGATGCAATACCAGATATTCAATTTGGTTTCAGAGCAAACCACTCCTGCACTCACCAGCTACTAAGGCTTACTGAGTACATTGCACAGAGCTTCCAAGAGAAAAAACATACTCTGGCTGCATTTTTGGATATAGCTCAAGCGTATGACAGAGTCTGGCATACCGGTCTGTTATTTAAAATAAGACAACTTGGAGTCCCTGAGTACATACAGAATATTATTAAAGGTTTTATCTCTGATAGAAAATTTAAGGTCAAAATTAATCACTCCTTTTCTACTCTACGCAATATCACAGCCGGAGTTCCACAGGGCTCAGTTCTCTCACCCATTTTATTTAATATTTTCATGAGTGACATACCTAAGTATTCCAACGTTGAAACTGCTCTTTTTGCCGACGATACGGCACTGTTTTCAGCAAGCTCAGATATTAACCTAGCATTTAATAGAGTTCAGAATAACCTTAACACCCTAATACAATGGACAAAAAAATGGAGAATAGCAATCAATTCTCAAAAATGTCAGACTAAGATATTTACCCTTAGGAGACCTCAAATCCCTCCCAATCTGAAAATAGATGACAACGAAATACCTTGGAAAAGCGAACCAATAAAATACCTAGGAGTATTGTTAGACAAAAAACTCACCTGGAAACCTCATATTCACGCAGCTATCAACAAATCCAATGCCAAAATTTTAAAACTATACCCTCTCTTAAATCAACATTCAACACTCAATACCAAATGCCAGATTCTATTATATAAATCTATTATCCTAGCCACGCTAACTTACGCATGCCCGGTTTGGGGAAACGCTGCTGCCACCACCATACAAAAAATGCAAATTGTCCAAAATAAAGTCCTCAGAAAGTCAATTAAAGCTCCATGGTTTATACCTAACCACCAAATTCATAGAGAACTCCAAATGGAAACTGTGCTCGAACACATTAAAAAAATTAGCAAATAACTTCTATTCTTCCCTTCCCTCATCTCATGCCACTATGATATTCCAATTAGGTCGAACAGCAAATATCCCAAGCCGAATCAAATCCAAATTTCCCAAAGACATGCTTAAACCCCCCTAAACAAATAATATCATCCCGCATCTAAATATAACCTAGCACGTTCCCTTCCTATTGCCCACTAGGGCTATCCATAACAGCTTCCCCCCTCCCCCTCCCCCCCAAAAAAATAAATCCCAGCAGCTCCTAGAAGCAAACAAGGAATTAAACGAGCCAGAGAAATCTAATCTCAATTTGTCAGGAATGCCCAAATCCCAAAATGTCAGTATGTAAAACCGAAAACCCTCGAAAGACCTTCAGGTCGAACGAGAAGAAATAAATTTAAAAAAAAATGACGCATCACATACCTTTCGCCTTGGTGAATACTAGGGGCAATTTCTTTCATTGCCTATCTTTCGTATACCCTTCTTTACTATCTGAATAGGTCTCTTCTCACTTAAGACTGTCGAATGTGATCCGTAGGCCCGTTTCCGTTAGACAGATTTTAGATAGTTCTGCCGAAACAACCCGTAAGTCCATCTCTGCTGCGAATACTCAGTGTGAGTGATGGCGTCTCGGTTTGGTTTGGGATGTCAGTGGGTGCGAAGAGTGATCCATGGTGATTGTGGCCTCACCGTCCCGCAACAGAGAACACCCATTCCTTAAGGCGGAATTCCGACCCGCATCCATGGGATTCAAAAAGGTATTTACAGACAATTTGAGCACTGTGCTCGCCATTAATATTTTTTTTTATTTTTTCCTGATACGTTATGACTTGTTATTGCCTTCGACACGAAGGTCGATGTATGCTGTAAAACTTACCTGGATCGAAATGACCGTGGTTACGAGGAATATGTGAAGACAAGTGAATGACGTTACATGCTCCCATGCGAAGAGAATTATGGGAAGGAAGTATGAAAAAACAAACCGAGTGAAGTTAACATCTAGTTAATTAGTAAATAAGTAAATCTGAATAAATAAACTAAGTAAAAAATAAAATTACGTCTGTACCACAGGCGTTAACTGGTTCTAATAAGGGGCGACGAATAATCGGGCGACAAAACGCTCTCGAAGTACCCCCCCCCCCGTGCGTTTTTTTAAATCATGCTATAATTTGTAGACATTGTTTTGAGAATATTGAGTAAAATTACAAAAAAATATTTTCTTTTGAGGGACGGTATGACTTTCATTCAATCATTCATCTCCTAAATACTTGGTGTAACGAGAGATTACGCGTAGCTGCTCTAAGATCCTGCGCCAGCTAGTTGGCGGGGGATTGAATGAAGAAGTTTGAAAATGGTAAAATATGATGAGGGACCATACTGCGACGCATGACCAAACAATGCTCAAGATGGAAGCTTCATCGCGCCGAGGCCGGCAACGCGAGCCCGTGTTAACCATCTGGACGCTCGAGGCGTCTTCGCGAAGGACTTGGAAGTGTCTCTTATTAATCATCGTCGTGTTCAGTATTCATCGTCTCCTCTCTCGCTCTCTCGCTCGCTCGCTCTCGCTCTCTCGCTCGCTCTCGCTCTCTCGCTCGCTCTCGCTCTCGCTCTCTCGCTCGCTCTCGCTCTCTCGCTCGCTCGCTCTCGCTCTCTCGCTCGCTCTCGCGCTCGCTCTCTCGCGCTCTCGCTCTCGCGCTCTCGCTCTCTCGCTCGCTCTCTCGCTCTCGCTCTCTCGCTCTCTCTCTTGTTCTCCCTATCTATCTCTTGTTCTCCCTATCTATCTCTTGTTCTCCCTATTTCTCTTGTTCTCCCTGTCCCTCACTCGTTCTACCCCTCTCTCTGATTCTCCCTCTCCCTCCCCTGATATCGCGGTCGTATCTGCCTCCTGCGCCGCCTCGCAGTTCGCGCGCTCCCCTGTGCACGTCCTCACGCGCCGCCGAAGCGCCAGATAAGCAAACAGCCCCAGCGGCGCAGCCGCGACGACGCCCACTGCACCAGCTAGTTGAGCGCAAAAGCAACGAGGAACAACAGTTTTTCAGGAGAGGGGGCGCTGCAATGTTCGTTTCCAAACATTTTTACCACAACACACAAAAAGCACATTGATGTAATGCAGCTCTTGGTCAAGACGACTGGTGATCTCGAGAATCCAAAAGAACGTGATTGAACCAGAGAAACACAATTATATGGTCGTATCATTAAACGAGCGTCAGGAAGAAAGATAGAGATGATTTTCGTTGACAAATGCAAACGCAATGCACGTAGTTCATTGTAGGGAAAAATTATTCTTCGCTTTTCAATTGCATATGTCAACATTTCAACAATATTCGTTGACAAAATTCACAATATTACACTGAAAAAAATGTTTATTGAATTTTCTGTTGCTTTTCGAAATGATGCCTGTTGAAAGTGTTTTTTGAAAAATTTCAATAAAACAAATGCATTTTCGTACATTTTGTTTGTAGATCTTCAGGATAGGTCTGTAATGTATTGCGAACTAATTTTAATTTTGTTCGGGTAATCGGACTATAATTTAATTGTCTCATACTATATTTACATTTCAGAAAATTTGATCATATATTTTCTTTATTGTCATTTTCGAAGTTCTTACAATCTAAAAAATGAAAGCTATAAGAAGATTGTAGTAATGTGGCATGTTCAGAAATACTAAAATTGCCGTATATCTGAGATTTTTAAGACTGCTGTATGAAAAATATTCCTATGTCAATCAGTGTAGAAAAACCATCGAGTAACAATCTTTCAATTTCCTTTATCATTTCAACTCGTAACATACATCATCTTTCGACGAGACTTATCTTGAAACTACATACTCATATTGCACCTGAAGTTGCACATCGTTGTACTTGAGGTTGCTCGAGATCCTTTGGAAAATGCAATTCCAAAATTATATTGCTTCATTATTAAGCCACCGAAAACTATTTCCTCCGCAAACCTTCCAAAATAGAGTTGGAAACATTCGTTCACGAGCACCTGGCTCGGATCGACGCCAGCAAATGGCAGCCTGGGGGGCGTCAGAAGCAACTGCCGGCGCCCCGGCGGGGAGCGCACAAAAGGGATGGCGTTCGGGCATTGGGAATGCCACCCGAGGCCCGCGCGGCGGCCGCAGGCAATATCCGGCGCGGAGGACGGCGGCGGGCGGCAATGGCCGACGCCTCGGGCCCAACAACTCGACGCTTCCAGCGACCGCCGCCAGGAGATTTAATTAAACTGCGGTAACCGTTCCTGACATGGGGCGCGCGCGCTGGCCGGCGCCGGTGGTGGCCACGGGGGCGGCGGCATGGCGGGGGCGGCGGAGATGCAGGCGGAGCGGATAGTGGAGGCGGAGGCGGTGAGCGAATGTGGAGGATGAGGCGTAGGCGGTGGCGGGGCAACAACAGATGTGGGGGCGGAGGTTGAAGCGGCGGAGGAGGTGGGGGCGGGGGTAGCGGCGGAAGCGGAGGCGGAAGCGGAGGCGGAGACGGTGGTGGGAAGGAAGGCGGTGGCCGAGTCGGAGGAGGAGGCGGTGGTACGGGCGGTGGTGGGGCAGAAGCAGGGGTGGGGCGGAGGTGGGAGCAAGAGTGGAGGTGGCGAGGGAGGCGGTGGCTAAGGCGGTGGAGGAGGCGGAGTTGGAGGCGGAGGCGGTGGCAGAGGCACAGGTAGGGGCGGAGGCGGAGGCGCGGCGGAGGCGGGGGCGGAGGCGAGGGTGGAGGGGAGGGTGGAGGCGGGGGCGGGGGTGGAGGCGGGGGTGGAGGCGGTGGCGGAGTCGGTGGCGGCTGCGTTAGTGGGGTAGCGCCGAAGAAGGCTGAAGCGGCAACGTAAGAGGAGGCAGAGACGGCAGTAGACGTGGCAGTAGCAGCAGGTGCCGACGTAGGTTCCTCGCCTCTTCCTCGACCAATGCAGGCTGCCCTCCGCTTGTCGCTGGACGCTTCCGCCGCCCGCTTCCTCCGCCCCACCGCCCTCCTCTGATGAATATTCACTGCGGCGCCCCGCCGCGCCGAGCGATGCGCGGCTGAATGGACGAGTGTTGGGTGGCAGGATGCGAGACTTTGCTCTTCGAAAAGATTTCATTCATTTCGATTCAGATTGGGATCAGCCGATCAGACGACCAGACGACCGTTACTATGAGAGAAATTATGCTGCCGACGGCGTAATACTTGGTCTACGGTTTTTTTTTTTTTTTTTTTTTTTTGCTTGCATGGATGCTCCGTAATTGGCGAGAGACGTGTTTATGTGTGTAAAATACGTAGATTTTATAGGCTGACGCTTGCATTAGCGGCAACTCAAATTTGACGCCATGCGCAATACGCTGATAATTGTAATGAAGCTCCTGAAGACATAATTAAATGAAGAGTGTAATGAAAGCGTCTGGTTTATGATGGCAGAAATGTCTCTTAATATTGAATACTTTTATCAGGTACCTTCATCATCTTATTAAACGTATTTTTATCATACGTTTTCATCATACTTTTATCACGTATCTCAGAGACGTTGGTTTTAGATTATTGAGCTTAAAAGTAAAACAGGATTGTTGCATTTCTACCACTTGTCGATTAGCAGAATTATTACGAAGCTTCTCGAGAAAAGGGGCTTACCAAGCTTAACTTTCCAAACCCAAATATCGAAATATAAACAACCTCAATAAAATATATGAATCACTAGTAAATGTATTTTCAAATTTTTCACCTCCTCCAGATGTCACTGCCCGGAAGTAACCCTGGTCGTGTGGGCGAGGGGGTTTGCGCGATCCAATGAAGTCGAGGGTATTGCAGGAGTAGCATTACCCTCGCATTCAATTGGCGAATAGATTAGTTCTGCTACCGGTAGGGTCCCCCAAATTATACAGACTTCGGTTGAGTAATCAGACGAAGGGCTGGGTCACATACGACCCACATCCATCTGTTCTATTTCTTCAACCTACCTCTACGTCCTTTCAATCTCATCTTTAATATCCTTCTCTATCCCTTATCCGTGGCACTGATCGTCACGGTGGCTTCCTTACTAGTGTGGCATGGAGCACCTTACTTTTTGCTACACTTCTTTTAACTTTCTAGTGGGTCTCTGTTGACCCCCCTGTATTTTTCTACCCTGATGCTATTAGATTTCGAGGGTTAGGGAGTCATCCGTTTTCTTTCATCTTTTTCTTCTTAATATTTCTACCAGACAATGTGTAAAGCGACACGCGCTGAGAACTAGAAGTGGCGCAGGGGATATCACAGTGTTCTTTAAAGTTATGTGCGTATTGGGAAGTAGTGTTACAGATGTACGCAAATATTATACTTCAAAACTTTATCAAAATTTATTCTCCCATTCCTACTCAACTAGTGTATTCCGCTTTCGAATTTATGTTTATATTAAAAGAAACGAAACCACAGAGCTCTAAAGGGAATAAACTGTGTGTGCGCTAAAAATCGAATAAATCGCTGACCTTCGCGCGATTACACTTTTCACAATTTCTATCTTCGCTAATATTTCCATCGTCCAAATCCTTTGAATGATTGATTAATTGATTGATTAGAGATAGCACGTCAAATACCAGGGTCATTAGTCCCGTAAATGTAATGCATGTTGCTCGGGAGGTGGCAATGATCTTTCCTCCGCTACATGGAAAAATCCGGCGCCGACATACCGTCGGTTAGCAGGGTTTTCTTCAAACAGGTATCTCCCACCCGCGAGACACCGTCTCAGTCGGGACAAGCTCTAAGCTCCTGGCCACTCTCCGGGCATGCGTGGTAGTGCAATGTGTGTTAGTCTAAGTGTGTGTGTGTGTAAGAGGTGAAGATAGAGGAAGGAAGAGGAAGGAAAAATCGCGCGCGGTCCGTGGCCCGTTTGTAAGAGTACTGCTCCGGCA
This sequence comes from Gryllus longicercus, assembly GCA_038098605.1. Lineage (NCBI taxonomy): Eukaryota > Metazoa > Arthropoda > Insecta > Orthoptera > Gryllidae > Gryllus > Gryllus longicercus. Next base: position 264,447 of record JAZDUA010000123.1, read on the forward strand.
TTCTCCTGGTGTCGATCGGAGAAATCACGGAAAACTGCCAATCAGAGTATCCGGCCGCTAGAATTCTCCTCCGGACAGCGACTACTCTGCCTCGGTCGGGACTCGAAACAGGGGCCTTCCGGTCAGAGGCACTGCAGTGCCATCAGTTGATCCCTCCCGGTCCGAATCCTCCGAGATGACCCGGCCGAGGGTGGCAGGGAGCCACGGCCCGGCTTGTGCGGTCGGTCATAATGCGGCGGCGGAGGACAAACGCGATAAGGCAGGCGGCGGAGGTGCGCTTCCTCCATCCATCACGGCGCGGGGGCGGCGCGGGGGCGGCGCGGGAGGCCGAGATGACGGAAACCGCGGAGGAAGCGGGAAGGGGGCGGAGTCAGGGAAGCGGTGGGCGGGGGCGGAGAAAACAGTAGCGAGGAGCGGAAGCCGAAGGACAGCGGAAAAGAGGATGCGGCGGGGAAACGATACGGCGAAGGAAACGATGTGGTGGGGGGCGGGGCGGGGCGGCGGGAGCGGGAGCGGCGGAAGGGTCGAATGAGGGAGGGCCGGCGGAACCGCAGGGGGTGATCGGGACAGGGTAATGGGACTGGCAGAACGGAAGAGGCGGGTGGTGATTGGTAACAAGATACGAGGAAGGGGCAGCACACGAGAACTAGGAGGAGGCAGGTTGTGGTACAACGCGGCCGCTTCGTGGCAATGAACGTGGCTGAATGATGAAGGCTGACCCAGCCACGGATATAGAGAGATTATTCTAAGAAGGGATCGTTTGTACTACTTCTGATTGGCTACTGCTGGCAAGAAAACTGAATATAATGTCCATGCCTTCAATTCGTTAGTTCGTTAGCAGTTGCCTCACTTGTAAGTGATTTCGACACTACCTCTTGCAATGCCATTGTCCGACATGACTTTTATTAATTTTACGTCCTGTCAAACTGGTCCCTTACATTCATTTTTATATAGTTGCTTGCGGATCCACTGATTTACGGTCGATGTATCAACGAAGTAACGCAGTGCTCTATTTATACTGATGTGTTTAGGAGCTGAGGCCTAAACACGTCTGCATAATTATTATACTGAACGATGTATTCCTTCTAGAATAAATAAATATGTTTAATAAGGGGGGATGTCGGAGGAGGCAATGGCTGCCACTGTGCGTACAAAGGTTCCGCTCGATCGGCCGACGGCGCTATTTGCGCGGGGGCCGTTTGTCACTGTCGCGGGCGCGCGGCCGCGGAGCAGCGAGGCGCGGCCGGCGATGGAGCTGTCACGCGCTTGGCCTCTGCGCATGCGCGACGCGCCGCAACAGAAAGACTTCGCGTCGGCTCGCCAGGCGACAGACCCTGCGTTGCAGGAAAACAACTGCATTATCTCGAGAATTTTCTTATCTAAACCATGCATGCGTCTGACGTGTTTACACGAATTTACGGATGTATGAATGCTACATTTTTGCTAATGTGGTAAGTATGTACTGATAGAAATTACAAAGCTGTTCTTACATGTACATATTTGTGGTTGAATATTTCACGTTCCGTAAAGGTATTTTTAAAATATATCATTATTCAAATGATTTTAGAATTAACATTCAATAAAATTTAAGAATGAAATAATTCTTCAAATTCACAAAAAAGAAAAGAAACTATTCTTGTGTAACATGAAATATTGTGTTACTGTAACTGACGAAGAATTGTGTCAAGGAATTCTTGAATTTCTAGGATTATAAAAGAAAAATCAGATATTTTAGTCATTTTATCCTGATTGAAGTTGAAGCTTAAAGCACCTAGCCTGCTGAAAGTGGGTTATATATTTGGGTGAATGTCTCATTACTATATGGCAACATTGATACCGATTATCATAACAGATTATTGTATTAATTCTCAAGCTTCTACCTGTAGCGTTTACCTGTAGGCATTCTTAGCACGAATTTTGAACACAATATTTAACTCGTATATCTTGACTACATTGGCTAAAACACATGCACCTTAATTCAAATCGATTGCCAATACAAACAAGAAAGTAGTCATACATTGAGAACTAAAAATAATATTAAGGTAATTCTATCTACACTTTTTCACCTTAAACAGTGTATACAGCATTTTGTTAGATACACAATACATTATGCACATTAAAAAATACCATAACAATTAACTAGGAAAGTTTGCAGTTGGTATGAGAATAAAATAAATCGAGTACACGCTCGCTTCAAATATACGAGTAAACAGTTTTATTTCCGACGTAGGACCAATATACTCTAATGCTTTTTCTGTAAAATATCTATCTGACACATATTACAGCGTCAGTGATACAATTAAATGCATCCATTGCGATACAAATGCACTGGATGCGTTGTGACGTAACGGAGCGTAAAGAGACCGAGTGCATTGCATCTGCGCCTTTTACGGAACACAACGAACAGTCGTTATCAAACGAGTGAGTTTGTTTTTGCCACTTCTAAGTAAAAATTGAAATAAGAGAAATGTTTATTCCATCACATATGTTTTCATTCCAACATTAGATACTTCGACTTCTTAAAAGTCACGGATATAAATGAGATGGAACGCTTGTAAGATATTTAATTACATAATTCCAAGAGTACTACAATTTATCAATGTTTACCAAATTATCAATGTTTTCAGGTTTTAATTGTTAACATAAATTTCTGAAATTTGAAAGAATTTTTCTTAGCAAGCACCAAATTTGTTAAATATAACCAATCTAAAGGAAACTAAATAACAAATATAATAATAATAATAATAATAATAATAATAATAATAATAATAATAATAATAATAATAATCTGGAATTAGAGGAATTAATTAGCAGGCCAGGGACTGTAGATCACATGATAGAAATCAACAAAACCATCTGAAAAGTATACAAGGCTCTTACAGTAATGTTTGAGAGTTAAGTCATTTGATGAAATTTCAAAATGTCAAAACAGCAAAAATCTATGCACATTTGTTAATACCATCAGTTATTAAAGTCGATAATTAACAAATTGGGTAATTAACAAATTTTACTAGGAAAAAAAAGTAATGGCTTAGTTAATTAGGTTTGAGTAAATTTCGTTTTATAATTCAGAGCATTGTTATGTGCGCACTATTTATTATATATTACTTGAAAACATGGAAACAATTTTTAATTTTCTGCCTGAAATAATGTAATACCCTAATTACTCAAATTAGTTTTCTATTAATTTCTTTATTTAATAAAAATATATTGAAAATGTATTAAAATAATATCCTCCCACATATTTTTTTGTTTTGAAAGTGCGCTTGTGACATAAATAAAACCATGTAGTGGAGACTTGCATTTCAACCGAATCAATTAAAAAAATATCGCAAATGAAATGTCGGAGCAAACCCAATTAAAAATTAATTTAAGTCAATTCGTACTCAAATGGTAACCAACTTCAACGATACCTGAGACTCGTGCAGCTTTTGCGAAAAGTTGCTTCTCCCGCGCGGCGTCTAACTTTGAAGACGAACCGAATCCAGAAAGAGTGCGCTGTTTACCCGCCTCGTGCCTCCGACGGCAGGCGCGCGTGCGGCTGGAATGGGCGGGGCGAGGGGGAGGGGGAATGGAGGTGGAGGGGAGGGGGTAGATGCGGAAGCAAACCGCCGGAGGCACTCGAGGCATCCGGAAGCACGCGGAGATGGCATCCCTCCCTCGATCCTTAACTTCCTGCCGTGCCCCTCCCCCTCCTCGGCGGCTGCAGCCGCCGTCGCCGGTACTGTCCTCGTTACTGCCCGCCCCTCCGTCGTTTCCGCCCGGCCCGGCGGCCGCCTCCGAGTGGCCGGCCGTCGCCACCCCCGCCGCCGTCGCATGCAGCTGCCCCGCGAATCGCCGTTTCGATCGCTCCCCACGTTCTCGTCACACATCACGTCGTATGACATTGCCCCGAGAATCTCCTCGGAGCTCCCCTGTATTTTTTTCTATCTCACCCCTCTCTGGGACTGCCCTTGACAGCCAAGTACCATTCTCCTTTCTCGAATTTCCCTCCAGCTTCGGCCGTTTATTCTCAGATAAATAATATCACTTATTGATGTTATTATCTCTTTTAGTCATGTGAGTTATATCTTAAAGGAGCTTTTCATTTCCCTCATTCTTTCTTCTACCTTCATTGCATTAATCCTTTCCGACACACATTTCTCCCTCAAGCCCTTTCCTTGCACATTTAGAGCAGCCCCGCTGCTTCTATCATGAAGCCTTTCGTCTCGGATGTGTCTGTGGCTGATCTCCCGAGGATTGCGTCCGCCTCATGCCGCAGTCCCCCCTCCCCCTCTCACCGACTTCCGTCTTAGTGGCCTCTCCGCCTCGTGGGTTTACCTTTTCCCCAACCACGCGCCCGCGTTCCGCCACTAGCCCCGTCGACTCGGCTTACCCGCCGCCTCCCACCACCTCTTCCCCCCTCTCCGCGACCCCTCTTCGGCCGCCGGGCGCCGCCGCTTCCTTTCCCTGGAGCACCCCGGCGAACAAGCAGCGTGTTTAACCTTTAATTGAATTCTTCGCGTTGCTGGCGCAGGAGATCCGCGCCGCCCCGCCCCTCCCCCCCACCCGCCCTCGCGGCCACAGCCATGCCCCCCCCCGCCACGCCACGCGTCCCGCAAAGCACACACTACTACAATGGGCGGCCCTGCAGAGGGCAAGGGCTTCTAGCGCATAACGGGGTGCTTGTGAAAGACGAAAACTCTTTCATATTTTTATCTCTGAAATGAAATGTTTCAACTGCCCTTCTGTGTATTTGTAACGTCTAGTAGGCCTGCCTCGTTCAGTATATTTTGAAGCCTTAATTAAATAAATAGACCCTCGAGTGGTTCATTGACAGGGTGCTATCTTTCTGTGAGGCGGTCCAGGTTACGATTCCCAGTCGGAGCAAACATGAAACTGTAGATTTCAAACAAAAGTCGTCTTAATTTCTATAGCTGAGTGACGAAAGAAGAAGCTCAGACAGACCAGATACGATTATGGTAACACGGCAAGCTCGCGACATGAATTCCTTACCCCCAGGCGTGGATAATAAAAAAAACAGTGTTCAAGCCAAGAATATCGCTGGTTAGCCAAAGTCAGATTAATCCCCACCTAAAATTAACAGTATTCCTTCCTTAATTTAAGAATATTTATTATGTATGAAAAAATGTTAGTTGGTGTTTTTAAAGGATTTAAGATAAACATAAACGAGTATATCAAGAGCAAACAAGGTAAAAGTATAATTATCTCAAAGGAACGACGGGAGTGAAGAGAGAGAGAGAGAGAAGATGGATAGAATGATCCAACCCACGGAAGAGGATAGAATGATCCAACCCACGGAAGTTGTTATGAAATAACAAGAAGAACCTAATGATGACGAAGGACGTCTTTAAGCTTTCTTGATCGATTAGTGGCTTCGAGCGCGTCAACGGCGAAGGTCATTAGTCCCGTAAGTGTAGTCGATATTCTCCTCGAGCTGTGGCGGTGATCTTTTCCCGCTGGATGGTGAGATCTGGCGCCGACCTACCGTCGCCTAGAGGGCATTTCCCCAACCAGGATTCTCCCACCAGCGAGGCACCGCCCAATGTCTAAGCTCCGGGCTTTAAGTCTCCCAGTTTTTTTACTAGTGTAGTGCATGTAAGTGTAAGTGTTTATAAGTAAGGGGTGAGGATAGGACAAGAACGAGGAAGGAAAGATCGCGCGCGGTCCGTGTCCGTTTGGTAGGTACTGCTCCGGCATTCGCCTGGTATTGATCAGAGAAACCACTAAAAACTACCGACCAGAGCAGCCGGCCGCTAGAATTCTCCTCCAGACAGCGACTAAATTCGACCTAGCTATCTACGAAGCTAGTGTCTAAAATCCTGTCACCGTCGGGATTCGAATCTAGGATCTCCTGGTCGGAGGTAATGCATTGACATCCGTTGATGCACTGAGCCACCTCTCCCAGTTACGCTTCCTTATATTAAAACTTGCAATTGAACTACTAGAGATGTGTCGAAGCAAGCAATGTCAACATGCCAATGACATAAGCATTACGGTTATTGACAGATTTACAACTCTAGCAAAATAAAGGACATATGAAAATTTGTCAACCAATCGTAATTTGCCATTTTGTGTTTATAATATGTATAGTTGGTACAATCGGCGTAGTTTTTATTGTTCTATTAAAACTAATAAATTTCCCCATATGAATACAGTTGAATTTCACAGAGAGTTGTCTTAAATAGTGTAATTCAGAATATCTTTTCATTTCTCCAAATTTTGCGTTCAATATAAAAAGATGTTTTTAATTAAGAATTCGTTTACATAAATATGTTTAAGAGCATGACTTCTAGATAGGCCAATCTGCCAACGACGCGGCTTCATCCGGACAGCCTAGAAGTCATGAACTCGAGCCGCGGAAGCCTACGTGTACAAGTTTAAGAGCAATCCAACACGAAATAATGTGCTCTCAATTTTTTACGTATACTTTTACTGGACATCTGTTTCGCGAAGACTTCAAGTTCGTGCCAGGTACAGCATCCAACTGAGCTATTGCATTTGCTGAGTGTTATCAAACAGAGCCTTGTTGATGGTGCTGTGTCGGGGACGCTCGCAGGGATGGCAAGGTGAAACTAGTACCGTGCTCGTTCGACAGCGGCGATAGCAGGAAACAAATATACGAGATACTGTGATTGGTATAATGCATATGTAATTAACGATACAATTCTGTTTGGACGTTGAGTGCGGATCACCGAGATGGATATTTTTCTATTTCCTTATGATAATTTTGCAATGAATTTCTGAAATCTAACTACTAAACTCCTGCCTCGTCGGATAATATACCTTTAGTATTTTATGCCTATGATATCCATTGGTATGAGCACTTTGTAGGAGGTAAAAGTTCTTGTCTTTCATCAAATGTCCATTTAAGTATATGGTTGTGAAGTTTAAACTATTTCTGAAACAAAATTTGATATTTCCAGGATCAATCAAAATGGAAGTTTATAACATTACAATTACACATTACAATTTTACTAGGAAGCTGTGATATGTAATAATACTAGACATAGTAAATTGTTCATATTGATGTAGCATTTCACTAAAGATTATTTTTAGCACAACCAAAAATGTTACACATATATTCGAAAAGTAAATATTTCAGCTATTGTATGAAATACTCGTAGCCCATATAGCATTTACGACGAAAATCTGGAAAATATACAAAAAGGCTCAGAAGTAAAAACCAACATTGTACATATACAATGTATACTGCCCTTTGTAGCAATCCAAAAGCGTACAAAATTCATTTCGCAAGTGAGACAAAAGGAACCCGCTTCCTCTGAGCTTCCATGTAGAGGAGTGGGAGGCATTAAAATGACACGTTTATCGTTTCATACCCGAAAGAAAAAACCGCGCCCGTGTTTTCATGAATAATAGACGGAATATGCATGGACGTCAATACAGCTTGCGGATACAAATGCGCCGATTTACATGGAAAAAGCCATCAAATCGTAATTTGAGTTCGATATATAGTTTCAACAGAGGGAAAGATTAAATTCAAAAAAACGGAAATCCCCCTCCGATGTTTTATACCCAGAAATAAAAGCCAGCCGAAACAAATCGACAATCAATTTTCACAGTGTTCAGAAGAGTGGCTAATAACTTGTTCACAGCATGGGCGCTTTCTTCAACGAGGAATGAAGCAGGAAAGAGTTCTCGTCTTTACCTCCATTCGCCTTCCCTTTTCAGCCACGCAACGTCCCAAACTAACGCCACAATGACTGAAAATAATGTCATACTTAAAAAATAGTCTTCTTCTGCACTTCAAGGGTTAGGTTCAAGAACCTGTTCCGGTGTCCACTTCCTTCTGGGCCCCCGCCTAGGGAGTACATGACAGTGTCGATGGTGGCGGAGCTTGAGTATCCCCATGACCCCAAGAGCTATGCCGGCGGTAGCGTAGCTGCTGGTAGGGCTTCCCTTGCCGGACAGGTCGAAGGGTAGGGATATGGCTAAGAAGTACTCCAGAAGAGGACCTCAACGGCGGCTTCAAGAAAGAAGAGGCAGAAGAGGAACTCTAGACGGGGCGAGACACCTCGAAGCCATGAAGATGGCAATCTCTCTAGGACAAGGGAAGTACGAAATAACCTCCCCCCTCCTCGGGACAGAGGTTGTGCGGAGAGGGTAGTAACCCACCCACGTAAAAACATTATTTACTAGCAGTGTTCCAAATAATGGTAAAAATTAGTGTGCAATATTCTTTTGGAACTACAAGGCATAATCCAATGAACTGGGCGGGTTATTTTAATAATTTACTCGAATTTACATCAAACGGCAAGTTTTTCACATTATATGCAGTAGAACTCCGGTAATCCGAACTAATTGGGGGTGTGGTCTGTTCGGATTCGTAAATGTTTGGATTATCAGAAAAAATGTATCTCTCTTATACAAATACATCTATAGGATTACCAGACAATGTAACGTAGCATGCGATGTGAAAAAAAATGGCAACGAGGCGTGGCGATCGCACCATCACATCGCATCATCAACCAGATTCTGCTCCTTGCGGGAAAAGAAGATTACCGATTTAGCAAGTTTTTCTAAGTGAAAATTGCTGCTACATACACTTGCGATATACCCTAATTACCAGTGCCTTAAAGCTTCATTTCGACAACTTGTGTTTCAATAATTGGATGTTCAGTTCTACAGTAATTATAAAATCCTTTCTTTACACTACAAAGAAACCTTTAATTTGTTTCTCAATCCGGAAGTTTGTTCGGATTATCCAAAATGTCGGATTTGAGGGATTCAGATTTACTTGGTTCTACTGTATTGTCAAATAGCTTACCATAAGAAACGGAAATTTGTTTGAAGAAAATAAGGTTCAATTCTTAACTCATTTTCAAAATAGGTTACGTAGAACACTTACGAAGAACTTCAATTTAACTTCACTGTCTTGGACGATTATTACAAACCAAAGACAATATTATCGTTCAACTTGGAAACAAAATCGGGACGTTCGGTACCTAGAATTATTAGAGTCCATAAGGATTTTTCCCAAGTTTACAGACTATTCACTCAAATCCAAAGAGAAATCTTCGGGTTTGCTATCGTCAAAATACGAAATGTTAATGAAAGGTCATGAGCTGGAAAAATACAAAAATCACAGTGAAAAGCCTTATCCTTTTGCGCCGTTGGATAAAATTATTCTGCACGCTATCGATTAATTTGGCTCGGTGGTTTCTCTCAAGCGATTCATCTCGAATCTCTAACGATGTCATCGAGCTGCAGATACCGCAAGCACCGACTGGGACTCCTCAATAGCAACCTTGGAACTCTGTTTTAAATTGATTTATTTCCTAGATATTGTGTTAAAAAAATGTTAAATATTAAAGAACTAAATTTCAAAATTGAACATCTTGAAGATACTTGAGATTTACACTAATCTGGAATGAATAACATACCTAGAGTTTTAAACGCTAGTTTTGGAAGTATTGAATATTAAATTAAATTAAGTTTTATTTACTAAAAAACGGTGAAAATTGCGGAGGTCTGATTGAATCAAAATTAGAAAATGGAGCTTCAGGAAATCTACAATGAATACGTTATGGGTTTCTCTACGTTACACCGAAGTTGAACTCGAATAGACAAGCTAGATCAGTAATGGAGCTAAATAGATTTGATGATGTTTGTATCAAGGAGTCAACGGAATGTAATTTGAGCTGTTTACGTATTTGAAAAGATCGAAATAAGTTTTGATAAATTTTTTTCTCGAACCTTTATCCTGCACAATTTGTGAATATCTTGAGACTTTTTTTTTGTATTGAGCATGCAGGAGTTAGTGTGGTCTTATGATTGATTTAAATGTTAGAAATCCACATACAGTACGTAATGAAGGTTTGAAATTTAGGTTTCATTGCAATTTAGAAACACTAAAGGGCCGCATTATCAGTAATCCTTTAATATGATATTTGCAAGTTAATTTCTCGTCTTTTAACACTACTAAACCTTGCAATCCTGGGAGTCTTGTGTTGAAGGTACGGGAGATCATAGGATGGGAGATGGTCTTCGCATGTAGAGCTTTGGGCGATGCCGCAGCGCGGCTTTATTCCCCTAGGCTCTTCACCGCCTGTCCAATCGCCCTTCGAGGGAGTTCTGCATTACCAGTTGCCTATCAACCGCCGAGCCGGGCCGGGCCGAGCCGAGCCGAGCCGGGACGTCAGCCACCAAACATTACATACCACCGCCGCCCATTGGGAAGGCTTTCCGATGCATCGCGCGCGCCCTCGGCCGCTTAATATACACTGTCCTGTAGCCTTCTGATGTCCTCGACCCGTTCTCATATCTTCCCAGCGCCAACATTGCCGCGTTTCATGCTACATTGCTTGGTTTCTTGGTCTTTGTAATTTTATTAATACGCTATCATTATTTATACTCTTGCCCGATTTTCTGTATTTTTGGCATTTAACTAATTCTGATCCTTGCTTGCAACTTTCACATACAGTTTCACTAATTATCCCTGTCACGGAGTTTAATATTTATTATTAATAAGGTGTTAAATATTTTACAATCAACTTTTAGAATTGGACATCTTACGGATACTTGAAACTTATTCTAATGTTGAATTATCATTATGTTAAGTTAAATCATGGATTTGAGTCCTAAAAAGTATTGAATATTGAATAAAATCAAGATATTTACTTTCTAAACGACAAAAATTATTGCAACGATTTACACGAATCGTATGGTTTCTATCGTTTCCCTTTCAATCTCAATTTTCCAACACATCCTTATCAACCTACTTCTTCATTTGTCATTCAGTTCGCTGTCGCTCACCCTCCATCCTCCCAGTCCGGTTCCGTTGCACTTGCATCCACTGTCAGGCGCGAGGTTTCGGGCCGTAATCAGGCGTCCACAGCGCTCAGAGGGAGCAGTCCGCTGTCGCTGCCCGTCAGGCTGTCTCGCCCACGCGCGGTTCGGAAGCCCACAACCCTCTCCCCGCCCCACCTCCGCCACGCCCCTCTCCGCCGCTTTCCCCCACCCCGCCCCTTCCGCCGCAACCTGCCCCTCTCCACCCCGCCCGCCCCGCCCCGCCCCGCTACGCTAACGCTTCTCCTCGCCCGGCCCCCGCGACTCCCCTCGCCTCTCCCCCCCGATTCACCCCGCCACACTTCGCCCCCACACCGCCCAGCCCCGCTCCGCCTCGCCCCGCTTCGCCCCCACCCCGAGTGGCCCGGCCCGCTTCGGCCCGCCCCGCCCCGCCCCGCCCCGCCCGCTCCGCCTCGCCCCGCTCCGCCTCGCCCCGCCCCGCTCCGCGTCGCCCCGCCTCGCCCCTCCCCGCTCCGCCTCACCCCGCCCCGTCCCACCTCAACCTGCCCCGCTCCGCCTCGCCCCGCTCCGCCCCGCTCCGCGTCGCCCCGCGTCGCCCCTCCCCGCCCCGTCCCACCTCGGCCCGCCCCGCTCCGCCTCGCCCCGCCTCGCCCCGCTCCGCCTCTCCCCCACCCCGCTGCGCCTCGCTCCGGCCGCTCCGCCTCGCCTCGCCCCGCCCCGCCCCCCCCGCCCCACCCCGCTTCTAACCAACCCGTTTCGCACCGCCCCGCGCAGTCCCGTCCCGTCCTTCCCCGCCCACCCCCCCTCCCGCCCCGTCTACGCCCTCCACCGCGGCGAGGCGCGTCAATAGACGTCGCTCAGCACCGACACCGCGCCGCGCCGCTCCGCGCCCCCGCGACGCCGCCTGCCGGGTGTGCGCGTCTCCCGAATGTCAACTGGTCAATAGGAGCCGACGAGCACTAATCACCGCTCCTCTGATATGATACTCCGAGGGGCGGCGACGAGTACAGTACGCGAACAGATTACGCGGCAGACAAGACGAGATAAACGTGATGAGGGTTCCAGCAATCACACGAGTAAATGTTGTCTAACGGATGATAAAAGAATATCACTTTCTGGATCAAGAGACGAGAGACTAAATGACGTCCTACGTATTGGTTTTAGAACACAGTATTTACCCACTTCTCTCGTAAATATATCTCAAAACACTCAATAAATTCAATTACACTGTGATTGTTAATATTTCAATCGTGCCTAGATATTTTCTATTTGCTTTTCTCATACACCATTAGCTTATCCCTGAGATCATTCATTTTAACATATTTTAAAATATTTTCTTCGTGGTCAAGTAAAAATCTGGGCCATAAGCCATTGTGGGGGTGCTACACCCTCATTTGTGGTAAACCAATGTGTGTTGTGTGAAGCCCCGACAGCAGACAGTGGATGCAGACCTCGCACGTGCCGGGTTCGTGCAAAACGTTTGCACCGAGATAAGTGTGCGTGGGTGCACACACCGCGGGGCATCGCAATATTTCCTTCTAGACATCATAAAAAGAGTATTTAGATTTTATTTTCCATTAGTGATTAATACTATGATCTATTCTCTTCAAGGAAATTCGCAAGAGGGGAGAATAAAATTGCCGTGAAGGCTTCATTTTTTGTGCAGACGGAATAGGTGAGAAAATACCATTGTTGTAATAAAACACGAAAATGACACAAGTTGTTGATTTCATGTCAGATTACAAAATACAAATGAAATATAATATAATACCAGTAAGCGAACAAAATTCCTCTAATTTAAGCGACTTTACATCGGAATAGATTTAAAATAAGAAACGTCAATAAATACAGAACATCTAAATAGTCTATAATAGGAAGAATAAAGAATAATTCATCCAAATACAATGTCAATAATAAAACGAAGACTTCCAGAATTCGTTGGAAAGACAGACGATATTAAAATTACCATAAAAATGAGTAAAGTGAAAATAGTTCTTTAGGACTGTCCATAAATTATGTAACGCAAATTTGGAGTATTTTCAATACCCCCTCTCACCCTTGTAACGCACCCGTAACGCAATATTGAACCGCCCATAATAATTATGTAACGCTTGCGACAACCCCCACCCATATGTACATGCACGAAGTGAAAATTAATTATAATAGAGTAAAAAATGTATTCATTTCTGTCATTCAGTAACAACTTCTAATAACTTTTTTATAATTTTCTTTTAAAACAAATTAATTAGCTATTATTATAATGTTTTAGTGTGACAAATAAGGAAGTATTTCAACAAATGTTCAAAAAAGTAAAAAAAAAATCAGTGTTACATAACACTAATGGAATATTTCCCAACCCCTACGTAATGCTGCGTAACGCTGCCTCAAACTCCCTTCCGCCTCTTTAGCGTTACGTAATTTATGGAGGGTGAGGGGATGTTTCGAGTCGTAAGGTGACATTTTATTTGGTGAGTACGAACTGTGGCAACACGAGGCTGGTAGGCTGAGTGGTGCAATTCAACTATCAAAGTAAAATGACCTTTACCACGTGACATACAATATTTTTTACACAGCCTTACTGACATTCCTTTTATTTTACTTCAAGTATACAAATCAGTTAACTGTGTATCACGCTACATTAAGATCAGTTGCAGCTGAACTGATGAAGTATTTTTTGTTGCATTCACAGTTTATCTGAACATTTGAGCATAGTCTCACTTTTAGCACTAGTCCTGAAGTAGGTATTTATGATACGAGTGGTGAAAGTGACATTTTATTTGTCTAATATGAAATGGTGCGACACGAGGCCAATAGGCCAAGAGGCGAAATCATATGAACAAAATAAAATCACTTTTACTACGTATATCATACAGTATTTTTAGTCAGAATTTCTGACTTCCATTTTATTTTATTTCAAATATACTAATCACTTAATGATACATCAGTAGTAACTGTCGCTATCACACTAAAGTTTATTGTTTTCTTTGTTGAATTCAAGGATTTAACTGTACACTTGAGCATTGTCTCAGCTTTAGGTCTAGTGTTAACAATTGAACTTTGCGTGAAAAAACTGCTTCACTTGTTTCTGCCTAAAAATTAAATTTCCAACACGCTGTTCATACCCTATTATCATAGTGTCTGTCTAAAATATTTTTATTTGCGTCTTTTTTTTTGTAAAAAGAGTTAAAGGTATATTTTTTAATTGGCTGACTTGCGGAATGCAATAATATGTGCGTAACAGAAGATAGGACATGCTGCAGTGCTGTACAATATAGTTTGAATGCACAGTAACACACTGTCAAAATTAACGCACAATTGTTTAATATTGTGGAAAAATATGAATATAGAACTGAAAAATGAAGCCGAGTTGCTATGCTGCAGAGAGTTAAATTCAGGCTCACGTGCATGTAAATGAACTCTCGTTCCAGTTGGAGAAAATCCAATGCAGTAGATTATACCATGCCATGTTGTACCAGTGAAAAGGTGGATTGTTATTTTTAATATCCTTGTGAATACAATAGAAACTTTTCGTGGCATTTAGCGTGCAATAAAAATTACTACATTTCTTCAAATTAATCAATAAATTACTACACCTATATAGAGAAAGGTAAAAAGAATATCTATAAGACAATAATAACGCTAAATAGGCAGGTGCTGATCAGAAACGTGGACCTTAATAGCAAATGATAGCAATACGTTGAGAATGTGGAAAAGGGGAATACCTAGAAGGAATTTTGTTTTTAAAAAGGAGGTTGTTGAGTAGATACATTAGAAATAATGTGAATATAGAACAACTGTATAACACACCTAATACTGAAATAGATGTAAATATGAGTAGATTAAAATTGTTAGGCCAAATTGAGAGAAAGGATGCTTAAGAAGTAGTATAGAAGAAGATATTTGAAGGAAAACCTGGAAGAGGGTGAGAAAACCAGGAGTGCGATACCTGGAAGATGAGGATCTATGAGAAAAAGTGGGTGTAAAAATTGGAGAGAAAGAGTAGAGAACAGAGCGAAATGGAGAAAGATTGTGTAAGAGGCTGTGGTTCATAAAGAGGTAGATAGATAGATAGATAGATAGATAGATAGATAGATAGATAGATAGAGAGAGAGAGAGAGATAGAGAGATATAGAGAGATAGAAAGAGAGAGAGAGATAGAGGGGGAGAGCGATATTTATAGGAGGGCTAGTATATCGTTCCCTTTAACTACTTATTTTTTCATGAAAAGGATAAGCAATGACAAAATCCGAAAGAAAAACATTAACAGGAAGAAACGACAAATATTCAGTGAGAAACGACAGTAATTTTATGTCAACTTCGTCACCTGATTCGTGTAATTTTTTTAACCAATATCAAGATAAATCATGAATATAATGTTTTAACTATTATCAACAATATCATTTAAAATTGGGTGGTGTTAACGATACTTCTCGCAGATTTAATTGCCCTTGCGTATGATTTCAACCTTTCGTAAAACGACGAGATTTGAATATAAAGTACGAATCTAATCCATTTTATCCACACCGTGCCAAATTTTGTCATGCAAAACCCGAGATGAACAAAACTGTCAACGAAATACGACGACACGCTCTTCGTCAGTTACCGCTAATAACTACCATTTGAATATATAATGGCTGGCATTAAACAGTTGATTCTTTAAAATTGTCTATTTTAAGAGAATGGGTCTCTTCTTCGCTCCAACGACTATCCATTGCCCAAAAGCTGTCGAAGTAAAAGAAAGGACACTCGATTAAAAAAAAGACCTACGGAAGCCTGCAACGAAAAACAGAATAGAAAAAAGATGTCCTACAGTTGCGTCGTAAATGTTCCACAAAATCCGCATTGGCGAACGTCTCTGACTCCCTCTCTCTCTCTGATTCTTTCTCCAACATCTCGCTGATCCGCAAGTAGAGAGAGAGAGAGAGAGAGAGAGAGAGAGAGAAGGAGGAGCAGGAGGACGGAGAGGGGAAGAAGCAGGAGATGGTGGAAGGGGCGGTCGGGGCGGTTTGCCAAGCGAAGGCGGAACCGAGGCCCAGCAGGGAAAGGGCGGCTTTTGGCGCAAAGCAGGCCCCTCCACAGCCACTCCGCGACGCAGCGGCCGACCCCGCGGCTCTTGTCGGATCTAACGAGTACTTTCTACTAGGGAGAAAGGAGAAACATCCATGTTTTAAACATCGATGTATTAGCACCGATGGTTTTTTTAACGTCGATGTTTTTCCTTTTCCGATGTTTTGTTTCTAAATGAACAATTCCTATGATCACAATACTGAAAAAATTAAAATATGAAATAAATAACACTTAGTTCATACGTTGGAACTAAAGGAACGCTATTTGTTCTACCTTCAATAACCAAACTCACTTGCCCGAGATGACCTCCATGCCTTTGCATTTTCTTTTTCTTCACATTTATTTCGTGCAATGAGATGTGGTAAACAAATACGCTCTGGGCGTAGGGTCTGCCCCTTCTTATATCCTTATTCGGCGAATTGGTAAACACGAACACTGTCAAATTAAATTTTAATGCACACGAGTTTAATGTTAGAAGTAGTAAACAAGTCTACATATTGATATTGAAAAACATCGATGTATTTTTAACATCGATATTTCCTAACATCGATGTTTTGTTATCGATATCGCATCTCTACTATGAAGATGAAGGACACCGACTTTGCAGAATCTCCGCGTACATAGAATAGAGTATTGTGGTGGGGAATTGTGTTCTGAAACTGTACCATTTCGTCGATTTTCAAAGTTTTCGGTGTACGTGAGAAAATACTAGTAAATTATGTCAAAATTGAATTTAGTTGATGTGATGATGTAATTTATACAAATATTCAACAGCTGGTATTTCTATACATTTGACGCTCTTCGCAATAAAATAATTTTTATTCCAAATTATGACTTTTGCAAGCACAATTATTGTGATATTTATACATATTTATGCTTTTGAAAATATAATAAATGGACGTTACTTATGTTAGTCATCATATAAATACACATTGTTCACAGCACCATTAAAAAACTGTGAAGTTTGTTAATAAGTTTGGAAAGGTATCGTAATCAATAAAATGGTCGACTCTCTGTAACTGATAGTTCTTAGTTCAAGCTGGTTCCATTAATCAAAGATAGTAGACATGTGAATCTAGTTTATGACTGAAAATGTTTAAATTTTGTGTGAAAAAAATCTCTTCAGCGTTTTCTTCGCTTTTTGAAGACAATCTGACGTGTAATAACTTTAGGCAAACAAATGCTGCAAAAACCTTTCTAAAGAAAGAATTATGTATTAAAATACATTTTGCGTGTTTAAAGCAAAATACATTTTAGTTTCATGTTGATATAATAAATGTATTCTACACAACTTTTCACCTATTTTGCAGAAATCTGATTGTTCACCCCAAACTATTTTATTTATACATATCATAAATACGCAATTTTCAACCTTTGAAATTCGTATGTTACTTGATATTTTCAAATTAAATCTGAACGGTTCACTTGAAACGAAGTGTTTCTGAAACCAGAAGGCATCCCTTCATTTATTATAATTGTAAAATTGATAATCGTTATGATTTTTAAAGTTTTTAATCCCATGAGAATAATTCACATTAGATTAACATGAAAAAATCTTTCATTTTGATATTAAATTATTGTATTGAAGAATCTGAAACAGTTCTGTGAGGGGTAAAATTGGAATTGAGTTGCACTTGTGTTGTCAAACTTGGCGTCGGGAGAAGAGTAAGGGATAAATAATGAACAGAGAAATTCTGGGAAATATTTCGAATGATGAATAGAAAAGCCAGGAAATTTAAGACAAAGGCAACACAATAGCCGTAAAGATTTGATTTCACTACTTTTTTGTTCCAAACACGTTTCACAAAAATCAGAAATAATAGACCTGAACCTATTAATAATTGGTGTGATCTATGTGGCACCTGCACCTGACTAAAAAGTTACGAGCAGCATCTACGATACTAAATTTCAATCGCGGTGTCACTAACTCTGCTGCTTCACCACCTTCACCATCGCGTACACCAGGCTGGGGAAAATTTAACTCAAGTGAGATCTACTTTTGTAAACAAAAGGCAAGGTGATCGAACCTACCCGTTCGAATGACGTGAATCGCGGCCTTGATTAGATCTGAAGAGCCATTGAACACAGAACACGCTTGTCGATAGCTGAGAATCCCTTCTGCTTTGAACACTTCACATTTATAACAATATGAATTGTGTAACATGGTGAAAAGTAAATAGCGTATTTTTGAATTATAGAAAGGTTCGACACAAAAATATGCTGCAATTGACGTGTTGTCCAGGTCTAGTTTACATCTTATCCTCCTCTTCACCCTCCTTCTCGTACTGCCGTCGCCACTTCAGCAGCTGCTGCTGCTGCTGCTCTGCTACAGTGTCCTGTCCTTTCCTCCCTCATTGCCTTTCATTGTCTTCTTCCCCTATCTCTGCTCTTTCTCCTCTATCTTCTAGTCTACCTTTCTTCTTCTTCTCAGTCTTTCCTTGATTTCGTCCGCTTCCTGCCCGCTCTTTCTACTCCTCTACCTGATGGCGCCCTTCCTCCCCATTTCTCATTCTCCTCTTTAGTCCCTCTTTCTTTCCTCCACCTCCTTCTTCACCATTTTCTTCATTTTCACCTCCTGCTACTTTTCCACCTCTTCCACACCCACAATCATCACAACTTCCACTTTCTCCTCCCCCAACACCACCTCCACTTCCTCCTTCACTTCCACCTCTATTACAATCTCCTCCACTTCCTCTTCATCACCATCTCCTTCCCTCTTACACCTCCTTCATATCCTCCACCACAACCTTCTCTTCCTTTCCCACCACTTCTTCCTCATCCTCCTTCACCATCACTTCCTCCAAATCCTCCTCCTCCTCCTCCTTTCTCCTTCTCCTACTCCATCTCCTCCTTCATCTTCTTTTCCTTCTCCTCCATCTCCTACATTTCCTCCTACTCCTCCTCCATCACCTTCACTTCCTCCTCCTCCATTCCTCCACTGCCTCCTCATTCATCACCACCTCTTCCTCTTCTACCTCCTCCTACATCTCCACAACCACTCCTTCTGCACCACTTCCTCCTCACCCTCATTCTCTTCCACCATCCCTCCTCCTCCTCCCCCATCTTCACCACTACCACCACCACCACCGGCACCCCCTCCACCCACTCCGCACGCACGTTGCACGCGTGCCGCAGTGTCCACGCGCACTGCGGCGCCCTGGCCGCGCGCCAGCCAGCGCCTGTTATTTCCGCGCAGGAGCCCTCGCGCGCGGCCACGCCTCCCGCCCGCGCCCCCGCCTCCGCCCGCGCCCGCCCCCGCCCGCGCCCGCCCGCGCCCCCGCCCCCGCCCGCGCCCGCGCCCGCACCCGCGCCCGCGCCCGCCCCCGCCCGCGCCCCCGCCCGCGCCCGCCCCCGCCCGCGCCCGCCCCCGCCCGCGCCCCCGCCCGCGCCCGCACTGCCACTCGCCCGCGCCCGCACCCGCGCCCGCGCCCGCGCCCGCGCCCGCGCCCGCGCCCCCGCCCGCGCCCCCGCCCGCGCCCGCACTGCCACTCGCCCGCCCGCTGCGGCGGTCGCGCGGGCGAGCGCGCGGCTCCGCTTCCAGCACACGCTTCGCCCACTGGCCTCTCGACAGGGCGATGTGGGCCACGGTCCCACCGACGAGAGACGGCGAGCGCTTTAACGCTTTCAAAGCTATCGGATAGCTTGAGGATGAAAATGAGTGTTTGCGCGGGTATTTGACCTGAGAGGATGAAGCTGGTCATTGCGTTTGGCCCGGATTCAGCTTTTCGCCTCTGAGTATCTGTTATATCACTGATTTAAATTCTGGTCGATCCATGTGGGGTTTTTGGGTACTAAACGGATCTCGGCATGTATTCTGGGGTTCTCCTGTTTCTCTTGCCTCTCATTCCATTATCATATAAATATCGTCACAATTATCTATCAAATAAAATGAACCATCGAGGAAAAACGATTAAGATTGAATACTGGAATTACACCAAAAATAATGTCTCTATTTGAATCAATGACCAATATTGTCAGCAGCTTCACCGGTATTAATATACACTATGTGATCAAAAGTATCGGGACACGTCCAAAATGCTGTTATGGTGTGGTCGTTTTTTTCATGGAGCGGGCTTGCACTCCTTGTTTTGTGTGGCACCATCACGGCACAGTTGATGTTTTAAACGCCTTCTTTCTTCCCACAGTTGAAGAGAGCAAGTAGGAGATGGCGATTGCGTCTTTCAACACGATCGAGCACCTGTTCATACTGCACGGCCTCTGGCGGAGTGGTTACACGACAATAACATCCCTGTAATGAACTGGCCTGCGCAGAGTCCTGACTTTAATCCTATGGAACACCTATGGGATGTTTTGGAACGCCGACTTCGTGCCAGGCCTCACCGACCATCTTCGATGTCTCTCCTCCGAGAAGAATGAGCTGCCATTCCTCAAGAAACCTTTCAGCACCTGATTGAAAATTTGCCTGCGAGACTGGAAGCTGTCATCAAGGCTAAGGGTGGGCCAACACCGTATTGAATTCTAACTTTACCGATGGAGGGCGCCACGAACTGGTAAGTCATTTTCAGCCACGTGTCCGTATACTTTTAATCACGTAGTGTACTACTAGCAGAATTATGCCCCGCCGCTGTCTTCCCGCTCCGTCCTGATGTTCTCGTGCCGTCATTGCTCAGCCTATCCTAGCTCCATTGCCTATCCTAGCTCAGCATTAGTTTCGTCCCGTCTGCACCCCGCGCCGCCCACTCGTCCTGTCCTGCTTGATCTCACACGGCAACACAAATGAATTGCCGGCCGAATACATTCATTCGAGACATTTGTGTACATGCGTTTTTTAAGCATTAATGAACCATGGAGAGATAAAATAGAAAGGTCGCCACCGTTGTCAGTACAAACATGGTTGTGGCTGCAAACACTTTGCTAGTAGACATGTTGCCAGTAAAAGTTAGATTCAGTAACCTCACATTTGCAAGAGGCGTCACGTCAAACACAATTGCGCCCTACTTAACCACAAAATAAAACATAATCGATCATTTGCGCCGTAAACAAATCCATTAGCGAACCATTGTGCCGCTAGAAGCGCTAAAGTCAAACTGATTTTATTGTAATAAAAGAAATCTAACATGCCTAATAGTATTCATGCAGAAACCATGAAGTCTGGCCTGCACGGTTTTCACACGTCCAAACTACACGAATATAAAACCGTGAAAATGGCCCTTAGATGAAGAAGAAACTTAAATTATATTTATCATTCGCAACTGAATATTGATCCAAAGTGTCATGAACCCCACAATAGTACTTCACAGCACATTTCAACGGATTCGATTGTGAAAGAGCTCCAAGTTCCCTCGTCGCCTCCACGCGATCGCTTACCTCCGCAGCTTTACCTCCTCTCCGAGCGGAACGCGCGGGTAAACAAATGCACTGAGCGCTCTCCTAACATAGGGATCAATTCCGCTTACCTCTCGGCAAATATTGTTTCTGCAAGCAGCGACGATCCTCCCTGCACACGGTACGGAAACAATACTCGAGCCATTAAACATTAAGCGGGACATTTGGGGCTAACTTTTTTAAACAGTTGTAACAGTAGCCATTTTAAAACCCAAGATGTCTTTTTATCGGAAGACACTTTTTAGGCCTTTCGAAAAATGTATATTCTATTACCATCACTATTTTGTTTAATTTTTCGGTTGAAAGAATAGCAAACGAAACATAAAAATGAATACCAAGTGTCAAGTGACACATCATATTTCAACATCCTTTTAGTATTTGAAAAACCATGCGTCTATGTGTCCCATGGCCAGACCACTTCCCCTCCCCCAATCGAGACAAATGATACTGGTCTGATAAATTAATAAAGATATTGTCTGGTATCAATACTTTTTAATCAGCTTATGATCGTTTCGATCGCGTAGCGATCATCTTCAGAGCTTGCAGCTTCACTGCAAGTTCTGAAACAGAAGCTGCAAGCTTTTCGGACCAGAAGCTGCAAGCTCTGAAGATGATCGCTACGCGATCGAAACGATCATAAGCTGATTAAAAAGTATTGATACCAGACAATATCTTTATTAATTTATCATAATAAAAAGGTATCTACCTCACCAGCGATCCAATTAATGATACTGGTCTCTTGATGGGGAACTGATGTGTTGTCTCGGATCTATCCACATGATTCTAAGAAATCTCTCCAATAACATATTTTTTGTAATTTTTGAGCCCTGCGATATAGCTGTTGGGGCGGGAATCATGCGCACCAGCTTTGATGGCATCTAAATGTAACGACAATGAAGCGACCCATGGCACAGCTGATGAATGTCAGGTGGCTAGAGATTTTATCTCCCAGAGGACGTTGTCTACAGTACACGCTGCGGATCTTTGATCGGAAAATGTTCCTTGTCAGGTTTGTCAACTCGAAGGACAATTATCGCTTTATAGTATTATTTTGTTATGTTTAATAGGAAGAAACTGCGAATGAGATACTCCCCTTTTGGAGGATAACTTCTACTACAAAGATATATCCTAATATAAATCTGTAAGAATTGAATGGTATGTTAAGGAATAGGTGTTTGTAAATGCACATATTTTCTTTAATAATTCTCCTGATAATACATTGGAACAATGTACTCTTCAGAACTTCTCTTCTGAGAGCGTTCGGATTAGTTACTGCATCACTGTACTCTGGAGTAGGTAGTGGCCGTAGCAGGAAATAATATCTAACAAAAAGAGATACGACCACAGTTTTTGTATATTTTATTATTTAATTTTCATTCTTTATAAATTATTTTTATTTACTACGCCCGAGAATGAGAGAAACACAAAACTGTATTCTAACAGTTTTTATGTATTTGAACTTGTTTATTAGAAAGTTTTAACACATGATAATGTTTTAAAAAACAGTTCAAAGGATCGACACCGCCTTATTCACGTAGTATTTAAATAATTAACCATTTATTATAGCACAGGGTATCAAAACGTACATTTAGCGGTTATATTTGTCCATTTCAAGAAAAAGGCATAATTAAAAATAAATATATTATTGCAATCTTAATCTTTCATAGACTTTATTCTGTGATTTGCTCATTCATTCCCTCAACAGACATTTAAAATACATTTCACATTACACACGATAAACACCAATTACAGTTACAAATAGCAGGCAATGTACCATGCGCACAAGAACATTAGATATCCGTGGGTTCGAATCCTGGAACAATCAGTGCCCCACATCCACAAAATTAGCCGAGCATCATTATAGAATAACTAGTCGAGAACTGTCTGCTTCCCCGTTGTGTGTTCGTTCATCCTTAAACCGAGGTACATCGTGGGAGCTCAACTCCTACCTCACACGGCCGAGCGGAGGGGCTCGCGTCAGAAACCGAATCAAACACGCCCTCCGTTCCCGGAACGCCCCAGAGCCAACAATGGACTCCAGTAATCCTCCGCGGCGACGAGCGCCGCGCCCCGCAGAAGCCAACAATCGCGCGTCGCGCGGCCCCGTCCGCAGCGCAGCTCCGAGCCGCGGAACATCCGGTTTTAAAAGCCCCGGGCGCGCGGTGGCGCCGTAAGCGGATCACCGCCTGGCCACAGCACCCAGGGCATCGCGGCCCGGCGGACACGCGGCGGTCGCAGGAACGGCGGCGGGCGAGGGGGTGGGGGCGGGGGCGGGCGCGGGGACGGGGGCGGACGGAGGGCGGAGAAGGGTTGGGAGAGGAGCGAGGTTGGGAGAGAGGGTTTGGGGGTGAGGAGTTGAGGGGCGGTGAGGAGTTGAGGGGCGGTGAGGAGTTGAGGGGCGGCGAGAATTGAGGGGCGGCGAGAATTGAGGGGCGGCGAGAGTTGAGGGGCGGTGAGAGTTGAGGGGCGGTGAGAGTTGAGGGGCGGCGAGGAGTTGAGGGGCGGCGAGGAGTTGAGGGGCGGCGAGGAGTTGAGGGGCGGTGAGGAGTTGAGGGGCGGCGAGGAGTTGAGGGGCGGCGAGGAGTTGAGGGGCGGCGAGGAGTTGAGGGGCGGCGAGAGTTGAGAGGCGGTGAGGAGTTGAGGGGCGGCGAGGAGTTGAGGGGCGGTGAGGAGTTGAGGGGCGGCGAGGAGTTGAGGGGCGGCGAGGAGTTGAGGGGCGGCGAGGAGTTGAGGGGCGGCGAGAGTTGAGAGGCGGTGAGGAGTTGAGGGGCGGCGAGGAGTTGAGGGGCGGCGAGGAGTTGAGGGGCGGCGAGGAGTTGAGGGGCGGCGAGGAGTTGAGGGGCGGCGAGGAGTTGAGGGGCGGCGAGGAGTTGAGGGGCGGCGAGGAGTTGAGGGGCGGCGAGGAGTTGAGGGGCGGCGAGGAGTTGAGGGGCGGCGAGGAGTTGAGGGGCGGCGAGGAGTTGAGAGGCGGCGAGGAGTTGAGGGGCGGGGAGGAGTTGAGGGGCGGCGAGGAGTTGAGGGGCGGCGAGGAGTTGAGAGGCGGCGAGGAGTTGAGGGGCGGCGAGGAGTTGAGGGGCGGCGAGGAGTTGAGGGGTGGCGAGGAGTTGAGGGGCGGCGAGGAGTTGAGGGGCGGCGAGGAGTTGAGGGGCGGCGAGGAGTTGAGGGGCGGCGAGGAGTTGAGGGGCGGCGAGGAGTTGAGGGGCGGCGAGGAGTTGAGGGGCGGCGAGGAGTTGAGGGGCGGCGAGGAGTTGAGGGGCGGCGAGGAGTTGAGGGGCGGCGAGGAGTTGAGGGGCGGCGAGGAGTTGAGGGGCGGCGAGGAGTTGAGGGGCGGCGAGGAGTTGAGGGGCGGCGAGGAGTTGAGGGGCGGCGAGGAGTTGAGGGGCGGCGAGGAGTTGAGGGGCGGCGAGGAGTTGAGGGGCGGCGAGGAGTTGAGGGGCGGCGAGGAGTTGAGGGGCGGTGAGAGTTGAGGGGCGGTGAGAGTTGAGGGGCGGTGAGAGTTGAGGGGCGGTGAGAGTTGAGGGGCGGTGAGAGTTGGGCGGTGAGAGTTGAGGGGCGGCGAGAGTTGAGGGGCGGTGAGAGTTGAGGGGCGGCGAGGAGTTGAGGGGCGGCGAGAAGTTGAGGTACAACCAGGGATTGGGGCCGGTGAGAGTTGCGGTGGCTGAGGGGTTGGGGGCGGAGCGCGGGGAGTGGGACGTGACGCAGAGAGGCGCGGGAGCGAAGGGCGAAGGTCGCAGGTCGCACGTGCCGCCTCGGCCGCCGCCAGCTAAATGCTCTGAGCCGACAGCAAACCGACGTAGACAGTCAGGCGCCACGGCGCGGTTCCGCTCACTAAGCGAGCAAGGAACACGTCGAAACTCGAAGAGCCGGAGCCTCCACAGCACCGCGAGAGTCTACAAATCTTGTAGTGGCGAATGCCGTTCTTTGACGCGTCTTGGGCTCTTTCGATACCTAGTCTTGGTCTTATCTTCGCTCGTTATGAATAGTTATCAACACGATGGTAGTAAAGAATTATGATTATCAATTTTATATGTAATACATACCCGAGGTTTGTAACTGTGTCATTCTCCTTTTGAATTTTTTATGAAGCTACTGACATCAATTATCTTTTTTCTCTTTCGAAGGAAGGATAAAATATCAAAGAGAAAAAGTAGGATAGGAAATGCACAGAAAATGTAGTGTGTCTGGAAAAAGGCAGCTGTAAAAAATAATGTTCTGTGTGATAGCGAATAGTAGTTCTTTGAAGAGGCCTCCAAATCAAACTGTCTTTGAAGCATGTCTAATTAAGTTTCTTGAAATCATATTTCAAGTTTTAACAAATTGTTTACCTTTTTAACTTATTTGACATTGTAAAGAATATGAAAACTGATTAACAGTATACCTACCTCCGACTCGATCCTTTTGCAATCGAATGTAGATGAACTGAACTGCCGAACTGAGGAAACTGAGTTTGGTAGTTAGTGAAAGTGGTTTCTTCAAAAAAAAAAACTAAACAAAACGAGGAGTTTGCTTAGTTACCTCTTATAAAAAAATGATTTCCAATTCATCTATTTCTTTAAAACATCTAACATGAAGGAAAATGCACTTTTAGGCTTAAATACTCCGTCTGTCCAGATTTCGATTTGAGCTCAGATCAGAAAACTTATTGCAATGTAAAAATTAGTTATCTTTATATTTACAACAACACTAAGCCTAAATCAACGCTTTTTTGATAGAAAGAAACCTGAGTGTTCTACCCAACCAAAGTTTGTGATTTTGGCTTTAAATGTAAGGTAGTAGGCCCCAGATGTGTTATCGCTTGCTAATATGAAAAGATTTTATAGTAAAGTCACATTTTCACAAAATCCTAAAATTAATAGAATAAACACTTATCTGTCGTCATTTGCTCATTATATCGTTTGGTTGTGTGGAGACTTTCACTTGATGAAGCGAAGAAAGGTTAGCGTGTGTGAGTGTGAGAATAGATTGCGGAGCGACGATAACGAATTTTGGATTGCAGGATTTCCTGCTTAGATCCACAACACACGACCAGAACTTGGTAAACAAAACATATAAAACATTTAAATTACATTTTCAAAATCATCTTTAACTCTGCATTAACAATGACTGGTAATTGCATTGTTCCAGAATATGTAAACTTACTTAATTTTGTTAGTCTGGGGAATAAGTACTGAACAACGTTAAACAATTTTTGTGGGATGTTCAGTGTAATGCGTATGTTTTAATTTTCTGTTGTAACTTTTCTACAGGTCTTCCTTTTGTGCAATGTAATCGCAAGGGTTCAGCTAATTTAAACATGTATTACATTTACAAATGGAAAAACTGTAACACATTGTAAAAGTGTTTCTCGAAGGTATGAAAAGCGAAAAAGAGTAGTTTTTTTCTATATGAATATCTTAGAATATCCAAGTACATCATTAATTTACGAGAAGTAATAACCCTTCCAATAATGTACGACCTGTTAATCATATACTATTCTCGGTTTCATACAGTTGCATTAATTAAAGAGTACTCGTACGAGTAGCATCATTGAATAATAAATAGTAAGAAACCCTAGGAAAGTATTAAAGAACTAAATATTCGAAAACGATAAAAAGGGGCTATTAATTGGGAAACTGAACAATGAAATCGCATAGAGATTTTTTGAAGGTATTAAGTACACTTGTATGTAAATATTGCTGAAAAATCACGCATTTGTGTTAATAATAAATGTATTAAACAAATACTACTCTAAAGTTTTTTGGGAAAAAAATGGACATTCGAGTAGAGAATATCGCCCGTAATAACGCCATCAAATGTGCGTTGTTCACCATTCTTAGCGCCCGTGCGCTCTTGAGTGCGGGCGGTACATCTCTCAGTTTACCGAGTAGAAATCGCATCAGCTAACAAAAGAGGAGGAGGAGGAGATTACGACATCTTTAAAACCCTGGAGCGCAGTCTTCATTACTGTCGGCGGCACTCGCTGCCCTGCTTTACGGCGCCAGAGCACGCCACGTGCGCCGCAGATAAGCGGTCGCAGATCACCGCGAGGGGCCGGGCAGGCAGGGCGACGCGGACCGGTGCCGAAAAGCAAAGCGGCAGATCCTCGGTTCTCAAGACACAGGGGATGCACTCGGTTTATGAATATTATATTACTGATGTGTGAAAATATTATTGGTATTGTGGTGGATTTCGTTGGCAATTACGGCAATTAAGTCGTCATTGCCAACACTATAGTTTTTTATTATAATAGCAGCTGTTGATGGCTCAGCCATCATCAGTTTTTTAGTACAAGAAAAAACATGAAAACGTGAATAAAAACAACATTATAGTAAATAGATATATAATAATTCAAAATTAAAAAAAAATAAAGTTAACATTTTAAGAACTGAAAGAAAAAAAGGGGTGTTAAATTGGATAAAATATTACTTCACGAGTCCGAGAAACGTTACGAAGCAAAATATTGCTAATATTATGAAATGAACTGAATTAACTTTTATTGATTAAACTTAAAAGTGAATGAGTGTACGTGCGAGTAAGTACGTTCAATTCACAAAACAGTTTGTACCATTAGAGTTATTACTTTCAAATTTTAACCAATAGCTTTGATTGGCCGAGTAGAAAATAAGGGTCTTGCGATTCAAAATTGTATCACACTTTCTTTTCTACATTTAGTTTAATGCAATCCTGAAGACGTCATAAGACGTCATTGTTGCCGGACGTTGCTGAGCAATGCGGAGCGAAGCCTGGCGGACGATGCCGGAAGGGTTGGCAAGAGCGGAAAGAACAGACAGCACAAAAGGAACGGAAGGAGGGGAAAGCGTGAACGGAGGAGAAGGAGCGGGACGAGCGGAAGGAGTGGGAAGAGTGGATAGTGCAGACGGAGCAGAAGGAGCGAGCGGATTCTATATAGACTCGGCGTCTGCTCTAATTAACTTTTAAAATTTCTCGAAAATACTTTTAGATGATTATTGTGAAATTCCATTTAATTGGACAAAATCAGAATCTTACAATAATCCTGGATCATTTGGGAATGAGGGTATTGGAGGAAGCAGCCTAATTTATTGCTGATTAAACATATTACTTGATTAATTTACTTGAATGTGTAAGAGAGGTCAAGTTTTAAATCAAAATTCAGTCAATGCAAACCATTACTGACCTCGATCGTAAATTTTCGTTTTGTACTATCATATTTTTTACATGTTTCTCAAATAAGAAAAGTTATATTTGTAGTACATGTGAAGAAAAATAGAACCTTCTAAATTCGTTCGAGAATCACGTTTTTGAAAATTAAAATGTGTAGCATTTTTGCCTCCCAGTTTTTGGAATAACAAACTTGTATATACCTTCGTCCTCTTTTTACTCTCTGAGAATGTAAATATGTACACACAACGCGATAAAACGTGTCATTCAACAACGGTGACGAAACGTTCTTCAAAGGCGTGTTTACGGGTACACACAGCAATCTCTGAGAATTCAGGTGGTTTCAGGTCACGGGCATCCGATACAGGGATTCTAGATATATGTGAAGTGTTTGAAATTTACGGTAGAAATGAATTACCCACTTCATTGCTCACTTTAATGCTTCGGACATAACTATTATTGCGACATTAAACTTAGACATTCCCGCAATCCACAGCATCACTCGTCAAAACCATTCGTTATAGTTCATGGACCATATCCAAAAACTCAGAGCTACTTAGAAGAGAAATATTATTATATGACAGAACTACTGCACCTTCATGATCAATTAATGCACAGATATTAATGTAATAAAAGTTGGATGTTACATTATTGTTTCACAAAGTTGACGAAGAGAGCTTGATGAGAAATATGAGTAATTACCACCTGAGCCTTTCGGATGGACAGAAAAACAATCGTAAATCAAGTTGCTAAGAGAGAAAAAAGCGATGCGTAAAGTTACAAAGACTGAAACGACTGACATTTCGGCTATTTCTGTGAAGGATAAATCTATTCGCTTCATTTTGTCATATTCTCATTATTCATCTGCTCTTCATATATACCCATCAGCAATGTTACAAGTATAGTGCGTTAGGAAAGTCTCTCCGCACAGAGCAGAGCCAGGGTCTCGTAATAAATATTATTAGGTTGGTATATTGAGCGATGTTGGTATATTGAGCTATGTTGGTATATTGAGCTATGTTGGTATATTGAGCTATGTTGGTATATTGAGCTATGTTGGTATATTGAGCTATGTTGGAATATTGAGCTACGTTGGTATATTGAGCTACGTTGGTATACTGAGCTATGTTGGTATATTGAGCTATGTTGGTAAATTGAGTTAAATTGGCAAATTGAGTTATGGTGGTAGCAACAAGATTACTAGGAAACTAGTGAAATGGGACATTTCCAGTATCTGTTATGATTGTGGTGAGTACGCTATTTACTTTTTACAAGATGCAGTTCGTGCTACCAACATAACATCTGTCGCTAGCACTCTCATCAGGCGCCACTGTGGTGAGACTTTCCAGCCGCGCAATATGTCGAAATAAAGAAAATTAAAATAAAACTTAAGAAAAGAACTACCTACACGCACGCTATCATCACTTAAAAACCCTCATATCATACGACCGTAGAATAAATATTTACTACAGCCTCATTCATGTTTTTAGCGTCGGAATGCTTTACATACAGCGGCACACCCAATGGAGTTGTGTCCTGGGGCTCCACCCCCGCCTCAGAAGCCGATAATTCATATTAAAAGTATAGCGTTTACTAATTTTGTATACTAACGACAGTTATTCGATTCATCAATTGTTTACGCCAGGGATTTACAAACTTTTTCTTTCATCGCTTCATCGACGACCCCCTTAGGTTTCTCTGCAATATACAGCATCCATAATCACCCAAGAAATTGCACATAAATGCCTTCAAGATCATTTTTCCAACAATATTCTTCCTTCTATCTTTCCATCAATATCTCGATTTTTCAAAAGTTGATGACGCACGAGTCCGTCTTTGAGTAGCTGAGTGTCTAATCGTCATTGGAATGCAATGGTTACAAAATGTCCAGTGGCTTTTAAGAACTGACCATTTCATTTCTTCCGTGCGTATTCCAGAGAGTGTTTTCTTGCACGATAGATTATCGTTGCTAATGTAGAGTTATAATTTGTTGAATTATCGAAACATAATAATTGCTAAGGATGAACGACCGAAACGAAAGGAGGGCTGCGATTTTTAATTTATTATCTTTCGTTTTGTTCGTTCCAACCAGAAAAAGTTAATTCGTTCATTAATATTTTTTGGTAATCAATGGGTTCTTAATTATTCTGATCACGCATCGGTTCATGGCTGTTGACCCCAATTGACCCCTTCATCGTCATTGACCCCCTTCGAAATTTCATCGACCCCTAGGGGGTCTATACCGATCCCGTTAGAAACCCCTGGTTTACGCTATACATATTAACAATAAGTCTCCAAATAAATATGTATTTGACATTCTTCATAAAGAATAAGATTGTAAGAAAACATCAATTCGGCACGACACGTACACTTGAAGCCGACCCCCCTCCACACACACACACACACACACACACACGCATAGAGAAAAATCCTGGGTGCGCTTCTTTTTGTAGGATGAATATCACAATTGTCCAAATGGTGGCCCGGGGGCCGCATGCGTCTCGCGATGCCATTTATTGTGGCCCGGGAAGGGATATTAGTCAACAGTGAAAGTTCCTTTCATCCATTTCGGAAGGAAAATTGTGCGCCTAGAGCACGCAACCATGCTGGGGTCAACACACCCCTTTACAATAAAAATAGATTCAGCTTAGATTTAAGGAATTTTTCTTGTAAATTTAGATATTCAAAATTATCTCAATGTGTTTCACTGAGTTATGAATGACACGCTCTAATATCAGGCATGGGTCCACCCCCTCCCGTTTCAGAGTAGCCGGGTAAGGATCAAGGGGAAGTCAGATGTGGATCTCCCCAGTAATGAAAATATGGCCCGCAACCATATTAAATGTTTCAGTTGTGGCCCTGCAAGTGGGCCACCCCTGGTGCATGCGATGTACTTTTCAAATCCCAACCGACATTGATTACACCGCCGGAGGCTCCGCGTCAGCAGCGAGGCGCGCGGCCGCCCGCGGCAGAGTGCGTGACGGGCGGTCGCCACCCGCGCGTGCGGGGAGATGGCGCTCCGGATACGCACACGCGCGCCACGCCGTCGCCGCTCGGTAGGCGGAGCCAGCGCGCTGCTCACTGCACGCCGCCGCCCCCGCCGCCCTTGCCGCCCTGCAGACCCCGCCGCCCCCACCACCGCCGCCCCCACCACCGCCGCCGCCGCCGCCCCCGCCGCCCTTGCCGCCCTGCAGACCCCGCCGCCCCCACCACCGCCGCCGCCGCCGCCCCCGCCGCCGCCGCTGCCCCCGCCGCCCTGCAGACCCCGCCGCCCCCACCACCGCCGCCCCCACCACCGCCGCCCCCACCACCGCCGCCGCCGCCGCCCCCGCCGCCCTGCAGACCCCGCCGCCCCCACCACCGCCGCCGCCGCCGCCCCCGCCGCCGCCGCTGCCCCCGCCGCCCTTGCCGCCCTGCAGACCCCGCCGCCCCCACCACCGCCGCCCCCACCACCGCCGCCGCCGCCGCCCCCGCCGCCCTTGCCGCCCTGCAGACCCCGCCGCCCCCACCACCGCCGCCGCCGCCGCCCCCGCCGCCGCCGCTGCCCCCGCCGCCCTCGCTGCCCCCGCCGCAACCACCGCCGCCGCCGCCGCCCCGCCGCCCCTTTCCCCGCCGCCCCTGCCACCACCGCCCCGCCACCACCGCCCTTTCCACCCTCGCCACCACCAACACCCCCGCCGCACCCGCCGTCCTTGCCGCCCTGCAGACCCCGCCTCCACCGCCGCCGCCGCCGCCGCCCCTTTCCCCGCCGCGGCCGCCGCCCCCTCCCCCCCGCTGCCGCCCCCGCCGCCGCCGCCGCCACCGCCGCTGCCCCCGAGGCCAAACTGCCACCGCCGCCGCCCCCGAGGCCAAACTGCCACCGCCGCCAACGCCGCCGCCACCGCCGCAACCACCGCCGCCGCCGCCGCCCCCACTGTCAACGCCCCCCCCCGCCGCCGGCACCGCCACCGCCAACGCCGTCACAGCCGCCAACGCCGACCCCGCTGCCCCCGCCTCCACCACCGCCACCGCCACCCCCGCCAACGGCACCGCCGCCGCCCCCATCGCTCCCGCCGACCCCACGGCCCCCGCCGCCGCCGCCGCCGCCCCCGCCACCCCGTCACCCCCCGCCACCATTAGCCGCCACCGCCACCACCCCCGCCGCTGCCGCCACCACCCCCGCCCCCAACGCCGCCGTCGCCCCCGCCACCGCCGCATCGCCGCCACACGACGTCGTTGCCACCCGCACTGCCGCCCACGCCGCCCACGTCGCCACGCAGCCTCCCGCGCCGCGGCATGATGGGCCGGATGGAAAACAAGTAACAGAAATATTTTCCTTTCGTCGATTTCAGTGATGTCCAACCTGCAAGGTCTCAAGGGCCACAACTAAAACCTTTAAAATGGCTGGGGGGCGTATTTTCATTACTCGGGCGATCCATTCCGAATTACTACATACTGTTGGTCTCGTGATATCAGGCCGTACCTGGGATATAGCGGTGAAACATATTGGGACGATTGCGAATTCCTAAATTGACGAGAAGAAAATTCTTAAATCTAAACTTAGGCGCGCAATGTTTTCGCCCAACATGGATGTAAGAGACTTTCACTTTTGGCTACCACAACCTTTCGCAGGAGGCACCGCGGGTCGCATGCTCATTAAATGTGTTGCATGCGGCCCGGGGCTGCCAGTTGAACTACCCTGAACTAGGAAATTTTTAGCTGTTGTTTCGAAGACCGTTCACCGTTTCACATGTATTGTTATAAGTTGACATAAAAATGTGTTGAAAAATAATATAAAATATCAATCACGATTTGTATTTTTTTCAATTTTCTTTACAGTCGTGATTCCTATCAAATGTGCACGGGATTCACATCACAATTAATGGGATTATCCACGGAGCTGCTGATAATCGAATTTGTGTATCAATTTAACCTCTTCTTTCCATTCCAATTACTTTCAACATGGTATTTTTCTGTCGACTTTACATAACATTCAACTTTTTCATGCTCTAGTAAGTAAATTAAATATTACATGTATCCCATACGATATCCAACTCTTCTATCAAACAAAGAAACTCCAGTCGTCTACGTGACTAAAAGCCAACTGGCTACTTATACTGTCAGAAGGAAACTTATTCTGTATCTTTAATGAAGTGACCTAAGTTTTAGTTCCTTATATACGGAAGTATATTTAGTTCCTTTACTGATTTTTGACACCAATTAAGTGCCAGACCACTGCCTTAAGAAATGTCAGGGGGTATGATTAGTGGTGTGTGATATCCTGTTCATGCAATATTGTAAGCTCATTCCCGCCAGCAAGGAGTTTTTGACACAAATGGTGAAGAGACAGTCAGCTGGCGCTAAGAAAGGAAACAGATCAAACCAAAACGAGAGGCGATAAAGAAACGAGGAAGGGATGCGCAGAGATTTGTAATTACACTCACTACTAGTATATTTTCGTTCGCATTATCATACATATGGCGTCTACAGTGCCCCATGTTGTACCTTATAAATACACTACCGTGAGACATCAAAATTTTCTTTTTATTGTTGGCAAGGCATTCAATCATAAAACAGAGTTTCAAAATCTTCTGACTAATGGGGCAAACAGAACAGACCTTTAATAACAAAAAAACGTCACTTAATAATTTTTTACACAGAAATGTCACCGCT
Source organism: Gryllus longicercus (assembly GCA_038098605.1). NCBI lineage: Eukaryota > Metazoa > Arthropoda > Insecta > Orthoptera > Gryllidae > Gryllus > Gryllus longicercus. The sequence goes on from JAZDUA010000123.1 coordinate 298,401, forward strand.
ATGGATAACCAAAGCTCATGTACCTCGTGGGTTTGAAGGTATTTTTGGCCGAAGACATTTTTGAATTAAGTTAGGCCCCTGCACACGAGCGTTGGGTTCACACACGTGAAGTAACGCGCGTTGTAGAATAACTGTATCTTAAGCGAAACGGCACACGAGTGCATGGCCGTTCCGGATAAGATACACTGTTAATCTACAACGGGCGTTGCTTAACGCGCGTCAGCCCAACGCTCGTGTAACACAGGCCTTAGAGATGGCAGCAAATCTAGTAGAACGTATCGACGGATGCCGGTGAAGCACTCTCAAGAAAGGGCCACGGACTGCATGCCATTATTTTCCTCACACCCTACTTTAATGTAAACTATAGTGCCCAAGTCAGTTTGCAGTTTCTAGATACTTAGTAGTCGGTTGGAAATGAAACCTTCAGAAATGATTTTCCTAATTGCTTTTCATTACATAGTACTGTTTTCTACAATATTTAGTATTTTTATAAGTCGAGGAACATAATAAATTGTTTCTAGTAGGATTATTATTGTTTATTTTTTAATCAAATCTGGAGCTACAATGTGGTCGCAAGCGGAGGCCAAGCTGCGAGAGAGGTTGCAGGTACTCGAGAATAGCTCTCTCCCATGCACGAACTCCACTTATCTTTCGCTTTGTCTCGGTCCATGCCTTGAAATAATTAGAAACGAGTTATATAGATAGCCCCAATCAGTTTCCAAACTCACAATCACATCATTACAAACTGGCACATGAGCTTTCGCTCTCATCCCGCGTTATACTCGCACATGTCTGAAGCTCCATCCATGGATCACCTATCAGGAGTTAACTAGTAGGATTGAATTAAAAATATTTAGAATAAAAATGAATGTACTAAAACTGTTTTCTGGAAGAAATTTCTACTTTTTGAAAAGTTTCTACTTTAGTATCGTCGCCAGAATTTTTCAAAAAATCAACATTTTTCATGCCTATACCACTATAATGAACAAAAAGAAAAGGAAAATATACAATGGAACAAGACTTGTCGGATCATGTCTACTGGACAGTTTTGAAGACAAAATAATTTTGCCCGCTTTTTAAGACTTTCAAACCACCGTGCACCGCCGCCATTGCACTTCCAATAACGCAGAGGCGGCGACGATGGAGACGCACGCGATGGCGTCGCCGCGGCGCCACACGCGCACGCGGGCGGGCGGGGGGTGGGGGTTGGCTGAGGAGGACAAAGGCGAACAGCGGTGCAGGGAATACCCCTGCTGGGTGGACACGCGCAGTCGCGGCCAGCGGCACCCCTCACCGATGAATGCCGTGTTCATTTCTGAGTGTACGCCGGAGAGGAGGCCCCGTCGTCTTTCTTTCCCCTGGGAAACTCATCGGCGAAGTGCCTGCATTTGCCTTCCAGGGTAGTTGGTTGACCTTGAGGGCTAAATGACGACAAATGAATAATTACGAATGGGACGGAGTTCGGATGGGATACATTGTGATTTGAGGAAGCCAATAAAGTGACAACCGTGTGTCTGACACTGAACTCGACCGGTCGATACAGGTATTCAAAAGTCGATCGCTGCATGTAGAATATGTGATGGATAAAGAGGGTTCGTGGCGTACTTCTGGGGGTTCTCTGGTTTACTCGTTATTCATCTCACTATTATTTCATCATCATTCACCATTGCTTATGAAGTCAAACAAAGAAGACATTATGACACTACATTCATAATAAAGTTGGAAATATGCAATGGGTTGACACGTACCTAGGCTGCCAATGAACTAGCTTTCAGTCTTTTCGTTTCCCTGTCTCAGCTTGTGAAATTCTACGGAACAATGCGGATTCGGAGAAGGTTTTATCGAGGTAGCCCAGTTTCTCCATGTCTGTTATCTAACATTGCTCAGTTTTCATTCATATAATCATTCTATTTTCGAAATATCTCTGGTGTAGATCTGATTCTCAGCTGCACATAAATTTAATATATGGACAAGCGCAACTTGTTAACAATAATCTTTATTTTGACATCTAGGCGTGTTTTTATTATTAATAAAAGGATAATCGGAATCTCATACATATGAAGTTATTAAATTAATGATTTGATAGAGGAGAATTGTCGTAAAAGAGGTGGTATGGCCGTCGTGACGTATAGTGTAAATATTACGGCACATTACGTTTACATCTACTCATGAAGTTTTTCAAATGGAAAATCGTTGAAAACCACACTGGGTTGTCTCTCTGCTGAGATTACGTCACAATTAAAAAATCAACTCTCTTTACAGTTCAGCGTTCAACCTTGCATGTATGCAACGTACAAGTTCTCTAAATAAACAAGCAAGCAAACAAAGAAACAAATAATTTCCACAGGAAGACTGTCACAGTAGCATATTGATTCCTTCGAAACCTCGAGATGATAAGATATTCGAACAATCGTAAGAAATCAAATATCAATGATTAACTTGAAAAAGAAACGACTCTTTCTTTGTTTGTAGTTGTGGGAAATCGTCGAAGGGAGTGAGGAGTTGAGGAACATGAATATGCAACGTCGCACTGTGACGCAGATACAGGCTAGCTGCGATCGCAGAGACCGAGTGTTTTGCAGATAACAAAAGCGCCCTGTGACCGAATCCTCTTCTAACCGGTAACGCGACAACTTCCACAATCCACCGTCCAGACAGACAGCGCTGACAAGTGGCTACTTCGAAGAACACCGCATACGGCGCAGGTCTCTGCTCTCTCAGGCAAACACGGGGACAAGGCAGCTTTGTACGAGGAGCGAGTTTGGGTAATACTGAATTGCTTCACACGTTTCTGAATTTCACTTTCCCTTGAAAATTAGGCATGGGACAAGTGCAGTCTTCCATTACGTAATCTGAAATATCAAACAAAATGAGATATAATCTTAATTCGGAAAATTCTTTTTGTCTGACATTTCAGAAATAGCACGTGATGCGCCGGCGCAATCTTTGAAACTGTCAACCGCGGAAATACTAAAGCGATACTACTCGTGTGATGCGAAAGAGGTCGGTTACATTTTTAATACACTGTTCACTTAGGAAGCATTGGCAAATTCGTGATTTCTTTATTACGGTTTCAGTTCGAACCTTTAACGGACGAGATTCTTGGGAGAACACTTTTGAAAATACAAGTGTTTAAAGTTGTGTAAAAGTGTAAGTTATGAAATGATGAAGCATATGAGAGAGAGAGAGGAAGAGAGAGGGAGGGAGAGAGAGAGAGGGAGGGAGAGAGGGAGGGAGATGGAGACAGGGAGAGAGATGGAGACAGAGGGAGAGAGATGGAGACGGAGAGAGAGCGAGAGAGGGAGAGAGAGTGAGGGAGAGAGAGTGAGGGAGAGAGAGTGAGGGAGAGAGAGGGAGAGAGTGAGGGAGAGAGAGGGGGAGAGAGTGAGGGAGAGAAAGTGAGAGAGAGGGAGGGAGAGATGATATTTTCATATAAAATACATTATCGAAAACATGGAAAGCTTTTTATTAACTTTCCGCAGTACGAGATAACTTTACACAAAAATTATCTGAACAATTTGAGTAACGCAAAAAAATTCTAGTGAACTCTAATAATAATTTCCATCTAGTAAACCAACACTGTAGTACATACCAATATTCAAAAAAAATCTGAATCAGTTAACTAGCTTCTTTGAAAGTATTTTTTTCTGATACCTTATCCACGCATTGCCATTGTGCAGCTCTGCTTCCATCAATCGAAAAGCACGCAACCGCCAGTAACGCGATCGTTGAAACTTCAGGAGAAAAAACGCGTCGTCTGCGGGCCACGCAACCTGCCGTTCACAGGCCCCTTCCCACACCCCTTCTGCGCCGATAACGCTCTCGCGAAAGGCCACGGCGGCTTTTGAAAACGGTGCGCTTCCACTGGTAAAATATTCTTCGTAGTCGGCAGTGGTTTCTGTAGGACAAGGCCCAATTGCAATTGAATCAGAGGTTTTGAATTTTGATGATCCTACTGCTAATATTGCCGATTCATTTGGCAAACGAAATGAAAACCGCTCTGTTGAATGTATTTTTTTAATTAAACGTTCCGCGTTGTAACTGACAAATGCATATTTTCTAGCGCTCATTGCGTTACGGCATATTTTAGCCCGGGCTTTTGGGAGGTTTCAATTAATATATTCAGTGGTACTTGGCCCGGTTGTTTTGTTTATAGATAGTATACATGAGTAAATTCATACTTAACATAAATAAATGACTACTTATGAAGTCATATTACATAAAATCCTTAATTTATTTAATATGTATGTATATATTATTATTATTTATTGTTTGATGTATGAATATTACAATAATCATTATCTTGTAAGTTTGTGGGTGATCTTAGGAAGGATGTTTTAAATACGTCCTTCAGGTAATCGATGAGTGCTACCATTGAAAATATATCTGTATAGGGGATATTCACAATATATACCCTACGTTTTCCAAGTCGTTACGTTTCTTGAGAAGACTTAACTCATTTTTCTTCTATTTCCATCAATGCCTCCACGTAGTATTTACTCAATATTGTTGATACCAGCACGGCAACGCCGCTACTGAAATGTTAAGTGTCGGTGTAAACGTCAGTATAAGAGCACGTCCAATAGCGCAATAATGTGTGCCCCATTCGAAATAACCACTTAGTTTTTTATCCCAACCTTCTATTTATAGTGTTTTGAAAAGTTAAGTAATCACTGAAAGATTTTTAAGCCTGACGTACTGACAAAGAAAACAATCACAACAAGCGATGAGCGCACATCCATAACCTTACAAGGAATTGGAGTAATTTCACTTTTAGAATATGTTACACCATTGCACTAAGTATTTTGCTTCGAAGTATAAAATCAAGGAGGAATAAGTTTCAAACATAGCATAGATAACACAATAATACTAGAATCTATGATGAAGTGACTTAAATATACTTTGAGAATGATCACTTGCAAAACTGAAATTTACTTAAAATAAGAATGCCAGCCGTTTTCTTCAACACCAAAATTTATAGTGTGTGTGTACCGCATTTCTCCAAATCTCTCCTCTCGAATCTGAGATATCTCAATTTCATTAAGTGCACCGAATTCCCAAGCACCTGGCTAAGAGTTGCATCGACTTGGTGCTCAGCTGGAGCGTAGGTGCGTCCATTACATTGCCCAATTCCGCCTCAGTGCGGTCTTGCCTCCGCCCCTCCCTCCCACGTGTTTCTCTCCCGCTGCGCGCCACCTGCAATTCAACTGTTCCGCCTCGCTCTGCACCGCTCCGCGACCTAGCCCCACGTGGCTGCTCCCCTTCTCATCTTCCCCTCCCTTTCTTCTTTCACCGCCCGTGTCGTGCTTTCCCCCGCTCCTCCACGCGACGCGACGCTCCAGACAGGGTGGGGCGGGGCGTGGCGAGGGTAGCGGGGCAATGTGGGGTGGGGTGGGGCCGCGGGATGAGGCGGGGTACAATGGGGCGAGGCGAGACGGGACGGGGAGGGGAGGGGAGAGGCGGAGCGGGACAGAGCGGGGTCGGGCGTCACGGAAGGAGGATGGGCGGGGAGGAGCGAGTCGGCGAGGGGTAAGATGAGACGGAGCGAGACGGAGCGAGACGGACCGAGACGGAACGAGACGAGACGGTCCGAGACGGACCGAGACGGAACGAGAAGAGACGGATCGAGACGAGACGGGACGAGACGAGACGGAACGAGACGGGACGAGGCGAGACGGGACGAGACGGAACGAGACGGAACGAGGACGGAACGAGACGGAACGAGACGGAACGAGACGGAACGAGACGGGACGAGACGGAACGAGGACGACGAGACGGACGAGACGGAACGAGACGGGACGAGACGGGACGAGACGGGGACGAGACGGAACGAGACGGGACGAGACGGGACGAGACGGGACGAGACGGGACGAGACGGGACGAGACGGGACGAGACGGGACGAGACGGGACGGGACGAGACGGGACGAGACGGACGAGACGGGACGAGACGGGACGAGACGGGACGAGACGGAACGAGACTGGACGAGACTGGACGAGACGGAACGAGACTGGACGAGACGGAACGAGACTGGACGAGACTGGACGAGAACGGAACGAGACTGGAACGAGACGGAACGAGACTGGACGAGACGGAACGAGACTGGACGAGACGGAACGAGACTGGACGAGACGGAACGAGACTGGACGAGACGGAACGAGACTGGACGAGACGGAACGAGACTGGACGAGACGGAACGAGACTGGACGAGACGGAACGAGACTGGACGAGACGGAACGAGACTGGACGAGACGGAACGAGACTGGACGAGACGGAACGAGACTGGACGAGACGGAACGAGACTGGACGAGACGGAACGAGACGGGACGAGACGGAACGAGACTGGACGAGACGGAACGAGACTGGACGAGACTGGACGAGACGGAACGAGACGGAACGAGACTGGACGAGACGGAACGAGACTGGACGAGACGGAACGAGACTGGACGAGACGGAACGAGACTGGACGAGACGGAACGAGACTGGACGAGACGGAACGAGACTGGACGAGACGGAACGAGACGGAACGAGACGGAACGAGACGGAACGAGACGGAACGAGACGGAACGAGACGGAACGAGACGGAACGAGACGGAACGAGACGGAACGAGACGGGACGAGACGGAACGAGACTGGACGAGACGGAACGAGACGGAACGAGACTGGACGAGACGGAACAGAACGGAACGAGACTGGACGAGACGGAACGAGACGGAACGAGACGGAACGAGACGGAACGAGACGGAACGAGACGGAACGAGACGGAACGAGACGGAACGAGACGGAACGAGACGGGACGAGACGGAACGAGACTGGACGAGACGGAACGAGACGGAACGAGACTGGACGAGACGGAACAGAACGGAACGAGACTGGACGAGACGGAACGAGACTGGACGAGACGGAACGAGACTGGACGAGACGGAACGAGACTGGACGAGACGGAACGAGACTGGACGAGACGGAACGAGACTGGACGAGACGGAACGAGACTGGACGAGACGGAACGAGACTGGACGAGACGGAACGAGACTGGACGAGACGGAACGAGATTGGACGAGACGGAACGAGACTGGATGAGACGGAACGAGACTGGATGAGACGGAACGAGACTGGATGAGACGGAACGAGACTGGATGAGACGGAACGAGACTGGATGAGACGGAACGAGACTGGATGAGACGGAACGAGACTGGATGAGACGGAACGAGATTGGATGAGACGGAACGAGACGGAACGAGTCTGGATGAGACAGAACGAGACGGAACGAGTCTGGATGAGACGGAACGAGACTGGATGAGACTGAACGGGACTGGACGGAACGGAACGGGGTGGGGCGAGGCGGGTGAAGCGTGGCGGGACGGGACGGGACGGAGCGATGCGGGGCAAGGCGGGGCGGGGCGGGATGGAATGGAACAGGGTGGAACAGGTTGGGACAGGGTGGGACGGGGTGGGACGGGTAGAGCGCGGCGGGGTGGACGGTGATCGCCGTCGACGAGGTCGCCGCCAAAACACGCATTCACCGCGGCGGGAAGCTTTTTATGGCTGCTGTTACGACGCCAAAATGTTATTGGTAATCAAACGCCGCAAGTCGTAAAGCACGGGCACACGCGCGCGCTGAGGGAGGGCCGCGCTGCATATACATGAGGACTTTTGCCGCCGCGCTTTATAGGTCAAAGGGTGCGGCCGCTTTCCTTTAATTTCCTTCGCGGCGCCCCACGCAACCCTATCGCCGCACTGCTGCCAGCACCCCTTGCCCCTCCCCTTCCCAAATTATTTGCTTATCTCCCGTATCGATTACAAAGTACGTGCCGTCAGATGGGGATCAGACATCTGTCTAATGAATCTTAAATATCGGATCTTGTTGGCTCAAAGTGGTCCATGGGAATGAGAAGAAATATTCGGTTTCTCTTTCTGATTTTTAATTATCTGCAGATCTTTACTGTCTCAAATCACCGTCAAGAAAAAAAAAAACATTATGATGTCAAGAGTAACATTAAACGATCTAATGTTTCCTGGAGTTAGTGCAACACCCTTGAAATTATGCCATTTTAAACTATTATTCCGATGGAAAGTACTAGTTCAATTTGCAGGATGTGGTAATTTTGTTGAATTACTTCCATTTTGAATGCAGGGATATTATACCAGAAAGAATAATATGCCTTGTCAAAATAGGATATAATGACAGAAAGAAGATTTCAAAATGTCTGATGACAAGTGAATTTCACACGTTTCATAAAAAATAAACCATTAAAAAATTTCCATTAAACCTAATGACATAATACCAGATAGTGTAATGGAATCCCAATATTGTCAATATTGTGTGAATCAACCTTTTATGGAAATGTCATTCATAAAATTTGGCTTTTGGTCAATCTTAAGTTCTTTGTTTTGAATTTGATATGCGAAAGTTATGTTAATTAATTCAATTCTACAACTATTCAGAGAATAATTTCAAAGCTTATTTCAGCTAAATTTCCATACTTATATGGCAAATAGAAAAAAAATAGTATTCCAACCACACGTACCAACGACAAAGGAGTCATAGGTAAAATAAAATATCGAACGGAAAATTGGTTCCAGAGCGCAGCCGAATATTGATTTTTATAGGTTTACGACTCATTGTAATTTCTTTGTTTGCTGAAACAGCAAAAAATCTCATTTGAAATTCCTCATCGCGTCCTTGTGCTTTTATCGGTATCGGGAACACGTAAAATTTAACGACACAATCTCCTTCAAACTCCCCTGAACGAGATGAAGCAATGCCAAGAGACCTGTTTCGCAGGTCTCCGCAGAGCTGGCAGCATAGCAGGTAAACGGACTTCCAATTCTTTTGAAAACCATTCTCTTCAATAAGAGGGACAGACTTTTTGTAAGCCCACGTATCTATTAACTGACTTTGATGTTATATGGATATCATGCCCGAATACTGATCCGAAGTTCGTAGGTTGAAGCCTGGTCGAAATCAGGGTATTTTTCGAGGAGCCAAAAATCAATGTCATACTATTTGCATGCAATCGACGGCCGCTAGTTTGTATGAAAAACATATTCCAGGAAAGGCACTTTGCCAATTATGGCAATATTATATCCTCTAGCGATTTAGCACAAGAGAGTCGATTTGAATTAATGGATAAGACTGCGAATTTCGTATTTTGGCCTGCGCTATCTGGCCTACGTACTAATCAGTGTATGGCATTAAAAATAGTATCTATTAGTTTATATCTTGTTTGCAAATTAAATAAACAGGTGAATTTTATATAATTCTGTCTTGCGAAAAAAAAATTAATTATCGTTTCCCTTATACCCGTACGGGATTATATGTTATTAATGATACAAGCTTATGAAAATACATTTATTTTGAAACCATAAACAAACACTTTGATGTTTTTACCACAGAAAGGAATTTGTTTCATGTTCCTTAAATGGAATTTATGGCAGCTCTTATTCTCATTATTTTTCTAACAAACTTCCGAACCGACTTAAAAACACTGAAAAACCAAAGTACAGTAACCAACTAAGTGAAGCTGTCATCCAAGAGATAATGCTGGGGTTTATTGCAGTTTCTAGAATCTATTAAAACTATTAACTCACCTCAAGAAAAATGGCCAGCCAATATTAGAACCGTTTATATAAAAATTATCAAAAACCACTGACAAATATTTTTTTAAAAATTAATTGAAAGCCTTGAATCAATAGCTCCAAGGTTGTACACATATTGTTGCTAGGTTCTTGTCGTAAGAGGATATTATGAGAGAGAAGGGAAATAATACCCAACGTTAATTCCCCTTTGTACATAGTATACAGTCAGTTCCGAATCTTGAAAATCCGGAAGGTCATTGTGCCGGAAGTTAGATTGCGCCGTTTCTTTAAAAACACTCCATGTGTGGATTTATTACCATCAACACACTTTACTGTTAATAGTAAAAAATAAACTCTCACACATCCATTTTAAATACCAAGTAAAATAAAGGTTTTCGTATCGCGAAGCAAGCACAAACCAACTTAACCGTCGTAAGATAAAGAAGTGACGACTACCGTAGTTGAGTGCACCACACCTATGGCAGGGCAAAGTCCCCACGCACGCACAAACCAGGCGCAACGAACGGCCTCGCCAAGGCGTTCTTTGTCATTCATGCCTGTTTCTCAATTCAACAGTCCACAAACCGTTATGAACGAACTGAGAATTACCATAGCCTTTTGTGCCAGGAGCGATCAACCAGCTGCGTCGTAAACTGCGAGGTTGAAGGTCGTGGCAGGGCATCGCGGAAGGTACCGTAGAGCGCCGGGCGGGCGTCCGCTGGGAGAGTCAAGTAGGTCGGTGGGAGCAGCCCTCTTGGCGCGGAGTGCGTCTGCGGATAAGTGCTCGCGCGTTCGCGCAACTCGCCCGCCAGGGGCGCCTGCGCCGCGCCGTTAAGGCCCGGCAGCGCTGGCCGCTCCGCCATTTCATTCAACTGCGCCGACTCGGGGAAAATAAACCGACTCGCACAGACCATTCTTGGTGCAGATGCTAGTCTGCTTCATTCCCATTATTGTAAGTAGCACGCCATAATAATATTTATTTTATCAGTATCGGTTACACTTTACCATTTAATGTATTTAATTTTAGGCATGCTTACCACCTCGATATTTTTCTAATTATTTTGATATTTAAATCAGTAAGTGTTGATACGTTACAGTTGCATGAAAACTGATCAAATAAGGGAAAAAACGTGTGAATAAATGAGAATTAATAATTTTGTGTAAGAATGTGCTGTTTTAAAGTAATAACAATGCTATTTGCCCACACTATAAGCTCTTTCATTATTTTACATGCTTTAGAACACAATACCGCGACTAGTTTTCGTATTTTTATTTAAGAAGCACCCACATGAAACGCTTACTTTTTTTGTTGTTTTGGCACCCTGGGTTGTCGTCATGTGTTTGACGTATTTTAATTCTTGCAAATTCGAACTACCTGTTCACACATTCTGTAGACTTCAAGCATGCACAGTACGGCGTGCTCTTGTATATTCCGTTTTCGATGTACACTTCCGAAGCCGCAGCTAGCAGCCGACACAAGGAAGGCGAGCGAACGAGAAGGCGTGGAGGGCACTCACCTATGTTGACGACGCCGTGGTTGGTGAGCTCCCAGCAGGACTGCAGGCGCAGGATGGAGAGCGAGTTGCTCTGCTTGGGCGAGAAGTAGCCCAGCGCCACGTCCGTCACGTGGTAGGCCTGCAGCGAGAACTCGTAGAGCGAGGGCAGCAGCTGCGCCACGGCGCTCACCGCCTCGTCCGCCACGTTGATGCAGTCGGTGAGCGTGAGCGAGACGATGCGCGGCGTCAGGCACGCCCACAGCCCCGCCTCCGTCACCTCGTTGCAGCCCGCCAGCTCCAGCTCGAACAGGGCCTGCGCACGCCACACAAATGCCTTCGTCACACAAACGCCTACAATCTCCACTCATTAAGAACTATAAAAATACAAATAATACAGGTAGCAAATTTTAACCTACTATACACATTTCAACGACACGTATTCTGCCGATAAATTTTACAGCTATTAATTTTACCGATATTAATTTTACAGCTATTAATTTTACCGATATTAATTTTACAGCTATTAATTTTACCGATATTAATTTTACCGATATTAATTTTACCGATATTAATTTTACCGATATTAATTTTACCGATATTAATTTACTAATATGCATTTTACCGAATAATTATTTTAGGATAACCATTTTACCGGGTAACCACTTTACCGGGTAACCATTTTACCGGATAATCAATTTATCGATAACCATTTTACTTCTTCCCATTTTACCCCCGCTGATAGGACCAACTACAATGGCGCTACCACGCAACTATCCAGTCTACTTAAAACCTTCACTGATAGTAGGTTTCACAATTACGTTACCAATCTCTCTACAAATCAAGCCTCCGAATATTAAATTACTATTATATATTATATATTATATATTATACATTATATACTATATTATTACATATTAGTATATTATTATTATTATTATTATTTAAAGCCTTTACCAAATCCAAACGACCTGGCAAAGTTTCACCCCCCAATTCGTAAAGAAACCAACGAATGGACGAGAAGTGCCGAAGAAGGAATAGAAGTATTTCAAAAATATCCACCAAAAACTTTAAATAAACCTGACAAAATACTAGAATATTTGGAATCACGCATCAAGCATCAAGATAAGTCGTGAAAGATCTTGATTACAAATTTAATTACGTAATAACAAATTCATGAAGGCAGAGAAATGTAAATGTCAAAGTGTTAACACCGAAATATAAAAAATAGAGTGAAACTCATCTATAAGGGGTTAAAAGACTGAAAACTAGAAAACTGAATACTCAATTCGTATTGTGAACATTTTGAAAGTATAAATTGAACTAAAAAGACTTCAACATTCAATACTATGAGAGATTAGATTGTATGTATGTATGAATGTATGTATGCATGCATGCATGTATTTGGGATTTTAGGGTCGAATTAATAAGACTTTTGACAGCTAGCGGTGATTCCAAGCATGGGCGCAGCTTTATTATTAACGCCTGAGGGTAAAGGAGACATGTGGCGATTTTGACACATTACCTTCACCGTAACTAGCCACTTGGTCTGCTCTTTTCTTTTGAAGCGTAGGTATAGAAACTGATATGAACGACATGGAAAGCTACAGCTCTATATAAGCTACAGCCCCATCCGGGAATCAAAATTTATATTGTAATAAAATAATTTAGTAAAGCTTGTACCACGATGCATAAAACTGCCATACTTTCTCTTATTTGAAAAGAATTTTCAAATTAAATCTAAATTCTACTACAATATTTGAAACTGTCGTATACCTACAAATCAACAAATACAGATGTAGATGAAATCTGTTGAAAGGTTGATTGGTAATAAGGCAATGAATTATTGGTGCTAAGTGATGCTAAATGAGAAAAAAATAAAAAAAAATTACTTCTAGTGCTCAGAGAGTACGTATAATTTACTGCATGAAATAGCGTTCGTTGACTCACACGTTGGACTGAAAGCGCAGGACATATTTCAGTGAAGCTCGTAAAATATTATGAATAACGTAACTATTTTCCATACCGCGCAAACAGTAAACACACGTTTCTTTCGTATGACGCATGACTTGGAAATAAAAATTACGAAAGCTGTGACGCAGGAAAAACGTATTCTTTCAATTCTAATGAGTATAGATGTTATATCTTTAACCACATTGAAGCGAAGACTGTGAAGCTAAACAATTTTGAATAACAGACGAATCAAGTATATACCTTAAGCAAGAAAACAATGCTTAAACAGTAAAAATTAAGGCCAATAGTAACAGAGTATGTCATAATATCGAATGAACACAAACTATTTTCAGTACATTGTACGTAGTTCCGTTATGTTTTTCAAACAGCAGGGAGATGCAGTGTTTTTATATTTTCACTTTCTTATTTATCAAATATCTAAATAGATTTTTACAATCACATGACCTTTAGTTTTACAACAGACTTGAATATAAAAATACCACAAAAGTACACATCAAAATGTTGTTTTAACCATAAAGCATTGTCAGACCTTGAGGTAGTTATTTGGCGTTATTTCGTGGAGATTATAACATTGTTCTCTTCATCAGGTTAATATTGAATTAACATAATAAAATCAATGAAAACATTAAATGGATTTTTTATAATCCATTCTAATACTAATTATTTTAGAAATGTGCAGCAAATTTGATGATTGCAATGATAATAATGATGACAATGTATTCTATCGTAATATGTGAACTGCGTTCAGTAGTTGACAATACAAATTTCGGAACAGCCTTCCAGTCTGCTTAAAAATATGATGATTGTTTAAAATTATTTGTACTGAAACAGAGCATTGTTTCGGCGAGCACGCATAAAATTTCCCAAAAACGCCGAATACGTTTTCAAGAGAATTGCAGAATAAATATGATTTGAGAAATTCACTTGCTTGTAGTATATTTTTAACGAAAATTAATGTAATGTAATTGATATTTAACTTTGTCGAATTATTTAATAATAAAGAATTAAGCGAATTAATTGGTTTTATGACGTTTCTCTATAATTTAAAATGCAGAGAAAGAACATTGAAAGGAATATCCCTTCTACATTCCTAATTTCGAATTCGCGCAAAAATTGAAAATAACTCTGCGGCTACAGGCTACATGAAAGGGTCTATAGTATTGTCAGATAAACAGTAACTCAGGAAAATCCAGGAAACAATGACACGGTTTTAATGTTGAAAATTTTTTTTAGTGTAACCCTTCCTGTTGTCATTTTCCCGACTGAAATCTCCTCAGTGCGTTACTGCTTGCTGATGTCAGGCGTCTGTAAACCTCTAAGGAAGAGGTCTCGCGCCATTATATTTGCTATTCACGTGTTGTGGTATTGGAAGAGCATTTTTTATATTCGTGGTAAGTAAAGAAATATTGTACATCGCATCCGTAAGTACTAAAATATGTTATTGCAGTTTTCGTGAAGAATGAATTAAAATATTTAATGTGTTGCAATGTTATACGAGTATATTATTTCTTCTTCTTGAGTCACGTGTGTGCTACTTTTTGGAAAACCATTGAATGGTTTGTGCAGCAGCATTTATTTTCTGCTGGAAGCCTCTATTTACGACTAATTATCTCATTAAATAAAACTCCCAAATCCCACTGAATCAAATAAATGCTGCTGTAACAACAAAGGGAAACGCAGATTACAGGTCACTGCCATCTATTATTACATCATATCACATACATCATTAATGTAATTGATTATTAGTGCAAATTACATCTAAATAACATTCAATTTACAAACATTATTACGAGAAAGATACTGGTCTAGATTCAATTCTGCAATGAACATGAGGCACTATCAATTTCAAATAAAAATATTGTGCGGTATGATAATTACTATTATTTTACATTCTAAAATTCTTCACCATCAAGTTATTAGTCTCACTACAGTCATTACGCTGAGGAAATTAGTAGATATTGAGCAGGAAGGTCATTTTCTGGTGGGCATACATTAAATGTTATGAGTTAAAATTAAAAACGGAAGACATTCTCCGGACTTTCGATCTGCATAAGTTTATTTCAACATTCAACAGAAATATTTATGTAAAAGTAAACGTTATTATTTGGAACTGAAATATGCGTTTTAATGCGTTTAAAAAATCATTCTACCTGACAATACAATGGAAACATGTTTGAACTCCTTATTTTTGAATTCGAATTAGTAGTATTTTATACCAATATTTTTTTTAAATAACCTGCAACACTTCGAATTACATAGCTTCCTTTCAATTGTCATGAAAATCTACTTATGCAATTTGCCAATTTTATACAATTTAATCGTATTTGAAAGATACCTCCAAAACACATTTACAGAAGATACCTGCTATTAAATCTGAGAATGCTATTCGTCATTTTTATTAATCATTGTACAAGCATGCTCATTGTAAAATGATGACTTTAATGAGGACATGCTAGTATAGTGTGCTTTGAAAGTCCCCAAAAGCCTGTTCAGTTCCGCAGGACAGATTAGGCGCGCTTGGGCGTCGCAGAAACCGCGACTGAGCGGCGACATAATTCGATTCGATTCGGTTCCTCGATCAATCGACTCACGTACTGCTGACCCAAGCAGAGTCAAGCCGCACCGCAACGCCCACCACCAATCCGTCCTACCACCTCCATATACATCCACTTCCATCACCTCCTTTGTCACGTCACGCCACTCACCCCATCCCTGTCCAACCCAATCCCGCACACCACGACCCCGCCCATTCCATCTTATCCCCGCTACACCTCGTCCCGCCCATCGCGTCTTCGTTTGACCATCCCATCCCCGCACTGTCCACCCCATCCCAGCACCCTACACCCTATTCTCACCCCGCCCACTCTATCGCTGCACAGACAACCCCGCCACAGCCTGCTTCAATCCTATCCTCGTTCCGTCCGCCCCATCCTCGCCCCGTCCTACCCATTCCCGCTCCCACTCATACCTTTCCGCCTCGACCATCCTATCCCTTATTAATTGGATTGTTGGTGATGTAGATACCTTTTTTATGATAAATTACTAAAGATATTGTCTGGTATCAATACTTTTTAATCAACTTATGATCATTTCGATCGCGTTGCGATCATCATCAGAGCTAAAATGTAATACAAATATTATACAAATATTATTAAATACAAATATTATTAACAGGTTGTAGGTAACAGGTTATTGTATGCAAGATGCGTAAGCAAACTGGGTCGTACGACCCAGTTTAATTTTTAATAATATTTGTATTTAATAATATTTGTATAATATTTGTATTACATTTTAGCTCTGATGATGATCGCAACGCGATCGAAATGATCATAAGTTGATTAAAAAGTATTGATACCAGACAATATCTTTAGTAATTCATCCTATCCCTTCTTTGCCCCACCCATCCAATCTACGACCTGCCCACCACCGCCCCATCCCCTTCCCCGCCCCGCCCTATCCCTTCCTTTACCCTTCCCTGCCCCCTCGTCCCTTTTCGCGTGGCCTCGCCCAGCGCCGGTCCGCGCGTAGTGTAACCTCGTTAGACCGGGCGCAGGCGTTACGTGGGTCGCCCGAAGGGCGGGGGGGGGGGGGGGCGTGTTCGAGCCCGCAGGAGCGCGGGCGAGGACGCTCCTTCCTCGCGCTGTCGCTTGCCTCCCCCCTTCCCCCTGCCTTGTCGCCGTAGTTTAGGGCACGTGCGCCCGCAACATTGCACCCGCGTGCCAGCACGCGCACGCACGACAGCGGCGTGCAAGCTGCTTGCATGTTGGCCTGCACGAGGGACAGGCGGGCGGGCGTGAGGGAAGGAATAGTGAGATGACGGGAGATACCACATTCTGTGGACTGGTAACGCCAGCGTTGTTGTGTTACGTTCGAGTTCAGGTCAGGAAGTCGTTGACCTGTAAAGAGAAGGCCGGTTCGTTGAAAAGTTTCCGAAAACAATCTTGGTAATTGGTTTACAGTTCTTACAGCATACAAATTCTGAAAACCGTGAAGAAAAGGGAAATACCAAAACATGTCTGGGCAAATACAAGAACGAAATACAGTAGTTATAATCGAAAATAAAGCAGATCTTCTCTAGATTATAAGTCTACGCAAATTCAAGCATTCACATTTCATACAATCAACAAACATAATTATAGCTAACGCTTCTAGTATTTTGTAACGTATTTTTAAAATAATGTCCCAAAGAACATATTAACATTTATAGAAGATACTCTAACTGAACATGCGTATCACGCTTTTAATTTATTATTCTGATATTTAAAAGTGTATTCTAATTACAAGGAAAATACCCTAAGATATACTTAGAGCGATCGCACGGGTAGTGTAAATGTTGCCTTTTAAAATAAAACTGCTCTGCGCGTTGATGTTTGAACTCAGCATGGCGGGAAGCCAGGTATTCTCCAGTCATCTATTAAGATATAAGATAACGGTAAGACGTCTCCAAGAGCCCCTCTTATTTGCGCCATATTCGCGCAAAAGTTACCAGCGTCGTCACTCTTCGCTCTATTCGGCATAAACACTGTCAAGCGATCGCGCCGGATGCAGTTCTTTTCATCAGCGTGATGAATATATAAGCATATTTTTCGTTTATTTTTAAAATAAAAATGTCATTATAATCCTCTTAAGCTAATTATTATGTTAATTAAATTAATTGTTTATTCATTATGTGCAATTTGTAGGTATTTTCTGTGGAATTCAGTAATTAACATTTCTAATAGTATTATCGTTTTATTATAACATATTAACTAACTACCTACACATTGTCTGTCTCCCTCTTTACCATTCTTATCTCACTAGATTTGTACCTTCGTACTTCACTACTTTTTAATTTATATTTTTATTATGACAAATTTGTAATGTACATATTTGTCATCAGCGTTTTGTGAACCAAACGTAGAAGACTGATTTTGCAAATTATCTCCAGAAATTTCACTCCTGAAGAATAATTAAAATTGTTGCAATAATTTTTTTTATCTACTACAATGCCCCGTTGATGTTATTTAATAAATTCCCCTCGATTTACGATCAAGAGACGCTGTAATATCGAGAAAAGGGAAGGATGCTCGTCGGGGGCAAAAATACCGGCCCGCGATCGCGCCCCCGACACTAAATCGCGCGAGCGCTCGAACGATGGAACGGGGAGGAATAAAAGGCGCGTTCGGCAAAAGGAGTGTGGGATTAAAGGCAACAAGCACGTCAGAGGCGTCCGAGGGACCGCTCTTGGCAGGGGCGCCGCGAGGGGGGCGAGGGCGACCAGCGCCGAAGTGTGAAGAGGGCGGGGGGGGGCGCGGCGAAGCGCTCGCAGCCGCTTCCCTGGGGACGCAATCAATATGGCGGGCGGGGGGAGGGGGGGCGCCAGGCGGGCCTGCCCCTCTGAGGAGCGCGAGCCGAAATCCCGGCAGGCGGTGGCGGCGGCGGCGGCGGCTACTGCTGCAGCAGCGAAGGCCGAGGAAGAGGGTAGAAGCGGCGGAGACGGACGCGGCGAAGGAGGTGGTGACGGAGGTGGTGACGGAGGTGGTGACGGAGGTGGTGACGGAGGTGGTGACGGAGGTGGTGACGGAGGTGGTGACGGCGGTGGTGGCGGCGGTGGTGACGGCGGTGGTGACGGAGGTGGTGACGGAGGTGGTGACGGAGGTGGTGACGGAGGTGGTGACGGAGGTGGTGACGGAGGTGGTGACGGAGGTGGTGGCGGCGGTGGTGACGGAGGTGGTGACGGAGGTGGTGACGGAGGTGGTGACGGAGGTGGTGACGGAGGTGGTGACGGAGGTGGTGGCGGAGGTGGTGGCGGAGGTGGTGGCGGGGGCGGGGGCGGATTCGGGGACGGAGGCGGTGACGGAGGCGATGTCAGAGGCGGTGACGGAGGCGATGTCAGAGGCGGTGACGGAGGCGATGTCAGAGGCGGTGACGGAGGCGATGTCAGAGGCGGTGACGCAGGCGGTGACGGAGGCGGTGATGGTGGCGATGACAGAGTCGGTGACGGTGGTGGTGACGGAGGCGGTGACGGAGGCGGGGACGGAGGTGGTGGCGGACGCGGTGACGAAGCAGTGACGGCGGTGGTGACGGAGGTGGTGGCGGACGCGGTGACGGAGCAGTGACAGCGGTGGTGACGGAGGCGGTGACGCAGGCGGGGCCGGGGCCGGTGAAAGGGCCGGTGAGAGGGCCGGTGAAAGGGCCGGTGACGGGTCCGGTGACGTAAACCGTGACAGAGATGGGGACGAAGGCGGTGTGGGGTGTGGCTGCGGCGACGGAGGCGCTGGCGAAGGCGGGGAGCGGGTGGCGGCGGAGGCGCCGGGCCGAGCGCACTCCTCGCCCGCAGGGCGACCGCCATCGATTCTCGGCCGCCCCGCGCCGGACTGCAGCCACTTGGCCCTTGCGCCCCCCTCGCCTACGCCGCCCTCGACGGCGGTGGGCAGCGAGATGCTCGCGCCCTTTAGGGGCTCAGGGACCAGGCCGGAAGCAGGGCCGGAAGCAGCCGGAGCAGGAAAATTATACAGGCATAATGACGATGCAGACTTCCAAACGTACACAATTTTCTTGTGATTGTGGCGTTCTGGTTTAAATGGTAACTGACAAGTTACTACGTGTTATAACAGTTTTCACGTCTTACAGGAAAATGCGATGTGAAAACACTATTATACGGGTAAGGCGACCCACAAGCTACAACGTACGAATGATTTGTCACTGTCATTTGTTGTCTGTTATGGAAATCACTTTTAAGATAGTTGTAGCTAATGCCTATCTTGATGGTTATTAATCCCGATTTCGTTCAAAGTTTAGAATACACAACATGGAGTGACAACTGACCATCTCTAAATATAAAGAAGATACCATTGAAATAATTATGCCTTAATCAATAATTGGGCGGAAAATAATATAATTTTGTTAATTAAATATATTCTATGAGGTTTAAAGAGGAAAGTATAATTTTATATTTCAGTAATACAGCATGTGGAAGGTTTGAATAGTAGGAATGGCCTTCTTGGTGAGATTCATTTCCGTGAATAAACTCATAATTAAAATGAAGACAACTGCATTGCGGTCACGTTACCTTACTGTTTGTTGTTGTTTTTTTTGTTATTCGGTCCTGCAGTCTCAAATACCAGGTATTCAGAAATGCATTCTTGGCATTTCGGTTTTTGTTGCAAAAATTCGATTTTTCTGGAAAGTTATTTTTAGGATTTAGTTTACGGAAATATACGAATACATACAAAGGGCAGAATTAAATCGGGGTTAGAGAGCCTAAAAGGAAAATCCTTTTTTTTATAAAAATTATTTCTCCGAATAAAATGGAGGACGTCTCAAATTTAGTAACTCGTTTTGGCAAAACAGATTGAAGAGGCCATTTTCCGACAATGTAAGAAAGATAAGGAACCAATAATGTCGAAAACATATTTCTTGTTAAGGAAGTTTAGATATGCTCATTTGCATAATTTATTTATTATTCGATCCCAAAATGTAGTTGGGAACGTGTTTATCCAGATTTATGTTTCCCCCTTATTCTGAAGACGTGGATATTAATTGAGAAATTCGCCGAGTCGATAATCTATACAAATAATAATGACTACCAAGCAAATCATTTAAATGTAGCGTTCGTTTCTTCCTCTTTATAGTTAAAGAGAGCAAAAAGAGACACATGCGTTGAAAGAACACAAATTATTCACCAACGAATATCCACCACCCCATAACATACAATATTATGGATATAATGGATATGGGATATATGGATATAATATAATTAATGGATATAATTTTAGAAAACAACATTATCTTAAGGCGTTTAAATATCATTTTTGCCTCAGATCTTTTATTGCCATTCTTCAGCATCAGGTTTGTTTTTTTTCACCTGAAATTCAAGTGCGTTCACAAAACGTGTAGATGGCGATAACACGATGGAAAGTATTAATTATCAGAGGAAAGAAGAAAATGATTTGATCTGCATATTTATAAAAAGTACTATGTACTTTTGTTTTTGTAAATGCTAACATCTCAGTAGATGCTATTTTTTGCTATTATTATTCAGACAATGGTTAAAGTACAATAGAGAGTGTCATAGAATACATTACACATACTCCTAGGGCATGTAAAAGGGTCAAAAATAAAAAACATTTTGTCAATGAACGTTTACCGGGAAACTGCATACAACGACACTGTGTTTATGCGGCATTTATCTCTGATTTCAGGCAACTCATATGCTTAGATGTTTGATGGATGCATGGAATTTTGTGTGGCAGAACGTGATCTGCCACACACCTGAGCATTAAATGTTGGACACAAATCAAGAGCAAATGCTGCATGCATAAATGCACATAACTTCGTCGTATGCAATTTCCCTGTGTATTTTCATTGGCAAAAAAGGTCTAATGTTCGACCTGTACGAATATATATTCTGAGAAATGCTGTATAATTTACTAGACAAAATAAATGTTATATAAAAAAGTTGTAGAGAAAAGATCCATTAATTTTCAATTCAACATTAAACCGAATATGTACCCCTATACAACAAACAATAGAAAGGTTAATGCTATTCATTTAATATATAGTATTGTTACGAAACGTTCGTTTGCCTTACTAACTCTATTTTATAATTTTTTGTATATAATTTGCACGTACCCTTAACAATTTCCCTGAGACTGATGGAGAGCAAACGTGCGGAGGATCCCAGAGGGGCGAAAGCGCATCAACCCGAGGCAGCCTGCAGAAAGACGGTCACCGGCGCGACCGCCTGCAAGACATGCGGGGGAGGAGGCCGCCGCCTCGGCCGGCGCCAGCGGAGGCTATTGATCCCGGCGGCGACGGAGGCGGATGCAGCCAGCACTGCGCCAACGGCCCACCGCCTCCGCCGGGACCTCGTGCTCATGCCACGGCGGCGGCGGCGGCGGCGGCGGCGGCGGCGCCCCCATGCAAAGTTCACAAGGTCCGCGGTGGCGGGGCGCCCGGCGCCGGCCCCTGACGTGCAGGTGACCGCCGCCGCCACGCGACGCCCCTGCCGCCCCGCCTCGCCACGCCCCGCCCCTCCCAGCCCCGGCCGCCGCCGCCGCCGCCGCCGCCGACTGCGGTCAAGGACACGCCCCGGTTCCTCGACCCCGCGGCAAACCCCCGCTCTGCAAACCTCCCGAGTAGATGCTTCTGGGAAGGCAACATACTACTTCCTTAAGCGAGATCGTTACTATATACTTTGTACATGAGGGAAAATAAATTAACCTATTTTCGCGGTTTTTTTTTTGTCATTCGAAAACTATATTTTTCATTCTTTAAACTTTACACATGTGCATTAAATGAACAACCAGCCCACAAAACATCTACAGAAGTTATATTCAACATCTTCAGGAGAATCAGCCAATTCTTCTACAATAATTCTCTACAGAAAACAACTGTGTTTTTTCAGCAAAACGAAATGGAAAAGTTCATGGAAACATGCTTGGGGAAATTTAAAAAATCCCGGCTTTATTTCGGTTTGCGAATTTCAACTATTGTTTTATTTAACAAGAAATAGTGATCTGTAACAATACCATTCATCACCATTTTCTACATTTGTAATTAAATTCCAAACAAACAGCCTAAAGTCTTACGAAAATCAGTGAAAAATGTAAAAATGTAATCTCACAAACGTAAAATGCTCGAAGAAGGGCGAGTTATTTTCCTCAAGCATCTCCACGTTTGTACTCAAAACTAAATAGCAATATCTGATATTTAAGCTCAGTCATCATTATAGGGTGGATTTTGCCAAATATAATCAATAAAAAGCTCTTAAAATGTTTTAAAAATGCCCAAAAAGTAGATAAAAATGACGTAAAAACATGATCAAAACCAATTCAGATAAACTCAAGCTGTTGGATATACTGATGCAATCGAGGCTTCTTCCTTTCGTTCAAGTGAATCCAGCTTGCAAACTTTTCATTTGGACTGTTCTTTTACCAGGCAATCTCTGTCTTCAGTTAACCCGAAATCGGCCGAACCCACAATGGCGCTGATAGGCGACACAGGGGCCGTAGACTACATACGATGGCTGACGTTACAATTTCTGAGTGAAGAAATCGTATAGGCAACTGCGGAATTCAGTTTGTTGCATCTCGAAAATGTTATTAGCAGTAAGTACCATTAAAATGATATTAAAATTGACGAAATCAGCGAAAAATGCTTCACAAATTACGGAAAACAGTAAAAAATGAATTATTTGTTGAAATCGACAAAATATTCAAAAAATGTTATATAAAAATGTGTTGTTTGCTTTTGTTATAACATAAAATTAATGTCTCTACTAAAAAGCACTGTTCAAAAGTAAAAATTTTAAACATGTCATTTCAATAAAATCTGCCCCCTAATCGTAATGCACACAGTAAATGATTTTTTACCACTGCGACTGGAGGAACAGCTAAACTCAACTTGAATGGCGAGGAGTGTGGATTTAGCTAGACACTGAGAGGGGGGACTCTAAATCTACTTGCGTAAAAAGGAAATTAAAAAAGTCCGTGAATCTAGACGAGCAAATTGAAGCTTGAAACATCAGTGCCTTAGAAGAATGACGTTTGCGTCGTCACAAGAGTTGTCGTAAACAAAAACAAATGCAACAGTGCAATAACGTCATATTCGCCGGTTGATAAGAACTTCATTGTTTTGCAGTACTATTCGATCGAACTATCTATATTATTGGAGATAAAAGAACCCTTTAAAAACGACACAGCCCATGTGAGGTTGGTGGAATGTTTTGTATTGTACATGCAATGTGAGAAGATAGGTCACCATGTCGTTTTCCGGTGACACCCATAAAAAACTTCTAGTCGAACAAAATGCGGCACAGGAGAGAGAAGCAAAGAAGCAAAGAGTGTAAACGGAGCGCAAAGAAGTTGGAAGAAAGAGCGGAAAAATAAAAACAGGAGAGGAAAAATTGTAAGGGGGGGGAAACAGATGTTAATTGAGACGGGAGAAGGGTGAAATAGAAAGTGCTGGGACGATAGTTGAGAAATTGGTGTAGGGAGCGAGAAGGAGAAGGATTGGGATGGGCGCGTGGGCCGGGAGCGAGAAACAAGACGAAGGAGGGGGGAGAGCAGGCGCGGGATGGGAGGACAGGCGAAGGGAGGCGGTTTGGGAGCGGGAGGTGGGGTCCGCGGGGGGAGAGCCGAGGGCGGGAAACCGACCGCGTGGATGGGAGCGGGGATGGTCATGGAGTCCAAGAGCAGGGGAAACGAAACGGTGTGGGAGCGGGGAATGGTGTCTACAAGGGGAGAGCCGAGAGCGGGAAACCGAGAGCATGGCTGGGAGCGGGGATGGTCGTGGGGTGCGAAGACAGAGGAAGAGAGACGGCGTGGGAGCGGGGAACGGGGTCCGCGAGGAGAGAGTCGAGGGCGGGAAACCGAAAGCATGCATGGGAGCGGGGTTGGCCATCGGGTGCGAGGGGAAAAGGAACGATGTGGGAGCGGGGAACGGGGTCCGCGGGGGGAGTGCCGAGGCCGGGAGAACGAAAGCGAGGACGGTCGCGGGGAGGGCGGACGGGCGAAGGCAGACGGTGTGGGAGCGGGGGGTGTGGGGCTCTGGGAGGGCGGAGGGCGGGCGGACGCAGTGCCATCGATCGCCCGCCCTGCGGCGTTTCCCACTCGCCGCCGCCGGCACCTGCCGCGAAGCGTTCGATTATCGCGCGGAGTGACCGCCGCGGGGCCCGGTCTGCAGGCCGCGCACGATGAGCTGGCGCGTCCGGCACGTGGCTCACCCGCCGGCTCGCCACGCCCCCTCGCGCCCCTCACGCCCCGTCGCCGGCAGCAGCGAAAAAAACAGGCACAATTGGTTCCTGAGAAGCTTTGTCGTGGCCTCGCCTCTTGACGAGGGATACGGATATTTTAAACTACAAAAATTCTCAATATTTTTAAAGAGCTTTAATGAACGTCCTTTTTCGCTGCGAATGAATTGAATTGAATTGAATTAATGCCTTATTTTACGTGGCGAAACTCGGGCCATCAGGCCCGCTCTTCCGTCTGACCACGCAAATTTCGCTACGCTCCTTCCACCAACTAGCAGAGAAAGGAGATATTTCCTGGGCAACGAATCATGCGATTTAAATTTAACTCAGAGGCGGCATTTAGGCTTGAGGATCTTTTACAAGCAAGTATATCAACTAACATGCGACAGCCGGCTTTACTTCCCCTGCGAAGGAAGGCGTACGAAGGATTTTTTCGCCCTTAATAATCCACGGTTCGAACCCGCCAACTTGGGTATAACAGTCCGATACGCTAACCATTACACCATCGCCGCCGAATGTAACGTGGTGAACGTCAAACAATATCCATTACTTCCCAATCGACTCTCCCTCCAGTCAGAACTTCGTTTCCTAACAACAAAGAAGATTCAGTAAGTTGCGATTATTTGTATAAATTGTGTGTCGTGAGATCAATCTTTGTGCAGAGAAAATTATTTATGGGACAATAAAAAATAGTGCTCTCCTTGAAAAACGTCCCTGTGAAATAATGAAAAAAGCTTTCTTGTCATCGAACATTTAATGCTCCGCTACAAAGCGCAGGAAGTGCACAATTGATGCAAATATTTCAGCACATCTGGTTCTATTTTTTGTTTTTGTTTTGTTTTTTCTTGACGGCTATACGGTTTTACAAGTGATAGATTTAGAACGATACAAAAATAAACATTTATTGAACTATTTTACATCTGAGATTTAAGAGGACAAGCAAAAACGCTACGTGATACTTCCTCTCATGAATTTTGCTAGTACACTGGTCACATACACAGTTATGCCTTGAATTGTTTTGTTTGTTATCGTATACTGTACGTACACCCATAAGGCACACAAGTCTGCTTATACCATTATTAAAGGGAAAACATGTTTACAAATTTTCTAACATAGATCGTTATTCGATCCAATCACTTGTGAAAATAAGGTACCATATTATGGTTGGCGGTGATAGAGGAAGGTTAAAAAACCTCGGACAGCACGAGAGGAAAAGACACGGGAAACAACCGATCAGAGCAGCCCGCCGTTATCCTGGTAGGTATGAGCTGTTGACACTTTCATCCAATCGGGAGCTTGAACGTCACCATACCAACTCTTTATCACTTACAAATATGGAGGTAGAAAATGTACATTTTTATCTGATCGCCTTTATATGCTGTTTACATATGCACTCGGAGTACATTAAGAGAGCGTCGTTGTTGCTTGAGTCGGCGAATTTTCGACACTAGCTGTACAGCTATGTTAAATCTATACTGCGATTTGTGCAACTCTGCTCCTGACAGGAATCAGCTGTTGACAGTTTCATCCAATCGGGAGCTTGAACATCACCATAGTGACGTCACTACGTCTCATCGTTACATTCTATCACATGTTACATTGAAAACGTTAAATTTAATTTGTTTATTTTAAAATTAATTCTTTTTAAATTGGTGAAAAGTTTTCTGTTTTAAAATTATGTATATATCATTGATTCATTGTATGAATTAAGTGATTACCGAAATACATTTACTTTAGGCCTCACTTTTTGAAAAAAAATTAAATGACGTTCTCATGAATTATTAGGACTTATTCTGAGAGACATTCATGACGTCTACCGAGGGTGTATCAAATACTACATTGAATGAGGTTGGGTCGAGACGGTTCAATCAGAAAAACATTGTTATAAATATCTATTTTCACGAATGCATTAGCCTCGTTGGTATCAAAACGAACAAAAGTACTTCGGGCTTCGTGGATTCAGAAACAATACAGAAATCACAAAATGAACTCGTTTATTACCACTTCATACACTTCTTTACTCACCCCCTCCAGGGCAGAAATAATGTACAACACTGTTAAAACCTCGCTGAGAAATAAACAACTAAAAAACTAATTTAATTTCATCGTACAGAGCAAATAATATTACCTACACTCAACCCTTCATATATTCAAGGCACTTCTGTAATTAAACAACAAAACCAGAACCACGATCAGGTAAATTTGTCGCGTGAAACATCTGAGTTTATTATTCTTACACAGCGCGAGCACCGTCTGAATAATACCCCTCCAAACGTTCTGCAAATTCAAAAACCAACCTGGACTCTGACCAGTACGAAACTTACTGCAGCTTAGCCCTTGGCCGACCAACCGTTTCCTTTTACGACCCCCCTCCACCCCTGTTCGAAGCTCTCACTCCCAGTCCGGCCACTAAAGCGCCAGTCGCGCTCTGCTCGCGACAGCCCCGCGCCTCGCGGCCGAGAACCTAATGAACGCGGCGGCAGAAAAACGGCCCCCTGTTTTCCCCCCGACCGCCGCTCTGGTCGATTATTAACTTGCAGAGGGCCGTAGCGAAGACCGCCTCGGTGGTGATGTTTCGGTTGGTGGTCTGGCGGGGAGGACACACGCTCCGCGAATTGTGTTTTACGACCCACTCAGACATTGGGTTTGCCAGATTCTGTTGTGTTTGGGAGAGAGGGGGGGTACAAAAAAGGATAGCAGGGCCCTGGAACTCTCCATCAAAACCGGGGACAAAGCCGCATGGTGCTACTATAGGCGGCGCTAGTGTCGCCGGGTGCAAGTGCAGGGTAGGCTCGCCCACTTTCCCACCTACAAATTGGCTAATTTGTAAGAAATACAAAAAGTATCTTCTAAATATGCAATTATTCATAATCTATACTTATAAGAAAGCTCTGAAGAAAGCGCGAACATAGACGTTATATCTTGTAACAGTATGGGCCTGCTTGCGACCCGCGAACTCACGCAGCAGCCACGCACGTTTAAAGTATCGGCAGCAGTTCGTGTTTTAGTTCCTGTAAGAAGGTGATGCAGCAGAGCGCGCCACCGTAATGGTTTCTACTACGTTATATTGGAGTTATAGGGCCCTGAAGGTTTGAAAGATGTGTTGTCATGCTGTTATTGCCATTTGGTTAATAGTATTACGTTGATGGGAACCCGAGATTTTTGGTGAACCAGAGTGTGATGGTGGTTCGAGGTTTTTGTCGTCAGAGACGTCGAGATGTTTAGAGAGCTTCATTCTCAGAATAGTCGATTTCCTGCTTAACTTGTTTATGCGTGCTGCTTGCATTTCGACCGCCTGCCCTCGGCCTTTGCCCACTCCCCGGGTTGTGCCCTTCCACGTTCGGTCGGGTCTTTTGTTGTTAGTGTCTTTGATTTCCACTGCCACCGACGGAGCCACGGCCGATCCAGCGAGCAAACA
Source organism: Gryllus longicercus (assembly GCA_038098605.1). NCBI lineage: Eukaryota > Metazoa > Arthropoda > Insecta > Orthoptera > Gryllidae > Gryllus > Gryllus longicercus. The sequence goes on from JAZDUA010000123.1 coordinate 326,598, forward strand.
AGAAATAATAAATAGGAATTTAATGGTTTAATCGCTTATTTTGTTTATATTACAAGATACGTGCGAGTTTTTGTTTCGCGTTTCAAGAGGTATTACCACTACATTTCATTTAATAAATCGGTACAAAAGTCAGCTCTCACATTTTCGTATTTCTCTCCCGGCACATACGTTGTTTAATCCTGTGGTAGCCGGATCTCATCAGTTTTTAAAATTTTCTTCACCTCCCGTCCGACCCACTCCTTTAAAAAAACCTCGTACGAGGTGATCCTCCATTTCTTAGGTTACTAGGCTACATCACTGAGCTACCAGAAACCAGTGTGTGTGTGTGTGTGTGTGTGTGTGTGTGTGTGTGTGTGTGCATGTGCAACGCAAGTACTATATAGCCAGAAGTAGGTCCACACTGGCAGTCTTGTCTTCGTGCGTGGCGCCATAGATCGAGATAGGTACGCCAAGCAAGTACCATTTCCGGATGCGATCACCTGACGTTCCCAGTTATACTAAATACAAACGTGACATCTCGCCTCAATTGGCACCCTATGGCAGCTGCTCCAAGACCCATATTGTCACGTGTCAGTTGGTTTCTTTTGACTATTATTGCGTGTCAAGGAAACGTGACAGGATTCAGTCGTTAACATCTTCACTAGATAAAAAATGTTCAAAGAAATTAGACCGACAGCTCTGATAAATTGTTTCTGTGGGTTCCACCGATCAACTGCAGGTGAATGGCGAAGTGGTATTTAAAAAGTCTATTATTAAGTGTTCTCTTTCGAACCTCTTCCGTACTCCATAATCCGGATTGCGCGCTATTTTTCACATCCCTTCCATACCACGCACTCATCCTTCAGAACCTTTTTTTAAAATTTATTTCTTCTCGTTCGACCTAAGTTATTTCGAAGAATTTAAGTTTCACATACTGACTCTTAAGGAATTCGGGCATTCGTTGACAAAATTGAGGTTAAATAATCACGTTCATTTAATTCATTATTTCATTAATTCATTATTCTAGATGCTACTGAATTTTAATCTTTATTTCTTTAGGATAAACCATTAGAATTGCCTTGTCGAGCAATAGCAATGGGAACGGGAAAGATTCTACAGAGATACGTGAAGATATTATTAGTTTAGGGAGGTTTACGCATATCTTTGGGAATCTTAGATTTTATTGGACTTGGAATGTTTGCTCTTTGTCCGAGGTGGAATTTCAGAACGGGATGATATGAGCGAAAGGAAGAATAGAAATTATTTGCTAATTTTTTATATGTCATAGCATGATTTGGAGTTCTCTTTGAATTTGATGGTTAGGTATAAACCATAGAGCTTTAATTGAACCTTTAGAACCTGACTGGAGACTCGCTACTTCTATAGCCATTCCTTGTTATCTCTAGTCACCCTTCACACTCCGTGTATGCGAATGCAAGGTCAAGGCTCAAATTGTTTTGTAGCGCCAGACAAAGAAGGATAAAACCGTTAATGCGCGTTACTTTTTCCAAGGCAGTATATTTGCTGAATGTGATATGGTGTAAATGATGTATCATGTTAAACCAAGTAAAATTACACGGTCGTTTGTTTCATAATTTTTCTTCACAGAAAATGGTTTGATAACGGCCGTTCGCTTCCACGCGGTATTGTTTCGATATGGAAACGAGTTCATCAAGATCAAGCGTTTTGTGTGGTCGTTTTGTTTTCTGCACATAATCGAAATGAAAATATTTCCCATGGGCCTCACAAAAAGCGGCGAAGATCAAAAGTTAAACAATGCATCTGTATTATCAAATTAAGTTAGGTTGTTTTAGAGCAGTGTGACACTAGACATCAGGACACATGTTTTATTTCTCACTACATTAATCACTTCACCTTACAATTCAATTAGAACGCTCTCCAAACTACACGAAAGTAACAAACCCTACCCCTTACATAGCAAACAAGAGAAATGTTCCAGATAATGACACCAGGAGCGCTGTAGTCACACTGGTTGAAATCGAAAGCGAAAAAAAAATGAAACATGCGTCATTTTCTGTACAATTACATCGCTTCTGGCCCGTCACATTTCTGTGCCGATGAAGAACGGCGAAAAAATTACCGTGTAAAACGGGCTTTAGAAGCTCCGTGGGTACGAACGAGTGCCGTGACGTCGGCGGCGGCGGCGCCCCGCCCCCTTGCGGCGCGGGCGGGCGATGGATTCGCGGCGCGCGACGGGGGCGGCGACCTGGCGGGGGCGGCCGGCGCGGGCGAGGAGCCAGGCACCGCCGATCGATGTACTGCGGGGCGGCCTACCTCGGGGCTGGCAGGCGCGAGGCGTTCCCGCCACACAATGGGGCGAAACGGCGCCAACGCGCGGAAATAATATGGTCCGATATGTTTATTAAACCTTTAAATTGCCGGTCCGGATGGCCGAGATCGCTAAGGCAGTAGTGCCATAGCGATTTCGGACCGAAAGATCGCGGTTTCGAGTCCCGCCATGAGCATGGTTGTGTCTGTTCGGTCTTTCACCCCCTATCATCACATTTATGTCATATTCACAGTTACCATACCGTTATATACAATAGTGATCGCAAATGACCTACATGTTATTGGAACCATATTAAACAAAAAATGCTTTTAACAAAATGGAAGAACTAAAAAATGTATAACTTGTTATTTGCAACAATTGGCTTGATATTATGTAAATTTTAAAGCTCGTAATAATATTCCCTTCCCACTCCACGTGTATTTTGTCTGTAAGCTATTTTGTTATTTTATCCTCTGATTTTTGTAATGTTACATTTTCGAATTTTTAGTTGCACAAATATTCCCCTAATACTCATACGCCCGCGTGCGTACAATGAAGTCTTAATAAGAATATTTATCATATGAAAGAACTTTTTAGGGTAGTTTTGTTAAAATAAACGTTTCCAAACTCTCTTCACGAGCTGCAAATGACAAAACAAAATTATAGCAACAGATATAGTTAATCGTTCGATCTCCAAGAATGTTCATGATCTCCCCAGCATTCTACACAGATTGGGGGACCATGTATGCATTTTCTTCTCTGCATGCCTTGCTATCCACACAATGGCACTATGCGGCCGTGGAGATGGCTAGACAGCGATCGAAACACGTATAGTTAATCGTTCGATCTCCAAGAATGTTCATGATCTCCCCAGCATTCTACACAGATTGGGGGACCATGTATGCATTTTCTTCTCTGCATGCCTTGCTATTCACACAATGGCACTATGCGGCCGTGGAGATGGCTAGCCACCGATCGAATCGCGTAGAGTTAATCGTTCGATCTTCAAGAATGTTCATGATCTCCCCAGCATTCTACACAGATTGGGGGAACGTGCATTTTCTTCTTTGTTTTTATCTCTGTTGCTATGCGCACCGTGGCACTATGCGGCCGTGGAGATGGCTACCAGCGATTGAAACGCATATAGTTAATCGTTCGATCTCCAAGAATGTTCATGATCTCCTTAGCATTTTACACAGATTGGGGGACCATGTATGCATTTTCTTCTCTGCATGCCATGCTATCCACACAATGGCACTATGCAGACATGGAGATGGCTAGCCACCGATCGAAACACGTATAGTTAATCGTTCGATCTCCAAGAATGTTCATGATCTCCTTAGCATTTTACACCGATTGGGGGACCATGTATGCATTTTCTTCTCTGCATGCCATGCTATCCACACAATGGCACTATGCGGCCGTGGAGATGGCTAGCCACCGATCGAAACGCGTATAGTTAATCGTTCAATCTCCAAGAATGTTCATGATCTCCTTAGCATTTTACACCGATTGGGGGACCATGTATGCATTTTCTTCTCTGCACTCCTTGCTTTGCGCACCGTGGCACTGTGCGGCCGTGGAGGTTGCCAGCGATCGAAACGAATGACCCGCCGCGGCTGCGGGCTGGCCTCTCGCGCCCCGCGTTCGCAAGCCCCACGCGCGGCGGTGAAGCACGGAGGACTTTTCGGCTCTTCCTCAAGAGTGATGGGCGGGCAAACATCAATCAATATTGAAGTCCATCACATTACGTATTTATGAAGCCATCGCCCTTTGACAAACGCAATGGACTGCGCGGTCGTTTACCCAACACACAAGAATTTCCGAATGCTGCTTGGCTACGCTTGGGAACGCTGCAACCCATGCATAAGAGAGTGACGGGATATGGGGTTTGGTTGTACAAAACGTTCTCCTTCAATTCCACGGTATACTCTAGAAGATACAAAACGTCCAATATAGCATGGTCGGTATATGAGCAGTAATGACTTGAAATTTTTCGAACATCGCGAGATGGGCTACGTAAAAGAGAAAGATTCAATTAATTATCTGGTTGCGAGTAGGAAACTTAATCACTCTTTTATGAACCGCGCTTTCAATTCGTCTGATTCCTTTGCGGCAAGTCGCAAAGCAATTTGCACATGGCTGTGCTTCGTAACGAAACCCAAACACTTCTCTATCTTGCCTTTTAATTTTCCCTACGTCACAAAAAAGGCAAAAATTCGTTTCGCTGTATTCATAACGCCTTCTCCTCAAATTTCTGTAAGGTATCTTGCATCATTACGCTTTCATTCTGGAGGTACGTATTATTATCTCTGGAATTTTCACGTGTTCCGAAACAAGAAATGGTCTTTGTAATAAATGGCACACACTGCTTCACGTTTTCTCCTCTTACTCGGCTACAGAAACACCAAAATAATCCACCAGTGGGCAAAGAGCATGCAATAAGGGTGCGTTCTGAAAAGTTGAAATTCTGTTTTTCGCAATCCACAGCCAGATGAAAAGAAATGTCAAAGGTCTACGAACTGAAAGCAATTTCTGAAGCACCACACCAGTACAGAACCCGTACTTTGCAAATCTGATAGACTCCAACCACTGGAGGTTTACCAACCTGCTTTTGCCTACATTTTTATCAAAGACTCGATAAAAGCAGTCGCTGCAATGGGCCACCTTTGCTGAGTTGAAACAATTGGGTGCAATCTCTCCATTTAAAGTTCACATTATTTTGCGATACCCCTGGGAAATAAAGACAGTGTTCGCTTTACACAGACGTCTTGCGCCTCTAGAAACAACACTTTACAAAAAATATTGTTTATCCGTGATTTTTAAATATTAATAAAAATTAAAATAAACATGCAAAAATAACGAAATAAAACTTGAATAAAACTGTCCTTAATAAAGAAATATATTTTTTCATAAATATGCTAACAGTGTGCAAAATAATGTGACTTATAATCAAAGTGCTTTCACAAACAGATGATCAGGAAATACTGATATTGCAATATTATTTATGAAAATTAAATAGGAAATCATGTTTAAGATTAATGATTTGAAATGAACAATTTAAGACAACAATTCCTTCACAAATATTATTCCTCCAACAATTCCTTCACCAATACGTATTCTTCTGACAATCTACAACAGTTTTAAAACTTCATCTTTTCAGATTTAAAACTACATTTAACTAAGACATGTAAATGCAAAGAGAAAATGATAATACTTTTAATAATGACTGACAATAATAATAATAATAATAATAATAATAATAATAATAATAATAATAATAATAAGAAGAAGAAGAAGAAGAAGAAGAAATTATCACCTTCAGAAAGATAAAAGAAGTCTCTTGGAAACTCCTGGTTTACGAGATGATCAACAGAACAAAACAGAATGAGCGAACCGTAGAGAGCAAGCTAGAAACGAATGGATTAACAGAAAATAAAGGACTAAAATAAAGGTGAATGACTGTACGAGAAAAGAAAGGGCGCACTTTTAAACAAATGAGTGTATACGTGGAGCGAAGAGGGACGCGAGACCCGCAAAGTACGACGCGCCTGTAGGCCCAACGTAATTCACGCGAGGCGAGTGGGAGAGCTGCAAGCAGTTGAAACGGTACGGGTAGAGAAATAAAATTTGGGCAGAGTGGGTAGCGGAGGAACAAAGCAGGCGGAGTCTGACTCAAAATAAAACTTGAACGTACGCTCAAAAGCTTCGTGTCACGTTATTCAATAGAACCATCCATGTCGGTGAACGTAAACGTGAGCATAAACAAAAGACGTAAGCGTGAAAGTCTGCAATCTTCAAGATTCATTGTTCGCATTAACGATTTCTGAGAGCAACACACTATCGTGTATTACCGCAGTACGAGCAAAGAACTTTCAGTGTTGTCGTTAGAAACTAATATACTTTGTAAGAGCTGTTTCTAATGTCTCTAATGTTAATAAGCTGTTGCACATCATCACAGCTCTTGAAATATACTGTAGAATCTTTCGTGGTGCTCATGGTAGATGAATTAATGATCATCCAATCATGGTTGCGTCCATTTTACTTTATGTCGTTCGTTCGATTGTACCTAGAATTTCTGGGCTGAGTATTTATTGATCGATCCATGAGAGACTGCATTTACATTCATATTCACAGTTATGGTGATTGGTACGTCCATGTTTACATTAAAGGTATATGTTCATGTCCACACATCTCCGTTATTTCCATTGTGAGTGGCTCTTTAAAGGGAAGCCAGGTGAAGGCCGGAAGTGGTGTTGGGGCTCAGCGGCTCAGGGCTTCCTGCAGCACCGCAACGCGCACGCTACTCGGCGCTGGTGTCGCTCCTTAAATTCCTCATTACCTCGCCTGTTTGAATCACCTATACTCGTAAGAACAGTGCGCTTGTAATTTATTCGAAAGAAAAATGGCAAGTTTAAAATGACACATTCCTGTCTAACTTTCATTTTTCTTACACATAAGGCATCTCTAACTGATTTCAAGGAAGAAATAATTATTACTGTTTTTCACAGACGTTGAAAATACATAGTGTTTAAAAAGTTATTACACGCGAAATTCATGTCACTTTTCTTTTACAAAGAAATAACTGACTCCATTTGTTCACCACACTTTAGACATTTAATCAAAATTATAGTTCTTTCAACATTATTTGGATTTTCTGATTAATAATGCGTTTTTATACCTGAAATTTAAAACTAAGGAACTGCCAAGAATGCTTTTCTACAACCCAAAAAATATAAAATGTATAAATATGTAAAGATTGAAAGAAAAAAATTATTTTATCTTTTACTGATATGTTACGAAAGCTAGTTGTGGGAGATGTGAACTGTCGAGTTAAAATGTGGAAATCGAACAATAAAGAAAATGTCCAAGTCTTGGGGACATGGAACCCGCTTACGAGGCAAGACACGATGAGAGCTTCCATCGCAGTTGCTGTAAATACATCATTCCCAGGGGGATCTCAAAGAGCCTTATCAGGTGGACGGAGGGTCCGCTCTCCAGCGACGTTCCTCGAGCCCCGCCCCTCGCGTCGCTCAAATCTCCAGCCCCCCCCCCCCCCCGCCCCCGCCCCGTTCGACCTGCGGATCCCGTCAGTGATACCACCCCGTCCCCGCGCTCCTCGCCTTCCTTCCTTCGACTATCCTCGTCTCGCCTCTCCGCCCCAACCCCTCAATGAGCTTCTTCGAATCCATTTGATTCTCTCCTCTCCTCCTAACAACCCTTCTCCATATTCCACGCAACCCCGCCCCACCCTACCCCCCCCACCCCCCCCGTCCCGCGCCACCACGCCCCCCCCCCCGCCTCGCCGTCTCTCGCCCTCCGGACGGTTGCTTCCTCCGCCCCCACCCCTCAATGAGCTGCTTCGAATCCATTTGATTCTCTCCACTTCTCCCAACAACCCCTTCTCCATATTCCACAGCACCCCGCCCCGCCCTCTCCCGCCTTCCGGACGGTTGCTTCCTCCGTTCCCCCACCCCTCAAGGAGCTTCTTCGAATCCATTTGATTCTCTGCACTCCTCCCAACGACCCCTTCTCCATATTCCACCCTACCCCACCCTGTCCTTTACCGTCTTCCGGATGGGACGCTTCTTCGCCCCCACCCCTCAATGGCCTTCGAATCCATTTGATTTTCTCCACTCCTCCCAACAACCCTTCCTCCATATTCCAACCCCACCCCCACCTCGCCCTCGCCCACCTCCCGAACGGTTGCTTCGTCCGATCGCTCTGCGACGCTGTTGCCTGCCTCCACGCTCCATACCCCGCCGCCCCCGCCTCCGCCTCCGCCTCCGGCTCCGCCGCCACCGCCTCCGTTGGCAGCGACCGTCCTCAGAAGCCTCTCTCTCCCTCTCGGATTTTCCGCCAATATCGGAGAGCCTAATTGATTCTCCGCGCCCGGTGTTCCGCGAATTCGGAGCCACGTGGCGTCCCCTGCGCCGCGGAAAAAGAGGCGCTTCCGTTCGCGCAGGAGGCCGGGCGCGGGGGGGCGAGCTCTGCTGGAAGGCGACGCGACGTCTCTCCCTCCCCCGGGCAGCTGTCCGCCGGGCAGATCACGGCGGCCGATCCCGTAAGCCGCTTGGAGTCCGCGACGCTTGCCATGCGAGTGACGTGTGCGCGTGGGCGGCTTGAAGCGACGCAATGAATATTCATGCTCGCCATTCGTTGGCTGACCTTCGCGGGTCCTTGTTCTCTGGCGTGTCAACAACAAGAATCTGGCGCCGACGGAGTTCATGTTGTTTTCCTATTGATTTACTAGATGAAAATGATAGAACATTGTTCAACACTAAAAATGTGGGTTGGTACAATACATATGAGATCCAGTTTTACAATCAAGATGCTGTACACTCATAGAAAGCCGGTCCGGATGGCTGAGATCGCTAAGGCATTAGTGCCGTAGGGCTCTCGGACCGAAGGATCGCGGCTTCGAATCCCGCCTCGGGCATGGTTGTATTTGCGTTCGTCCTTTCACACCCTATCATCGTCATATTGTGTCATCCTCACAGATTCCATACCGTTACAAGCAATAGTGGTCGCTAATGACCTAGAAGTTGATGCGACATTAAATAACAAAAAAAACTTATACAAAAAAATTGGCTCAAAATTGAAATGACCCAGTGCTCTATCGCATTTATGGCATGTCGCTTTTGGGAATTCGTCATTTCTATCTCGAACTACTGAGCTATTTTCAAAACGAGATGTAGAACCAGTTTCGTATTTGTTTTCTTGTAAAGTACAACTTAGCAAGTATTGAAATGCGATCTGTGATATTCTGAGAGTTGAAAACTGATTTCTGGATGAGTGCCACTGTGTCGGAGATTCCGGTCACTCGAAAATCTGAACGCGAGCGGAGGATTCCGACTGCTCTCGTTCCAATCGCCAGACTCACATATTCCTGGCATTCGTTTTTTAGAATCGAGCTGGAGTGTTTGTTCGCCCTGTCAGATTCTTAGTGGGTTCAATGTCTCAAAATCTACGTCTAAGATGTAAACAAAATTACTGAAACTTTCCGTTGGACCTGCTGCCAGTTACCATTATTCTAGTCGTACGTGTACAGTAGTTTTATTAGTCTATCGAAATTTCTCATAATGTATGTAACAATTTTATTATGCGGGTTAAATTGTTCGCGATTGCAAAGCCACATTTTTATAATAACGAGTTATTGAACGCATGAATTAGCTAACGACTAATTACCGAATGTAATTGCACAATAATTAATTTACTAATAATTGCAGTAAATTGACTGAATAGAATATTAATTTTCGTAGCATCGTAGTTACCTAACCAGAAAATTGAAAAAAAAATCAGTTCATTACAAACATTGGATGGACGCCTCGTTTCACAAAACGTATGAAAACAACTTATAGCCAAGTGCGAAGTCTTACACACAAAAAATGACTTCATAAATGAGATGCCGGTTTTCAACAAGTCGTTAATGGTAGATATTAAGATAATTTCCTCAGAGATTACATCATATATTCACCATGGCCCGAGACCTGTACTCTGCCTGATATTTCATAAATTTTAATCATCGGCGAGATGAGGCAGAAGAGTGATATTGTTTACATCGTCTCGAGACACTTGATCTCCAAAACCCAATAAAATCCTACAAAATACCCTACAAACTCCGCGGGAGAGGGAATCACATATTAATGTCCACCTCATTATAAAAAGCGTCATTTACTTTCCGCTTCATGTCTACATCCCACTTAGTCTGCATTTCACCCACGCTTTTCACATCCGTTCGCACGATTCCCCAAATACCGCGCCGCGCCGGGCGGGAGGGCGGGGAGCGGAGGGCTGGGGGAGGGCGGGGGGAGGTCCGGGAGTGGAGGACGCGGAGCGGAGAGCGGGAGCGGGGAGCGGAGAACGGGGAGCGAGGTCGGGGAGCGGGGGGTGGGTAGCGGGGTCGGGGAGCGGGAGGCGGGGAGCGGAGAACGGGGAGCGTGGTGCGGGGTCGGGGAGCGGGAGGCGGGGAGCGGGAGGCGGGGAGCGGGAGGCGGGGTCGGGGAACGGGATCGGGGAGCGGAGGGCGGGGAGCGGATGGCGGGGAGCGGATGGCGGGGAGCGGGGGGCGGGGAGCGGAGGGCGCGGAGCGGGGCACGCAGAAGCTGCGCGTAATTCCTGCCGCGCGCACGCGCCGCCCACGCCGCCGGGCAGGAACCTGCTGCGCGCAGGCGGCGACTGGAAATAACGCTCCTGGGCGGGCGTCGACAGGCCACGCGGAAAGACGCGGCGAACGGGCGGGCGCCGCCGCCGCCGCCGCCGCCGCCTGCCCCGTTGACGTCACCGGAGCCCGCCGGAGCTGGCACGGGCGGCGACGCGCCACGGCAGGTGGAGTCCACGGATTTGGCGGGGGAGGGGGAGCCTTGAGGAATTGAGTAGCAGCAGCCACCATGCAGCTGATGCACGCCGTGTCATTTTTTTATCCCATGGCGCAGTTGCTTAGATTGTTAAAACATGCCAGCAACGGTTTTCCTCCTTAAAATCCAAAGTCTTATTTTAATAACAAAGGAATCCAATTTGTATTGGATGTCCCCTGTCTGGGGAGAATTCCAGCGGCCGGCTGCTGTTCGGTATTTTTCTCGGTTCGGTGTGGTTTCTCCGATCAACACCACACAAAACCCCAGGGCAGTACCTTAATAAACGAGCCACGGCATGACTATTTTTTTTTAAAGAAATGATGCCTAAAAATGAGTCGCTTAGATAGTTTGTGGTTCACTTTACAAGGTAAATGTTTTTTAGTATTTTTATTGCTCATATAGCTTGGATGGCGGCAGAATTATCTGTAATGACGTGCAGTAATATACTGGGTCTCTCTTTGAAGCTGTTAAATGAGCAGTAAGATGTGATGATGAAGACGATGATGATAATTAGTGGTGTGAGTAACGAGAATGAAGATAAGATTAGGAGGTAGCATTTGAATAATTGAAAACACGATAAGCCTGATAAACCCGCTTCAAATCCCCTTTGCCAACCATAAACACTCTCTACACTGGGTGAATAAAATATTATCCCCAACACCTAGATATGAATTAATAGCACGTTGGTCACTACGGTACAAGTTTATTGAAAAGTAATAATTATGACAGGCTTAAATAGCAGTTAGTGTGGAATAATATTAGCGTTCCCCAAAGTGTTGCAAGCTTATGTATGTATTCTCTTCCTACACAAATTTTCTGGACAATTAAGTTTCTGGGAAGCTGATTTATTTCTGTGTGCATATTATGGGAAATAATTCGAAATATATTAGCGCCACACTGTCACACGTTGTCTCACTTCCATTAGAGCCCCACCTGCATGCGCCCTCCTTTTTATGATCGCCATGTTCTGGGCGGGAGCACGAACGCCGTCTCATGACGTCACCGAAGGCCGCCTACCCGGCGGGAGAACGGGCGGCGCCGCGGCGCGGCAAATGGAGAAGGCACGCAGACCACTTCAAGGGATTCGTTTAAGAGGTTCGAGGAAACTGCTTTATTCAGTTGTCTCCACACTGCGGTACACAGCGTCTAGCGTCTTGCCTCTTGCCTAGTCATGCCTAATTGACGTGTGTAGTCATACCTAATTGACGTGTCTAGTCATGCCTAATTCCCAGTTCTAGTCATGCCTAATTGACGTACAGTGGTATCCTGGAGTACTGAGGAAAAAATCCATGATGTCAAAATATAAAAGGACGAATAAATAAAGTGTCACATTTCCAGAAGAATATAATACGTACAGATGATACATAATTATTTATACGTATCGAATATAAAGGGTAAAATCTTAGAGTAATCAAATATTCCAACATATTGAAGTTGGAGATCAGAGAAAAATAAAGTAGGCTTTTTGAGATTTAGAGTGCTTACTGTTTTGATTGACAGCATTCTGTCCTGAAAGTACTTATATGCAAATCAACTTGCGATTTACATGCTAACATGTACCAAATAACAAGCATTTTATACATTTTCGCGAACATCCAGCAAACGAACATCCAACAACGAACAACAACCAAAGGCTTAAAGTGTTGAACATAGCGTGCCTATACAAACTTTTTTTTTTTTTTTGCACAGTGTCACGGCGCTCTCACATAAAAAAAACAAAAGTTCTCAAAGGTATCACGAGATGTGAAGAACTAGGTCAAGGTCACAAAAATTACTTAAAACAGGGAATTTCCACATTGGGGATTGCATTTAACAAAATATTTTTAAAATACACATTTTTGTGTAACATTTAAATCGCAAATTCACTACTTTCTTATTCCTCGCTTCTCAAATGTATCAAATGCCAAAGAGAGCAATCAATCCAGTGGTTTTAAAAGTTTGTGGTACATACAAACCACATACTCTCAATTGTATATAATAGAAAATCATGCAAAAAGAAATATATTTTTTTGTAATAAGTGTATTAATACCCCAGCTTTAGTTAGACTTCTATATAGAGATCAATTTTAATTACGCTACGTAATGTGAATAACAGGGGCATGTCCCAATACACTTGCAAATATATATTCCATTAAGATATTTTAAAAAGTTTATTAAAAAATTTTAAAAGTAACCTTTAATAAATCTTCATTTATAATTCCATTTCAGATAACAAGCAGAGAGAAAATTTAAAATTTGACAGCGTTAAATTGCAAAATATATGAGTGTTTTCATTACAGGCTTTTAAAAAAATATTTTTATGAATTTTTTGCACGACGTACGAAAATATAATCAATATAATCTCTGTCAAATGTGCTTTAAGAGAAGATAGTATCCCCCATTGTTCGTAAAGTACAAAAGGCAGATAAATGCGGTATGAAAACTGTAACTTTACCGTACCTGATAAAAATTTCAAAGGCTTATTGTGCACCTGCCACTTAAATTTCCATAAAATTTTCATCTCACCACCCATTTTTTTTTCTCGAGGACCCTCCCGTCCATAAATCAAAATTCTCTTGCGCGAGCGTCTTTAATAAAAACCGACGAGCATAGGGAACCTGTACGCGACCGCGTTGGCATCTTTCTGACGGGTGCGCGCCGCGTTGTGTAACTCCTACACAGGGGTCACGGGCCATTTCGAGCACACGCCGCAAGGGACAACGGAGGGCAGCGGTGGCGGCGGCCGCGCTCGCGGCGGCCAAGCGCCGGCCAGTGGTTCAGGGGCTAATGTCCATTATCCTCCGCTAAATGGACTCGCATAATATCGCGGCCAATTTGCATGAGGAAGAGCGAGCTGCGGGAGGGGCTGGGTCGGACGATTGCGGTGGCGGCAGTGATGGCAGCGGCGGCGGGGGCGGTGGCGGCGGTGGTGGCGGTGGCGGTGGTGGCGGTGGTGGCGGTGGTGGCGGGGGTGGCGGTGGCGGTGGTTGGGACTGTGGTGGCGGTGGTGGTGGTAGTGGTGGCGGCGACAGTGGCGGCGATGGCGGCGGTGCTGGTGGCAGTCCTGGTGACGGTGACGGTGGTGGCGGCTGCGGGGGCGTTGGAGGCAACGGTTGCGGTGGCGGCGGCGGTGGCGGTGGCAGTGGAGGCAGTGGCGGTGGCGATGGCGTTCGCGGCGGCGGCGTCAGCGGTGGCGGCGGCGGCGGCGGCGGCGACGGCAGTGGCGGTGGCGGCGGCGTTGGCGGTGGCGGCAGTGTGGCGGTGGAAGTGGAACTAACGGGTGGAAACGACGGTCTTTGGGGCGGCTAGAGCTGCACGTGACGGAAGGAAAGAAAGGATGGTGCGATGTCAGAATTGGAGGGACTCTGCGGAGGAATCGGTGAGAGAATGGAGAGGGGAGTGCTCCCAACATCCAGCAATGAATCCGAACACTGGGAGGTGAAGTTGGGCGACGCGGGTGGTAATGGTGACGCGGCGACTGAGCAGCTACTTTCAAGACACGTACAAGTCGACGGGCGGCTAGTGTCGGGCAGTCGGGGAAGGGGCAGCTACAGTACGGAGGTCTGACGGTGGCTGCCAGAAGGGTGACGAGAGGGGTGCACGCGGCGTAGAGCTCCACGCCGCCCCGTCGGGGTTGCTTCACCCTTGGAGTTATTTGCTAATGCAATGACCGGCGGCTTTAACATTAGGACCTCCCTTCAGCAGCATCTCAAGAGGTGGATAAAAGGGGTATTTCGTGACGGTTAGAGAGAAGCAGCAAGAGGTAAATATGTTTTATTATAATTATAAACAGAGAGATACAGATCCGATGGATGCTTGCAAAACGCATATTCCTTACATTCGGTCAGAAATTTGATAAAGAAAATTTTATGAAATTTCGATGAAGACTGTTTTCTTTCAATTCTACTGGTTAGCGCAATTTCCGGCAATTAATAGTTTGCTTATTCTCTAAAGTGAGTCTACGCTTAATACAGAGTTTTGGTGCCACGCGCAAGTTAGAGACGCTATGCACTAACAGCCACGACATTACCTTGAAGCGATGTCTTCTGTTAGGTCAAAGGCACGGCACTATACATTCATAAATTGTACACGCCTGTTGGTGACTTTACAAACGGAAAAATGGCCGCCCATAAACAGGAAACTAATTTTTTATCTCTGGTAAACTCTTATTCTCGTATGTGACGCAGTTACAATTAATCCTTACCAACGTACACAACTCTAGCAGCAAAGTGTTGGAAAATGACAAGTAATAAATTCGCAATAAAGAAGTTTAAATCACATCGTGTTAGATTACGTGTTATGCTAGTCACGAATGCTGTTATTAGATCGTCCCAACATGAACAAAAACAGAATCAAAATCCCAGGCTGCATACTCAATGCGAAGGTCCAGTAAACCTAAGACTTCTTGCATAATGGAGAAGTCTTTACCCTTAACTCGAACCGTCGTTCAAATGTCTCACCGATTTCCTACGCTCTTTGATAAATTACGCAACTTCATTGTTCAATGCTTGACATGCTTTTTTTTTGTTTAATGCATGACGTCACGTCGCTAATTGCCCAACGGAACGTTGTTCCATACGTCCGTATAATGTCTTTAGTCATGTGAACAACAGTGTTTGAGAATGGCTCTTCACGCATAGCGCTAAAACTCCCTAAAGTAATAATTATAAGTAATATTAGTGGTACAAAGACACTTGTTAATTGTTTTATAATAAGTTAATTACACAAAGGAAAATTTGAATGGATACATTCAAGTAAAACAATTTTTGGCGAAAGAAGGTCGTAAATTAGCATAATAACACTCCTCACATTTGACATACATTTTAGAGAAGTATTTTTGCCTTACGATGTATCATAGTAACCCTACACTGCATATGCAAAACGCCAGAATCTCTATCCATTCTTCTGAAAGCACAGTTACGCGAACATGAATTTAAACATTTTGTGTCCTGGCAGTATTAGAGTAGAATAATCTGAATACGATATACGAAGTCCATAGGTCTCCCCTCGAGGAAAACATCATGAAAAATAATGACGAGGTATTTATAGGGTACATCTGATATAACTCTCTAAAATGAGTTGGGTGGACCAAGTCATCACGCAGGTCATTAGTGTTCTCAGATACATAATGAGGGGTTCTGACACCATCAGGGGAAAATATGAACGAATGATATTTTACGTTTGAGGCTGTCAAAATATGGTCGCATTAGTACGGAAATCCTCTGCCCCACATCAATGACTATCTGCATTTCATTTTTCAACTTAATATAATTTCTTTCAATTACGAACGCTGTAGCGGAGTTGCTTTACTAAATTTATCAGAGTCATTAAGTGTGTCCACAATTTCCGATTTCTATCCCAAATTTCTTAAAAACAGAATAAAGAGAAAGAGATTTTTTTCTAATTCGGAAAAACCTCTCCACTTAAACATTAAATGTGGTCATGTGCGTGCAATCAAACTCAACGACAATGAAGCTAAACATGGTAGGGTGAAAAGCGATTAAATAAGGAATTTTTAATGCAAACATTTTATCATTCAGTATTCTGAACACGGAATCATGAATTTTATTCCGCATTTTTGTATTTATATTATATATTATAAGAGTTTTGTATTTATATTGTATATTATAAGACTAAACGGCAACGGAAATTACAACTAAATATTTCTTCTGCATTACATACTGTGGATAACTTTAACGATGTTAGTGAAATCTTACCAGAATATATAAGGTATTAATACGGAATTACAATTCCAAGAACTCGTTCAATGATACGGAAATGCATGTTCGTGTTATGATCATGGTTCAATCTCGATTCCCCTCAGAATTTTTCAGTGGACTCGATAGTCCTATAACACAAGTGTTTAAACGAATTTTAATAGTAATAAGAGAGTTATGAAAAACCAACACAAAACAACTTTGAACAATATGCAATTGTCACTGGCAATGTAATTTTCTAATGTTCACTTACTAATGTACTCCATCCTCTTCCGACTAAAATATCCCCACCCAAAATATTTTTCCATGAGTAAATAAGACTAATTGCTCGGCTCAGGTACTGAATGTGGTCAAATCAAAGGTCATAAGTTACCACAGAGTTCGGAGGAAATCAAAGGGAGGCGGCGACGCTTATGTAACCAGGTCACAGATCAAACCAGAATGGATGATTGAATGCGTCCTGCTCATGACGAAATGACTCACAAGACAGATCCCATCCGTCCTTCTATGAGAACGACAAAACACGGATCTGTAAATGAACGAATTTAAGTATTCTTAATAATATCCATCATATTTCTTCTCAATAAATGTTTTAATTAAATGCACTGTTGTTAAATCATACGACACTTTGATTTTAGAAACATATTATTTGCTACGCATTTCAAAACCATACTATTCCAAAAGCAAGTACTTTTAAAGAAAACTACTACATAAATCTTACATAATATATGATGTACATATGAGGAATAATCATGAAAAATGGACTAATTTAAAACGGGTTTCAAATAACTTTTTTCAATTTCAAAACAATGAAAAGCAATTAATAACGTGGCGTTGTGTGCCAAAATATAAAACTTTTATATAACAACGCATGCATCATTGGCTAATTTTCTGGGGAGAGAGGATAACCTATGATTGACAGCATGGATGCTGCGAGACCAAAACTTATTACCTTTCATAGCATACATATTGTGCAGCAGCAAAGCAGATCTGATGTTTAAAAATTAAAGGAAAAACAAATTTAAAAACTAACCTCCGCTATTTAGTGTTATAGGGCACAATAATACTAAAAGTATAGTTTATATTTAATTAAAATAGATTCGTAACAAGTTTTTATTAACATTCTTTTTACACTGTGAAACGAATAACGTACAAACATGAAGGGTTTTCCTGAATTTCTTTTCTGAAACGACACAGACTCCTATTACATAGTTAAAATTAATTATTGTTTCTGTTATTTAAATTTAGATACCATATTATCATTATATTATTTATTATAAAAGAGTTTCTCTTGATGAATAAAAATAAGATAATGTGGAGAATGATGATAATGTATGACACGTGATGATATAAGCCCGAAACCTATTTAGCCTTACATTATAAATATAATAAGAATAATTATCCTAGAAAACAGTATAAGAATTTATACTAGTGGTGCTACGACAGCACATGCTTTCTCACATTATTTCTAAGTGTTCCGCAACATTATACCACTATATAAACAACGAAGTGTTTTCAACCAGCAAAAATTATTGCCCGCACTGATGTTCAAACTTAGGTCCTCTGAGTTAATGCACCATCAGCCACTACACTACGCTACAGAAGTGCAAAACTTGGGTGACGCTCAAAAAATGTATTCATTATTTTTCCAACACAAAATTTTGCTTTTACAATCCGTTGTTTCTTACGAGAAGAAAATGTATTGAAAAAACGTTTGAGAACATTTTTTTAGAAATTGCAGAAATTTCAGACACAAATTACACGAAATCTACTCTTTTTTTTTCAAAAAATGTACACGACCTTTTATAAAGAGCTGATTTTTTGCAGATGATAGAGAAAAGTGTATTTTCAATTTTGTAGTTTTGAAATGTTAACTTTTTGCAATTTTCGAAAATATGGAGAGATTGCGGAAAATGAGACAAGCACCTTTTTTTACCGTCTATCGGTACATGAGAGGAGAAAATTACAAGAAACAATTTGGAGCGGTTTTGAGAATAAATAATTTTTAAAATACTAAAAATGTATTCTATGTTGCGCAAAATTACATAAAATTACTCACATTTTGAAAAATATGAACATTTCAAGACCAGTATATAAAGAAAAGATTTCACTAACAAAAAATATTGTAGTTGTAGGAACACGCCCCAAAAAATTGCATTTTTGTAATTATTTAGAATATTTTCTTTACAAATAAGGGATATCTAGGAACGTGTAACCCATCCGTCGTAACCTAAGACTTCACGTAAAATAGGCTCAAAAATAAAAATAAAAAAACGCTTGAAACTTCCAAATCGTGAGTTCGTTTAGGTCGATCGCGGAACAACAATTTTGAAGAAAATCGGCTGAACAGTTTAGACGCTAGCGTTGATAATAGATGGAAGGACTGATAGACAGGCGTACAGATAGTCAGACCGACAGACGTTTTACTGTCAATCGATTTTACGGTATCAAGGACCCACAAAACATGGATTCAAATAAGGCTCTCTTCTTACGAAGTAAGTACGAGAAAGTATAAATAGTTTGTGTGAAAAATGTCTCCCGGGCATTTGAACAAAACCTAAATGTTACAGTGAAGTTCAAGACGTGAAAGTTTGAGAACATCATTGGTTTATTCATTGGAAAATATTTCCGACTTGGATACATGAAACATATAACTATGCATTTCAATGAAAGAAGAATGATCAATCAACAAAGACATATGAAAAGGTAGGACATGGAAGAAAATATATTCCGATGTTGCACAACACGTCCATTATGGAGAGAAGATACGTTTTGCCTCTGGCACAAAATGGTTCCCACCGGGAAAGTGGAGTGTGCCTTCCAATCGATAAAGAAGCGATCAATGAACAAAGAAACGCGACAGCCCAGCTCCAAGAGGAGCAACGCAAGGAGAAAAGAGGAGGTCACAAGCAGGACGAAGAGGCATCAGAGGTGCGAGGCCGGTTCGCGCATGCGCAGTGGCCCGCAGCACCGACCCTGCTGACACACATTTCCTGCCTGCCCCGCAGCGGCGGGTGGGTGGGGAGGGAGGAGGGGAGGGGAGGGGAGGGGAGGGCAGGGGACGACCGGAGGTCGAGGCGTGATGCGTCCCTGGGGGCAAGGGGACGTCGCGGCGCGGTCGTTCCCCGCCCCTCCCCTCCCCTCCCCGCTCCATCCCGCCCCCGCAGCGCACCTACCTTCGCCCAGGCTCCAACGAACACCTGCTGGGACCTCGTGAGTTCTTCCAGTAAACTTCCGATAACGTACGGGAGCACTCTTGGTCTATCCGGCCTAATACATGCTACATTCAATAAGGAGGTATCACGTTTCAAGGAGAACATTCACCTCCATTCAAGGAGAACTTTTATTTCGAGAATTTGTCCCTTCATTCCGCTTTTATCACAAACGTCCCATTTTCCAACATTCATCATTTGATGCACCACTGTTGGCTTTCTCACTTCTTCCGCTGTTTTGGAAAGTCGTAATTATAATTAATCTCATTAATCTGGTTAAATTCTGCTTTCAAAAATGAAATTTTTCAAAAACGTTTGAGGCTTATCTCTTGTTCGTGATCATTGTTTTTCTGTACTTTTTATATCAATATTTTTACGGGGGTGATTAATCATGCCACAAAGTTTGAACCGAGGAACTTTTTTTAACATTCGAGGGTTAGAAATAATGATAAGAACATCGCGATATTACAGCACCATATATACTGTGGAGGTCTGAGGATATCATTTGGAAATGTGTTGTAGTATAGTTGAAGCGTAAAAGTGTTCTTTTCTCCCCTAAAACATGTTCCTGAAGGTCGAACGATTGTCTCTCAAATTATAGGTAACCTGTGATACAAATGCAATTAATATCGTCACATTCTATGTGATGAGCATTTGGCAGAGATGCATTACGACCAGAACCTCAGAATAATGGGTACGTGCGTTCCATGAGGGTCTGAATACGACAGTGAGTTTATCCAGAAGAGGTCCGCTAACCATTTCTAATGGACAGGTAGAGTAATTGGGATGTTTCCTTTCCACAGTCCCTAAATGTCCTCAGATTGAGGTCCTCCGTATTACTCATAACACTAGTAATTTTATTTGAACCCATAAACAGCCTCTCAGGAGCAGAAGATTTTATATTCCATCGGCTCACCAAATATCAAAGTGCACCACTAGAATCAATAGAGGCAATCTCGCTACACATTGGGGTTGCCACACATTTTGCAGATGGTCCAGAACATTGCTTGTCATTGTGTTGACGGAATGTAATAGAATGATGCAAGTCGACAAAATGAAATCCTTGAGGCAACATTGTTCATCCACTTACTTAAACAATCCATATTATGAAGATTTTTAAAACGTTCTTTGGAGTTTGAAATTTTAGATAAAAGGATAGTCTGGTACAAACTTTATAAAGGAATTTTAAGAAGGTGCCACGATATCTATTATTCTTCTTAAGCCTTTCATTTTTCTCTTTACGACTCCAACTCATTTATGGTGTTATCTCCGAAATTCTAATTTTTTTGATAGCTACACTGAACCGCTGACTTCCTTAAAATCTTCGTGAGTGTTTCCATTTTACGACTGCCTTTTATTTCAGTATATTTTCCCCACGAAAGTATGCAAATGACTGCTGCGTGTAAATTCTATTCCCCGAGTATGTTAATTTACTGAAGGAAAAACAAACAAGTAAAATGAGATTTATTCGAGATACGCCACTATATGTTCACTCTGTTCCCGACGAATATACGAAGATAATTGCACGTGATGTAAAGGTTAAACATGTAAAAATTGCTTAACTAGTACTGCTACAGAATGGCACATACTTTCTTACACTAGATCGTTTCCTAAATTCTTTGGCCTGAGCTAACTTTTCTGTTTTGACCCAACTTCTACCCACTGCCGTCTATCGGCCCCCAAAATATATTTCCACATTTTCTCAGTTTTTCCGTCTCCTGAGGGTAAAACTGAAACATGCACATACGAATATTATAGAAGAGTAAAACCTCGACATATATGGAAAGTTTCGTTGAAATATTTGGAGTCGTTTTTGGGAAAATGCTGTTTGAGCGTTTCTGAAAATTTGTATTTTGAAGTTTATTTGTACCCAAAATGTGTGCGTTTTCTAGAAACTTTACGAAAAAATATTTAAACTGATTTTTCTCACAAACACAAAGGTATGTACTGATCGCTAGTAATGTAAACATTAATGGCACAAAAGATATTACAAAAAATAACATTTGCGTAATGAAAAAAACACAAAAGAATGCAAATAACTTTAAAGAAAAAATAAGAGGCGTTTTCGAAATACTGGCGTTTGAGCGTTTTTGAAAATGTAGAAGTTTGTGTTCATTTTCACATCAAAACAGTATTGTATAAAAATCGTCAATAGTTTAAATATTAACGACGTGAGAGAGATGTCAGAAAATTTACTATTAAGTATTTTTTTATAAAACGAAGGAATGCAGCAAAATGTCGTTTACGTCATCTTATACTGTTAACATTTAGCACGATCACTAACAAAATGAACGGATAAAATTTGGAGCAGTTTTTTAGAAATTCTTGTTTATGATATTTTTTTAAATTGCACATATTGTACACTTCCAAAAAAATATGCATGACCTTAATGAAAGAGCAAGATGAAGGACAAATTTCCTTTGAAAAAAATTTCTATCTTCCATTTTGTAGTTGTAGGAAGACGCCGAAAAAATTCAATCTTTTGTAATTTTCGTCAATTCAGTTAACCGTGAAAATACGAAGTATGCCACTTTTATCAGTGGATTTCACTCTATTCTTACAAGAAATTTAAAGAAAAAAGTTTGTGAGACATTTGAAAGTTTGAAAATGTTGCAGGGGCTTCATATAAAGTAGCCCCCAAAATTACTGAATAATATCCAAAATCGCAGAACATCGAATAGGGCCAGATCAACTGAGGACTGATAATCTTGGAAAATATCCTAAGAACAGTTTAGGTGCTAGTGTTGTTCACAGACAATCGACGGGTGGACGCTTTAAAACAACATATATTTCGTTATCATGGGCCTCAAAACGTGTATTTGTCTTGAAATCTCGGAATCGATTTTCCGCAGCAATACCTAACTTTCTTTAAATTATGTACGCGAGAAAGGTAAATTGGTTAGCAAATGAAACTAGGAGAAGCGATTCAATTGAAAACATGTCATGAATGTTAAGTATAGTTATAAACTGCTCTGTCACGTTGCTCATATTTACTAAATTCCATCACCTAAAATAGTGTGTGTTATTGTAGGTCACTCTTTGTAGCGTTTTCAACAAACTTGCCACTTTAAAGATATAAAGAAAGTATAGAATTTGTGAAATGTTGCTGGGCGAGAAGTGGTGTTTTAGGATTGTTTTTTAAGGTCCTTGAGATGTCTGGAAAATATTAGCTAAAACTATTAAATTCACGTTAAAAAACACAGCATTTTTTAAAATCCTTATATGTAACTTCTACAAAAACAATTTGATGTGTACTCATATTTAAAAGCGATTAAATATTTGGAAGGATTTTTTACTTCAAACCGTAGCGTAACTCGCCAAACTACTTCCAAACACCCAAAGCAAACAATTAAATTTTCGCCTAAACTCTTAGCATAACGACCAGTAGCAAATATCCAGATAAAGCTAACTTCAGAGGCAGGGAAAATTAATTTTCTGAGGTAAGAAGGGGGAGAAAAAATGGTTGTAAAACAGCTTCGAAGTACGTCAATTTTAATTAAATTTATGGGGAATATACAGCGTATATTCAACGTAAATGTTATGTGGAATACTTATGTGAAATATACATTTCATATATTCAACAACTTATTATTTCTTCCGCTGGTTAGCATGTATTATGTAATCAGGGGGGACAATTCGTCAACACAGCATTTTATAACTTCGGGCTATCAAACGACCATGAACGCACAAACGCAAATAGCATTCACACATTTCAAAATTTATTTCAAACTTGCGAGATGTAGTTTCCTTTATCATACATTTCCGCTAACAAATTGGAAATCACCATGGTTTTTAACATGCCAAAGAAGATAATACTTGCAATACAATACCTTGGAATGCAACATAGAGACCGTACCATAATTACACTGAACAACGAGGCTTTCGGTTAATTGATTATTTTGTGTTTCCGGACGAGTCAGAAGCTGTAGTTTTATTCCCATAAGTGTAGTGTTTTTTCCTGTCTGTTTTCCTTCCCCGCTTCAATGTGAAAACCGGCGCATCTCCAGTATGTACGTCAGCTGGGCAATATCCCAGCCGGACACCCTTTAAACTTTCTATTGGTCTTCCGATATTTGTGGTAGTAGTAAATGCCAGAGCATGTGTATGGTAATATGACGAGACATGGATGAAGGATAAAAGATAACGTGTTGTCCGTGGCTCGTTTATTAGAGCTCCGACATTCACCTGGTATTGATAAGAAAATCCACAGAAAACTATGCATTAAAACAGCCAATCGGTAGAATTATTTTCCAGCCGGCGGCTGAATACAACCTATCTACACTATGTGATCAAAAGTATTCGGACACGTCCAAAATGGTTTAATAATGTGGTCGTGTTTTTCGTGTGGGGGCCTTGTTGTTTTGAGTGGCACAACAAGGCACAGGCCAACGATGTTTTAAACAGATTGTTTCCCATTGTTGAAGAGCAATTCGGGGATGGCGATTGCATATTTCAACACGATCGAGCACCTGTTCATAGTGCCCGGCCTGAGACGGAGTAGTTACACGACAATAACATCCCTATAATGAACTGACCTGCACAGAGTCCTGACTTGAATCCTATCCCAGATCTTTGGGATGTTTTGGAACGCCGACTTCGTGCCAGGTCTCACCGACGTACATCGATACCTCACCTCAGTGCAGCACTCCGTGCAAAATGGGCTTCCATTCTC
The DNA here is from genome assembly GCA_038098605.1 of Gryllus longicercus. Classification (NCBI taxonomy): domain Eukaryota; kingdom Metazoa; phylum Arthropoda; class Insecta; order Orthoptera; family Gryllidae; genus Gryllus; species Gryllus longicercus. The sequence continues at coordinate 350,804 of JAZDUA010000123.1, forward strand.
CAAGAAACCTTCCAGCCCCTGGTTTGAAGAATGCCTGAGAGACTGGAAGCTGTCATCAAGGCTATGGGTGGGCCAACACCCTATTGAATTCCAGCATTACAGATAGAGGGCGAAATGAACTGGTAAGACACTTGCAGTCACCTGTCCGGATACTTTTGATCACATAGTGTACCTAGTATCGAAAATTCGCCACCATCAGAATTCGAACCGTAGGACCTCCAGAGTTAGCGACACTGCAGTGGCTCCAATTGTTGCTTTGAGCCATCTCAACCGGTACGAGATACAGTGACACGGAAAGATACACCGATGGGACATAACCGACGTGAACCAAATAGACACAAAAACAAATTAATACAATAAAGTTTAATTTTGGGGGCAATACTTAAAGATTAAAATAAATATGCAGTAAGATATAAAATAATAAATTTACACATGTGCATGAAAATCGAAAAACATTTTAATTAAAACTCGATATTCTTCGGTATATTCCATACTAAAATTACGTGAATTATTGCGTACTCCACATTCACCGCAGACCCGGCGAGCGCGCGGTGGCGAGCGCGCGGGGGCGAGCGCGCGGGGGCGAGCGCGCGGGGGCGAGCGCGCGGGGGCGAGCGCGCGGAGGCGAGCGCGCGGGGGCGAGCGCGCGGGGGCGAGCGCGCGGGGGCGAGCGCGCGGGGGCGAGCGCGCGGTGGCGAGCGCGCGGTGGCGAGCGCGCGGTGGCGAGCGGGCGGTGGCGAGCGGGCGGTGGCGAGCGGGCGGGGGCGAGCGCGCGGGGGCGAGCGCGCGGGGGCGAGCGCGCGGGGGGCGAGCGCGCGGTGGCGAGCGCGCGGGGGCGAGCGCGCGGTGGCGAGCGCGCGGGGGCGAGCGCGCGGGGGCGAGCGCGCGGTGGTGAGCGCGCGGTGGCGAGCGCGCGGTGGCGAGCGCGCGGTGGCGAGCGCGCGGTGGCGAGCGCGCGGTGGCGAGCGCGCGGTGGCGAGCGCGCGGTGGCGAGCGCGCGGTGGCGAGCGTGCGGTGGCGAGCGCGCGGTGGCGAGCGCGCGGTGGCGAGCGCGCGGTGGCGAGCGCGCGGTGGCGAGCGCGCGGTGGCGAGCGCGCGGTGGCGAGCGCGCGGGGGCGAGCGCGCGGGGGCGAGCGCGCGGTGGCGAGCGCGCGGTGGCGAGCGCGCGGGGGGCGAGCGCGCGGTGGCGAGCGCGCGGGGGCGAGCGCGCGGGGGGCGAGCGCGCGGGGGCGAGCGCGCGGTGGCGAGCGCGCGGTGGCGAGCGCGCGGTGGCGAGCGCGCGGTGGCGAGCGCGCGGTGGCGGGCGCGCGGTGGCGGGCGCGCGGTGGCGAGCGCGCGGTGGCGAGCGCGCGGGGGCGAGCGCGCGGGGGCGAGCGCGCGGGGGCGAGCGCGCGGTGGCGGGCGCGCGGTGGCGAGCGCGCGGTGGCGGGCGCGCGGTGGCGAGCGCGCGGTGGCGAGCGCGCGGGGGCGAGCGCGCGGGTGCGAGCGCGCGGGGGCGAGCGCGCGGTGGCGGGCGCGCGGTGGCGAGCGCGCGGTGGCGGGCGCGCGGTGGCGAGCGCGCGGTGGCGAGCGCGCGGGGGCGAGCGCGCGGGGGCGAGCGCGCGGGGGCGAGCGCGCGGTGGCGGGCGCGCGGTGGCGAGCGCGCGGTGGCGAGCGCGCGGTGGCGAGCCCGGCGCAGCTTTCAAACGAGCGGGGCGGACTCGTGGGACGGAGTGAGCGCGACGGATGAGGCGAGAGCGCGCCCGATCAGGCGGGCGGCTGAGGTTGCAGCGGCGGCGGCAACGACGAGCAGCCAATTTACTGCGGCGCAGGTTCGTTAGCGACTCCGCCGCCACCGCCGCCGCCGCAGTGGGCGAACGTGCGAGGCGAAGGCACGTGCGGTGGGCGACAGGATGTGCAGACGAGTGGATGGTCCCGACGACGGACCTGGCAAGGACCACTCAGAGTAGGGGCGGACCTAGACTTCCCATTTGGGGGAGATGGTTAAAGTTCAGTTGTGGTCTAATGTACGTAGTAGTTTGAAGGTTTTGTTCGCTTCTAAAAAATTCCTGATTAAGCAGAAACGTTCCCCAGTGTGTTAATGGCAGAGCGTGAATCTCCTGTACATAAAAAGAGGAATTCGTCATTTTCCAATAAAATATAGTATATTTTTATTAAAATGTATATTTAAAATCTAGTGTAGAACGAATAAAAATTTAACAAATACTCTTCACAACTGAAGCGGTGGACAGAGTAAAACACACTTTTTTGCCACCAAAAATACAGGAATGCTCAATTAAAACCTTTCCCTCCAAAACCTATATTAAATTTAATGTAAATTTTCTTTTGCCTCAGTCATATATTGTCCGCGCGCCCTCACACATCTCTCTTAGTTGTGTTTTTTTTCTTTTTCTTTAAGGCCGATAGGGAATGAAAGGACGAACACAAATACATCCATGAACGAGGCGGGTGTCGAAAGCCTTAGCGATCTCGGCCACCGGATTGGCATTTCTCTTAGTGCAATTATCTTATTCTAATTTGAGTGTAGATTTGGCTTTTTCTTTTCAAAATATATTTTCAACAATATTCGCGAGGAATGAAGGAGCGCTTGTGAGCCCTGATATCCCACTTGAATTCATGCTCCAGTCGTAGACTAAGGCGGTATAGTTTCATTTCTCTACGCTCCAGTGCAGACGCAGGAAGCGAAACGCGGGCAGCGGGCGCTGTCTGGTGCAAGGCGACTGCGCGCGCAGAGGGGGCGGGGGGAGACCGGTGGCTAACGAGAGGGGACGGGCGCCTGGGGTGGGGGGACGAGGAGGTCACACGAACGATCAGCGTCCCTCGACGGGGAGATCAAACGGACGTCATGTGATCGGGGAAGTTAAGTGGACTGCCTAGTGCGAAGGCAATCGGACTCATAGACGGGCGAAGGATTAACGTGCTCTGATGAGTGGTAAGGGGAACATTCGACGATCAATTACTGTGGATACTTTAGCTACAGTGAATGTTGGGTAAATTTCAAATAAGAAATCAATTGTAATTGCGAGGAATTTATAACTAGTTTAATGTGGCGTCCGTGATTGCTTGATTGCTAGTGATACCGGGCGCGTCAACTCTCAACATCATTAGTCCCGTAAGTCTAGTGCAAGTGCTTTTTCGAGGGAGGAGGCGGTGATCTTGCCCCGCTGGATGGCGAGATCGGGCGTCGACCTACCGTTTTCCCAAACTAGGTATCTCCCATCAGCGGGCCACCGTTTGCCATAGCTCGTTTGGGAGGGAACTGCGCGGGCATTCGTCTGGTATTGATCGCAGAAACCAAGGAAAACAACCGATCAGAGCAGCCGCTAGAATTGTCCTTCAGACAGCGACAGAACTCGACCTAGCTATCCGGCTAGTGTGGAAAATCCTGCCACCGTCGGGACCCCAATCACAGGAGATCTCGGTCAGAGGCACTGCATTGACACCAGTCGACGCCCTGGCCCGCCTGTTCCGGTGGCATCTCCGACACTTTAAACAGTTTCGAAAGTATTTTCATAAGAACCCTCAAAATAAAAATAACCGGTTGAAACTCCCAAAGCCATTCCTTCAGATCGATCGGGGAATACCAATTTTGTACACGTAGGCTTCCGCGGCTCGAGTCCATTACTTCTAGGCTGTCCGGGTGACGCCGCGTCGTTGGCAATCACGGCGCACTTGCGTTACCCGACCCCTAAGCTGAAAAAGATATAACACTGGAGGCGGAGCTTTACTGTGTCACTACCCTGAAGAAGCCTGCGACATGAAAGGCGAAACGTCGGCCTATCTGCCAACGACGCGGCGTCACCCGGACAGCCTAGAAGTAATGAATATCAATTTTGGAGAAAATCGGCTGAATGATTTAGGCTCTTAGTGTCGATCTCAGACAAGCGGACAGATGTTTTCCGAAAATCAATTTTTTGGTAACCAATGATCCACAAAAAACAGTTTCTGGATCCACCACGAGTTAGAGGAAGCAATTTACTACACACAGCAAAATAATATATCTTAATTTTTCGTTTCCAGTTCCCGGCAATAAGTGTTTTATCTTCCGAAAATTTTCTGTTTTCCGGAGCACAATTTCGTAACTTTCTCTTCTTATGACGTAAGCGTGAGAAAGTAAAAATTATAGATAAACAGAAGATATATTATGCTGTGTTTATTAAGAAGCGTGCAAAGCAAAATTTCTGTGACACGTAAATT